>JAUESE010003098.1:0-10865 GCA_032274725.1 Malacoctenus triangulatus
GAACCAAAGATGGCTGTGCAGTAGTGGGTCATACTGTAGCTCATTTTTTCTTGTCTCGATTTTGTTTTTCTTTTCTTCATGTTTTCTGTTTGTTTATTTTCCCACCAAGAACGTTTTTTTTTTTTTTGTATAAATTGTCACTTCTACCGACGTTTTGTTTAACTGTCAAGCCCTAATGGACAAACCAAAGATTGGCCTTGAACATGATCTATTCAGTATGTATCTTCTCTGTGGATACGTACATACTGTTTACACATGGCCGAGCAGTCAAAACCATCAGAAAAACCAGTGGAACAACAAAAACAACAGGGCTGGCAGACACACAAACACACACATACACACGAACACACACAAACACAAACGAGGCCTAACACTCCGCCGCTCACGCTTGGAGGTGCGCCCTGTCAGACTCGAGTTATTTTCTATCTCACACAGGTCTGCGTGTTCGGGACAAATTAACACGACGTGCACGTTCCCACAGCAAAAGTTCCAACTAATCCTCATTTCTTAGCCGTCTCCAGTCACTCAGCGGTAACCTACTAGCCGAGCATTTAAATGTCAGGGAGTTAGTACAGAAACTTGATAATACACACTAGTGAGATTCCTCATATCGGCGGGGTGTCGTTGCACCGGTTTTGCACCCTGGACATTAGTTTTTGTGGGTGTGTTGGGTGAGCATTTTAGAAGTTCAAACACTTTGTGAAGAATTTGCTGTTAAATGAGATGAAAAAAAAAGATTATTTTATACATGGCCTGCTGATTTTTGGTACAGTGTTTTCTAGCTAAATTATTTTGTCATGCACATATAAACATTTATTATGCACTACTTTTCTAAATATTTTTTCTTTTTCCAACAGTCATTTTAGGCACATTTTTCACAAATGGGGAAACTCCTTTTTGCAATACCTCAATTTTTCACATTGTGAAAGGTAGCTTTTGTACTTTTGTTACTGAGAGATCTGCATATATGGAAATGTTCATTTTAAGAAAAAAAGTTGAGTGATTTCAATATATATTATTTTCAGTTATGCTTTTTATACATTTCAGTGCTGAGGAATCTTTACAACTAAGTGCGCACTTGTGTTGATGCGACTTCAGATCTGCAGAGGAGAGACCAAAGTGTATCGCTCTCTTGGTCTTAGCTTTTCGTACATTAGTTTCCAGTCAATCTGGTCGATAACAGCATGGCGAGAAAAAAAAACACACAAAAAAAAAAAGAGTTGTAATTTGAAAATTGATGTTAATGTCTCTAAACATGGCTATACTAGTTGGAAATGGTAACTTCTGTCTTGGTTTCCTCTCCATAGATGGAGTATAACTTATTATAAGGAGAATGCAAAAATTGGTTCACGCTTAACGCTGAATCTCGTATCACAAGAATGGATGTTTGGTGTTTAGATATTTTAATATTTGAAAAAAAGTATATATATATATATATATTCTTGAACTTGCCAACTAGCACCTATTGTAATCCTTAGCATGCATGACAAAAAAAAGAAGAGAAAATGACAAGTACATGAATTAGCTATTAAAATTAATTGTTGTGGTGTGCACCAAATGTTTCTCAACTATTAAGTTGTTAAGGACACCCCAAACCCGCTCTCACCTCACCCTCTTCCCTTACTCCCCCCCCCCGACCCCACCAACACAGACACACACGCACGCACACGTGTTGATCGAAACCCACACAGACGTACACACACTCGCACACACACAGACGTACACACCCCCTCCCACCCCCATTCGCAGACCTCTGCAGGATGCACATGACGGAGAGATAAAAACCACCATTGATTTGGCAGTGCAGGAACTTTGAGCATCCTTTGGAACACTGTTTAAAAGACTTGAGAACTCATCCCCGCTGTCTGTCGAGGTGATCTTATGGAGACCTATCCGGAGGAAAGGGGAGCTTAAAGACTTGAATGTGGTAAATGTTGCAAGTTAACTTCAAGTTGTTATGTGCAATACTTCTTTTGAACCTTTTTCCAGATAAAGACTCTTTGCAATGTAATTCTTTAATGCCATTTTTAATTGCAGACATTTAATTAAAGAAGATGTTAATATGTTTTTCACAGTCATTTTCTACTGTTATTGTAATCCTTTTCATGCTGGTGTTTGTAAAAAAGAAAAGAAATCAAACTATTTGTACTAATATAAATAATTGAAGTTATTTTTAAAACATTAAAGGTTTTGTGCTCATTTGCTTATTTTGTTTATTTTAAGCTACTGTGATTGATTGCATTGTAATTATTAGGTCAACAATGTATTTAGCTGTTTATTGGTATATTTTTAATTGGAATGTATAATTGATTTTTATAATTTTGATCAGATTTTTGTTATATTTTTGAGGTGAAGCTTTTAATATGTTAAAGTGTCTAGTTTTTACTAATTGCTATATTGTGCTCCACAATATATGGTTCACATTTTCTGAAGGAAAATAAATATTTAAATATTTGTCTGTTAATGATGTTACTTAATGGCAAGATTTCAATAGTTTTTAACTGTGTATGGGAAGGTTGTTGTATTTATTAATAGCATTTTTTACTTAAGATATCACCTTAATTTTTATTGTCATTTCACTTTATAAGTTCCTATTTTTGTATTTTCCTTTCTAATTAAGTTATGTAATACGGATATGTCCATATTTCTAGGAGTTGGTCTGTAGAAGTGCTAGTGAAACGAAAAAGAAAAATCTAATGTTATTTAATTGTTTGCAGCCAACTATTTATAACAGTATGCATAATTTTTAAATATTTGTAATGTGAAATGTTGAATGAAATAAATCTTAACTGTGATGAAAAAAACGACAAAAAAAAAAGTGCCCTGAGTGTTTTTATTGGTGAACCTTTCAAAGTGTGACGGAGCGTTTCAGTCAGTCTGAAGTGATCCTGCTGGTTTGTTTTGTCCTCACAGATCGACGCCGCGCCGTTGTAAAGGTGCTAACAAAAAATGTCGCCGCTTACTTCAGGTTAGAGAAGAAGAAGGCCTTGATGTGAGCGCTCTGCATTTTTAGAGTTTCTTAGCAACAAGCTGAAATCAGAGTATCTCTGCACCCGGTGGCTGGAAGCTTCATCTGCAAGTTAGTGAAAGTTATTACATTACAGTTTCTACTGGTTACTGTCAAAAATACCTTTTTTTTCTCAGTCTGACTTCTTTCAAAGCATTTTGTGATTCTGTGTTTGTTCTCTTCTTTATCATTTTTCCAACTTAAGCTTGCAGAGTGCTGGAAGACTCACACAGCGAGACAGTCAGCCGCGTTCACACACATCAGAGCTGAGAGAACATGCAAACTGCACAGAAAGGCCCCTCAGGACAAACCTCTGGACCCTCTCACTGTGAAGCCAAACTTCTCCACTGTGCACATCTGAAAATCCAATAGCTTTAGATCCTGTTCTCGCCTCAGTAACGCCACCAGCTGGTTGCTTCCTGTACTGACCTCACGTTCACTTGGGTTGAAAATAGTGTTTTTCAGGTTGTACACGAATGTCCTCTTCATGAGTGAACAGGAAGGAAGTGGGTAATCAGAAAGTTGAAGGTTGGAAAAAGTGAAAAAATCATTGTAAATATATATAATTCTGACAATGCTGACACAAAACTACACTAAAATAATAACGAATAGCAAATATTGTTTAAATTGTTTGACAGACACAACAGCTGATGAGCTTTATGCAGCAATGGTGAGTTTTATTCTCACACTTCAATGCACCTCTGTGTAATAACTCCATCACTTTTTTCCTGGTGTATTTCTTGAACTGTCCTTTTAGATTCAGCATTTATAATTGAAATTCATCTCACGGCTTTTGCTCGGTCTTTATTCACTCATAACTCTGACAATTTATGTTCAGGTTTCTCGTGCGGACATATCAATCTCTGAAAGTGGTCCCGCAGTCGTCGTGTTGATGAATTGCACCTTCCTCAGTCCCTCCCTTCGCCTCCCTGAAAATTGAGCGTTGTGTTGTGTATCTTCACTGAAACCACCAGATGGCGCTACAGGACCAAAATAACGTCTTGGTTCGTTTAACGAGTATGGCGCGTTCAAGTAATGCAGGAAATATAGGATAATTAGACATCTGAATAACAACACTAATTATACTACAAACTATACAAAATAAATACTTATAGTCTCAATTTCACTTGAACTTATTGTTTTCAAGGTAGTTATTATATTACACCTGAGTAACGTGACACATTTTTTGAAATACACACTAACAAAAGTAAAACTACCAAAAAATACTCCCTGAATCGCTTCACAAAAATCAGTACTTGGTGGTCCGCTACCTCAGCCCCTGTTTTTAAATAATAGTAATAATTGACCAAGCTTTAAATGGAATAATGCGCGTTCGAACACTGTTTATAAGTGTGAAAAAAATGGCTAAAATTAAAAACAATCGAATATAATAACAATTTGAGATAAATTTTCAGAGGTGGGGGATTAACGAGGGGTCCCTGAAGGCAACACTAATTTGGATCCCACTTAAGCCAAACAAACTGGACTCGCGACAGGAGGGGGGAGTGAAAAGGAGAGAAAATCGTCCCCCTAGCGGCAGCTCCGGGCGGCTGGATGTAGCAGCAGCAGCAGCAGCAGCAGCAGAGGAAGCAGCAGCGCGGTGAAGACGAGGCTGTGTTTGGATTAGGGGGGTTGGGCTGGTCGCTGGTTGGAGGAGATAAAAAAAAGACCTGCCGCCAGACATCCACAGTTTGTCTCCGGCGGAGCAGCGTCGCTTCCCCCGCAGCAGCAGCAGCAGCAGCAGCAGCAGCAGCAGCAGCAGCAGCAGCAGCAGCAGCAGCAGCGACACCGCAGCGCAGCCTCCAGCCTCCAGCCTCACCTGCTCCTCTCTGCGCCCCTGCGCCTCTCGTCCAGACGCACCGACACTGCCGCAGCAGGCGGACGGACAAGGACGGTCAGCTGTGAGTACCGGCTTTTTTCACCTATTTCTGCTCCCTTCTCTGTCTAAGGACAACGTGGAGAACACGCTACCGGGAATGTGTTGTGTTTTTCAGAGTGTTTTTGATAGTTTTCTGGAGTCAAATATGTTTATTTTGAGAAAAAAAAATCCTGTTTCGCTGCTTTTTTAACATTTTGTAACCCGCATGCTCCCAATTTGTCCCCTTGTCCCTGAAAAAAATCATTTGATTAAGCGTTTTGTGAAATCCAGTAAATTCATTATTTAATCCACTGGTACGTGGCAACCAAAAAAATACTGGCAAATTTCCTTGAGCCGCGAGGCAGTGAGGTAAAACCATCCTCCTCTCTCCGCGCCTCCTTCACGCAGGAGCAGTCTTCGGGGAAATAACGGGAATATAAAAGAGGTCGAAGATGGTGAAACTGGGAAGTAATCTTCAAGACAAAGGCGCCAAACCCGTGAGCGTGGAGGACGGCTTTCAAAACGTGCCGCTCATCACCCCGCTGGATGTTGGCAGCCTCCAGAGCCAAGCACCTGACAAGGTGAGAGACCGCTCAGCAACTCTGCGGGTCCATGTGGGCGTGAGGGAGGGAGGGAGTGAGTGAGTGAGTGAGTGAGTGAGGGAGTGAGGGAGTGAGTGAGTGAGGGAGTGAGTGAGGGAGTGAGTGAGTGTTTATGTGTTTTCCTGCTGGTTTTGTTCATTTGTTGCCCCCCCTCCTCCCTCCCTCACCCTCCACCCCCTCTTAATCTCCCTCTGTTATTGTTGACCTCCACCATACTGAGACCCTCTTCCTCTGACACCCCTCCCACCCCCAGTGACACGAACACCCATGACCCCCCCCCTTCATCCATTCATTCATTTTTTCCCCCCCTTCATGCTTTCATTCATCTCAGCTGTCTGCCAGCCTTGTCCCTTTTGTTTTCCTGCTGAGATTAGGAGACAGATTTGGTGCCAGACAGACTGTCATCTATCATCTTGACATCCCATAGTAACCGCGCCGCTGCTCGTTAATCCAGTTACCATGGTGGCAGTTGCCGGGCCCCACTGGTGTGTGTGTGTGTGTGCATGAGGTTGGGACAGAGAAGCTGCACTGATTGCACATTAGAGAAATGAATGGAGTCAGACAATAGGCGAGCTCGTCGTCGTTGCCTCCTCTTCCTCGCCGAGCTTCGTGATGAGTTCATCGCGCTGCAGTTGCACTTTGACAATTTTCCTCCTTCAGCTGCGCGGAGCTGCGTTTCCTCCATGTGCCGCTCATCAATTTATGTCATAACTGCACGGCGAAAATTAGATTATGTCACATTGATTCCTCTGATCGATGTTTTTTTGAGACTGTTTAATCAGTGAAACTGATTGTCACGCCCCTCCGCTCAGTGTGCCGGCGTTACATCTCTCTCCGAACCTTCAATTCAGCTTTTACAACCCCATCATCTGCGCGCTTGGCTTGATAAACTTACATATGAATGCGTCGCCAGCTGCCTTCAGCGTGTATGGGACAGCGTGTAGTATTTCTATGCTAAAACATTAAAAAAAATACCCTTAAAAAAATCAACCATCTGTGACCAAACAGTTGTGACATAATCTCCGTATTGTGCCGGGGGTTTATTTACGAATTTTTTGCGAGCTAACAACTGAAAAAAACACCAAAAAGGACGATTTTAGAGAGCGATGTGATTTTCTGTGGGCCTCATAAAGCTTTGTTCCTCAGCTCTGATGCTCATCCCACAAATGCAGGTTGGTTACAAGGGACCAGGAATAAAACAGGAGAATAAATGAGCAAACCGTTTTCACCGTGTTCAGCACCAACCTGCAGTTCTTGGATCCTTTCTGTGTTTTGATATCGCTCAGTGAAACTCTCTTACAAACACTACATGAAAGGGACGAGGCAGGAGATGTCGACGCTGATGGACAGCCAAACGTCTGAGAACCAACAGTGTGAACTCTTTAAGCTCCACTGAGGACAGACTGGACGCCACAGGGGCCAGCATGGCCGAACCGGTGGAGCAGATCCCCCGTCACGCTCTTCTCCATGTGTTGAAGTTTTCTTGAGAAAAATATTGAACCCCAAACCTGCTTCCAGTCGTGCCTGACTGGGTGAATGTGACAGTAAAATGCAAAAACACACGATAGAAGTAGTGTCAATTTCACCATTTTCTACCTCCACCTATCGCACAAAAGTGGAAGTGTCGCTATGTTACACGTTGTCTCTTTAAGGCGCTTTGATAGAAAATCAGCTCGCTTCGTTGGAGAGACGTAAAACTTACAAAACCTTCAAAAAATCAACAGCAGCCATGAAAACAACAACAAACCGGCGAACACGGCGCAGCGTTTAGCAGCTAAAGACTCTGATTTGTGTCTCGGGAGAACGACTGACCTGAAACAGTCACTTTGCCAGGTGGCCAGAAACGTAACCCCCCCCAAAATGAAGGATCACGTTGCCACGAAGCTGCTGGATCTCTAAATATGCATCTGGCAGCAAGTGTGCTGTCTGAGCAGCCAGAGGGGAAGTAATATTACACGGATTTTAGAGCGATTTTTCCACAAATATATCACAGTAAAGAAATAAAGATGTCATTTCTTGAGACCTCTTCAGGTCCTGCGAATTTAAGAGGACAAAAGCTTCATTGTGGCCTTTTAAAAAGCAATTTATACAATCTTGCAGGAGTGAGAGCAGGTGTCACATTCTCCACGTGAAGGGTATCTAATTTTGGATCAAGGTTATTGTGTTGTTTTTTGTTCTTTTAATGGAGGTTTAACAGAAACTTCCCTTCAGATCCGGCTCAGAACCAACGTCCACCTGCAGACGGAAACAAGCTGCGCTGCCTGAACTCACATTGCGTATTCTGCTGAGGGAGGAACGGTCGCTTTTCATTTTACATACCTGGTAACCGGGGAGACTTGTCATTCACTGCACTCACGCTCACACTCACTCACACACACGTACACACTCTTTGCACTCTCCCAGCGGAGCTGGAGTGCGACCCAGCGGTGTGTGTTCGCAGCACGAGCGCGTGCGACAAGCCGTCTCCGTCAGCGGCCCTCCACTTCGTGACGTGACATTCATAGAGCTGTCAGTCATCTCGCGGTGATTAAATCAGTCCCGATGGACTCAAGAACGTGGCTGCGGACGGTCAGAGCCACCAGAGCCGGCCTGAGACGATGGCCCCGCGCACGAGACGCGCGGCGTGCGCGCCGCGTTGCCGTGCGATTGCACGAGCGTGGCCCGGTTCTGCTTATTACCTGAACACGGAGATTGACAGCGGGAGTAACCCGAGGTGAGCTGAGCTCCTGCACGGTGAGTTATTGTTGCCATTTGAAGAGAAAAGAGGTCAGAAAGAAAGGCAGACACTTTTTTTTTTTTTTGCTTTTGACTCCCGGGGAATTTTTTACATGCCTCAGAGGACACATCCTCTTAAGACCGCCGCTGCTGCTCGCTGCTTTTTGGGGAAAAAAACCCGTCGACAACCGACGCTGGGTCCAAATGCCGGTCTGAGAATCTGTCACTTTAGCTGTTGCACAGACTAATTAATTAAAGTTGGCTTGGACGTCCACATATTCTGCAAAAAAAAAAAGGGAGTGTCTATTCTAATATATCATCCTGCAACTGCAACAGGGGCCATTTCTTCTCGCTCTGGACAGTGTGGGAGTCCCAAAGGTCAATTTGCTGCTAAATCTGTGAATTTGTCGGGTGCTGTGAGTGTGAGAATTTGTCTTGCTGGTAAGTGATGCATGAACAGCACGCAGGCCAAGAAATAATGAATCTGTAATGAGACATTAGAGTGGAAGGGCCGTTAATGATGGCGAGCACGGTTCGTCGAATGGAAACTCAACACTCGTCGGCCTTCGACCCTGAATGTATGGTGTGTGTGAGCTCACAACAACCCCCCGAAGACATCGTGTAACTGTGTTTTTCTGTTGCTGGTTTCTTTGTTGGGAACTTGACAGGTCGTCTGTAATTCTGCTTTGTGCTTGAGAGGTCTAAACTTTTAATGGCCTGAAGCACTCGATCTTCAGTCCAAGGTGCATTTTGTGCACATTCAAGTCCACTTTTAGTGATGTTATGCTGGTTGGTCTGTCACCAAGAGCCGTTTATTGTAGAGGAAGGCTTTACTTACTCTTTTTATTTCTATTTTCACTGTTTTAGGTCTAGTAAACTAATCAGACGACCCTTTTTCTAGTCACTTTATGGTAGAAATGCTCTGGAACGCGAGACTTCACTCTCAATTGATAAGTCGTTCACCTTATCAAGCAGTAGCGAAAGCGAAAGACATGATCAGTGGTGTTGATCGTCTAATTAGAACCTTGAACTCTAAATAAACAAAGCAAAACATTCAGATTGTTTTGTTGTGTTGATGCGTCGTGTTAAACTTGCTCTTAATCTCACTCTCACAGTTTGATTTTTCTGTTTGCGTTTGAAAACTCCTGCTTCTGTATGTCGATGAACGTGTGTGGATCTCTCAGTGTTTGGCTTCACTGGAACTGTTTTTGTCCCGTCACTGATTGAAAAAGCGGTTCACAACCTTTCTTAGACGCACTCCGGGAGCTCCCAGACGACACAGGTTCTGGCCTAAAAAACACACATATGTGTTTGTATTCCAGTCCTCTTTAATCCCTCTGAATTCTGCCTTGTGTTCTTTTTGTCGGCTTTCCGTCGGCGCTCCGGACGGCCGTTGTTCTCGGTGCCCTTTAAAGCTGAAGGACGGGTTTTATTGCGTCACGTGACCTGAATCGTACCCCGGATCGGCGGCGCGGTTCTGAGCAGCTTTGCGAACGAACGCGACCCCGGCTGTTTTCAACCCTGATCCCGCCTGATGACGGCGTGACCTCGCCGTCTACGGGGTTAGACTGGGATATATACGCAAAGGAGGGGGGGGGGGGGGCGCGGTGGAGCGACCAGAGGGTCCGCGGTGAAGTCTGCGCAAACACGCGAGGGTGCTGCTGCTGCTGCTGCTGCTGCTGCTGCTGCTGCTGCTGCTGCTGGCCCAGTCGGAGGCATTAGAAAGGTATTAGGTTTGATTCCATCTGGGCAGCGACGCCACGCAGCCTCCGCTGGCTCGCCAATATCTTGATTGGATTGCTGGCGGTTAAAAAAAAACAAAACACAACCCAAACCTCAACAACAACAACAAGGGGAGGAGGGAGATCGGGTGACTCACAGAGAGACACTTAAATCTCCCCAGTTTGTCATTCCTCAAAGAACAAAGCAGAGACACAAAGACCTGCTTCTGAAGCTGGAGCAGACGTACAATCACTCTGTTATCCAGAGCAACACATCGTCGTGTACGCACGCTGCCTTTGTATCTGTCCTCCTCCCCCCTTCCTCTCTCTCTCTCTCTCCCTCTCTCTCTCTCTTCGCAGCAGCTTTTAACTTTCATTCATCCTTTACAGCTTTGTTTTCCTGCCCTCTTAAATTAGGACGGGATTCCTGCGAGTGAAAATCCTCAGTGAGGATTTTTATGTCGCTGAATTAATTCTTCTCGTGTTGGGACGACGTGAGTCCAACGGAACGCGAGTTTAATTTGACAAACAAGCAGAAAATACACATAAACTCACGTTTATCTGGAGGACTGTGTGCAGAGGGGCAGGACGACATGACGAGTGACTTCTTTACTTGTTTAAGTTCTCTCAGCTCTTAAAAGTGAGTCTGCTTATTACTCGTATTACAGACATTTCTTTTACAAAGAAAATACACGTTAGAAATACTCCCAATTCAGAGTAATAACTCAAGAAATACTTTATTTTCTTCTTCTGTAGTTTTAAAAAAGAAAGATTTACTTTTCCATTTGCATTTCCACTGGTTGCCTCAGAAATGCTTCATTCTTCCTTCCTTCCTTCCTTCCTTCCTTCCTTCCTTCCTTCCTTCCTTCCTTCCTTCCTTCCTGGTACTGCAGTGAAGCCAAACACCTGAAATTGGAACTTTCAAAGTAAAAGTTTCCAGGTCTGCCTTAGAGTGTATGAAG
>JAUESE010003333.1:0-10843 GCA_032274725.1 Malacoctenus triangulatus
TGCACAAACGGAGCACTAACCATTCTACCTATTTGGCAGAATTTTTGACGTTAGTGGGGTGTCAGCTTCACTCAGCTGTCTCAGTGGGTGTTTTTGTCAGATGGGGGCGTCACTCTTCTGACTGATCTGATTGGCTGGATTTTAAACTCAAATCCAGTCCCACCGCGGGACTTCTTTCTTCTTGTGTTTTAAACAGCTGATGCAACTTTATCGCACAAAGACACATAAACATTGTAGTTTAAAGTGATCCGCTCGGGTCGGTGCGCGGATGCCGCTGGACGTCAGTCCTTTGCGCTGCCCGCGTTCCTGCCTACGGCCTCGAAGCGGTGGGTCGCGGAGGCGCTTGGATGCTGGGTTCCCCAGGCTCCCCTCACGCAGCCGAAGCCTGTGAGCCTTCCCGAGAGGGGAGCCACGCTGAGCAGGGGCGGCGGTTGTTGGTCCCTCCGCCATCCGCTCTCGTTGCTGACGTACGGAAGACCGCTTGAGGCTCGGGGCCCTGAGTCGTGCCGGTATTTCGCCTGAGATGGAGTTTACCACCCGCTTTGGGCTGCATTCACAAACAACCCGACTCTGGCACGACGGGGGCCGTAAACTATATTCTGTTGGGTCAGAACACTGGCCTCACACTGGGAGGCTCAGCCCGTGGACTCAGGCCCCCGAGTCTCAAACGGCAAGATGCCTCCGCGACCCACTACTCCGAGGCCGCGGGCAGGAACACGGACAGCGCAAAGGACTGACGTCCAGCGGCAGCCGCGCCCCAACCCGAGCGGATCACTTTAAACTTCAATTTTTATGTTTATGTGTCTTTGTGCGATAAAGTATAAAGCATCAGCTGTTTAATACATAAGAAGAAGGAAGTCCCGCGGTGGGACTGGATTTGAGTTTAAAATGCAGCCAATCAGATCAATCCGAAGAGTGACGCCCCCATCTGACAAAGACACCCACTGAGACTGAAAAATAATGCCCACTAAACACAGCAAGGGTGCAGAAATTTACAGCGAGAGCACACAGAAAAGTGGAGGGGGCGCGTATTAGCCTCACCGTACGCCCGCGAAGAGAGGTTTGCGCTCTCTCGGTTGAGAAATGCGCCCGCAATGACAGTTTTGCGCTCTTGGGATTTATGGTAGCTTTTTGACGCCATAAATGAGTCTCACCAGCACGATTATGGTGTTGCTAACTTCGAAGCTCGCAGAGCATAAATCTGAAATTCTGGCAGAGATAAGGGACATCTTCATGAAATATGAGGCCAGGCTGAAAGCTGTCCAAACAACTGTGGAGGACCATAAACAACGCATCTCTAGCCTGGAGGAATCTGCAAATGACAACAGTTCTAAACTGACATATCTGAGCCAAGTTTACCTCCATGGCTGCAGGGAATGCAAAACTGAAGCCTAAAGTCGCTGACCTGGGGCCTCATGTACAAAGGGTGCGTACGCATAAAAAAGTGGCGTACGCACTTTTTCACGGCAACATTGTGATGTATCAAGAGTGAAATGACCGTGGAAAAGTGCGGTGCCTCACGCAAACTTCATAGCTGGCGTAGGCACATTTCTACCGCTGTGGATCATTTGGCAACACTTACAGGTTGAGCTGGCAAACTGTTGTAATAAATAAGTGTGAAAACAATTCGTCCTCAGACTGTGATGTGCACATCAGAGACACATGAACAGTTCCCATACAATGCCGCTGAACAGGTCAACATTCAAGCGCAATTTGCAGCGAGAGCCAGTTTTCCTGCGATATCCTGCCAAGTTGTTCATTGTGCTTGAAGACGGAACAAGAAAGTTTCTCTCATCGGTCAGGAAAGCCATAAACTTTACAGATTCCTGGGAACAACATAACAATTGAGCGTTGGGGTTGAGCTGTCCCTCACAAATGTTTGGCTGCTTAATGCAACCATGGCGATACACTTTGCTAACCGATAGTTCCGGGTCCTCTGGAATAACGGTACGATTAACATAATGAAATTAATCAACCTAACTTTTAAGAAATATTGACTTGTTTAGAAAAATGACTCACAAATACTGGAATGGTCTGCAGAACAGGCATTGTTGTTGCAGCAGTCATCTCTGGGTTTGTGTTTGCAGTACTCTCTGGGTTTGCATGTGCAGCTGTGGCAGCAGGCAAATCAGGTGTTGAGGGTGTGGCTGGTGGGCACACAGTGTGCCCAACCTGCAACCGGCAATTTTTTACTGCTTTAAACTGTTTTTAAGAGTTTAAAGGCTTAAACTCTAATGCAGCCCCCAACCCCTAGTCAAATCTGGTCTTGGGAGTGAGTCAGGTGGGGAGACAGTGTGTGCAATGTCTTAGTCCCCACCCCTAGTCTCCACTGAAACCCTTCACCCCCTTACCCTAGCTCTAATGAATCTTTTTCTTACTACTTCAACACCACCTTCGATTATTCTAAAACTTTAATGCACCCCCTCTCCATGCACCTGCTCGCTACGTTACCCCCCCCCCCCCCCATCCCCAAATGTCAGCTGATTTATTCTAAAATACTCTATAGCAAAGGGAGATGTAAAAACTGTTGTCATGTTCTCTGTACGAATTCACAGCATGTAATGAATGATGATCGAGTAGTTTGCTTGGATCAACAGCTGCCAAAGTCTGATTCTGAGTAAGACTATAAGCATTAAAGTTCCGTTAAAAGCCTTTTGTTTCCCACTTCTGTAAAACAAACTTAGTCGTTGGTGTGTTTGTCAATTGACCTAGAACTATGATGGATTTTATCAGCCCAAACTGTGGTTCACTATCTGGGTCGTAGGAAAGGAATACTGTCATGCCTGGTCTGTATTTTTATTGCCCTTGAAGGTCACCCAAGCTGGCACCAAAACTTCACTGGAAAAAGGAAAAACTGTTGCATCCTTTTGGATTTCTTTAAAACCAACGACTTTTTTCATTTTTTTCAGGTTAGGAACTTTGTTAAAAAACTGTTTCCTCATTTTCCATATCATCCACCTGAAACTTTAGTAGACACTCTCCTTTCCACAGACCCTGTTGTTAAGGGGTTCATATCTGTTTTATATTAATCTATTTGGTTAGCGTCTTCAACATCAGTTATTGCTATGAAGAATGCATGGGAAGTAAATTTAAATGTTACTCTTACCGAGCAAAAGTGGAATTCTTCTCTATGTTTGATCATCCATCTGTGCTTGTCACAGGCTTATTCATCGCAAAGTTGTTTTTAGAGCCCATTACACCAACACTAGACTGGCAAAAAAAATTTTAGACTCTGTTGCTGATGCTTGTGGCAGATGCAATTTATCACCTGCAAATCATGTCCACATGTTCTGGCTGTGCCCGAAACTGAGATCTTTGTGGACATACATTTTTGATGTATTGGGCAGAGCCTATCAATGCACTATTGTTCCAAACCCTCTTTCTTCTATTTTTGGTGTCTCCCCTGATACGAGTTTATCCAAAATAATTAAAAGGGCCTTGGCGTTCACAAGTCTTCTGGCCGTAGGCTGATTTTGTTAAACTGGAAGCCTCCACACCCACTTTCACATGTCCACTGGGTACAAGAGGTCCTATATAATTTAAAGCTAGAAAAGCTGAGATTTTCACTTCGTGGCTCAGTAAATGCATTTCAAGACACCTGGGGTCCTTTTCTAAATTACATTGACTCTCTGAATGATTTCTCGGATTTGGAGGATGATTAGAACATTATAGCCCCACCCCCCCTTTTTTTATTTTATGTTATTTTATTTTATTATTATTAGTATTCTTTTTTTATTTTATTTGTTTTTCTACTTTTTACTTATTTCTTTATTTTCAACTCAAATTCTACTTACTGGTGTCATCCAAAGTATATATTTATGTGTGTGTAAATGCGTGTGGTTGAGCTTATAAGTTATTTGGTTGTAATTTATGTTTGGGTTTTTTTAAAAGGAAAAAAACTTAATAAATAAATCATGGAAAAACAAAAGTAGGGGAGTAATGATTTCATGATGGAATAGTTTCCTGTCTATGAAAAGATCGACAGATGGCCGCGCAATTTCACTCTGGAATTTTTTTTTCATTTATGGGAGAGAGTCTAAGGAGGTTGAGTATCATCTCTTTTATTGATTTATTTTCTTTGGTGACTGTTTCAAGTTGTGCACTGAATGACATGACAGAGTGTTGAAGAGATTGTCTTTAATGCTTTCAGGTTGTTGCTTTCAATCTGTCTGCATTTTCCATTGTTCTCATCTGCTGTCTTTTTAAAGTCGTTAAAAGCCCCTGAGCTGAAAGAGCGCCTGGAAGAGTCTGAGAAATTAATTCAGGAGATGACAATCACCTGGGAGGAGAAGCTTCGCAAAACAGAGGAGATTGCACAGGTGAGAGGAGTAGAGTTAGAGCAACATAGCAGCACAAGTGTGCAATTGTTGCTTTTTGGTTGTCTATTTTGCAAACCGCCTGTATTGGGTTGCACACAGTCTCTTTGTCTTCCTGTCCTCTGTATGTTTCTAGGAGCGTCAGAAGCAGTTGGAGAGTCTGGGAATTTCTCTCCAGTCTTCAGGGATTAAAGTGGGAGATGACAAGAGTTTTCTTATTAACCTAAACGCAGATCCTGCGCTCAATGAGCTGCTTGTGTATTACCTGAAGGTAGAGCATCTCTCACACACACATACATATTTCTGCCAGTTTGACATGTGAACAGGCTTTACACATGCTGATGTTTGAATCAGTAAATGTTATCCTTGGCTCAGTCACAGGTCATTGTCATCACAATCTGTGAAGCTGCTTGTCAAAGACCTTTGATGTTCATGAGCATAGTCACACTGTGTCAGCTTCAAACGCTTTGCTAAGAGATGTGTGCTCTGCTCATCACACTGTCAGGACCACACTAAAGTGGGCTCGGCAGATTCACAAGACATCCAGCTGTGTGGAATGGGTATCCAGGCTGAGCATTGTGTCATAGACATTACTAATGAGGCTGCAGTCATCCTCAGCCCCTACCGACATGCTCGGTAAGCAACTCAACATAGTGAAACCTCCATTCAATAAGGGCTGTGTGAAGGAATGTGTTCATGCTGTGTTTCCTGGTCTTCTAGGACCTGTGTCAATGGTTCTCCTGTAACCGGCGCCCTGCAGCTTCATCATGGTGACCGAATCCTCTGGGGAAACAACCACTTCTTTAGGTAGCCCCACTTTTGTTGAGGCAAACTAAAATCATTCCAATTTCCATGATGATGCCATTATCATGTCTCAGTTCAATTTCAGTTTTTGTCCATGTTTACTACAAACAGTCTTCTATTCATTCAGAAATATTTCAGACCGTCGGGTGTTCCATATTGACATAATGCAACTGTGTGGATTCTTAGTTGTTGCTTGTACTCTGTAGTGATTTTCATGGGAACGCTCTACAGACAGCTATCTTTAATTGATCCTTTCGTCTTATAACTCGCACATTAGGATGTTAAATGATGACACCCTTAGATTTGGTAGAGTTTTCATCAAATTGGGTCCTGGAGCCGGATCTGTAGTGCCAAAGCAAATCACACTGAGCTTTTTTGCAAAACTTTTTGCATTTGTTTTATTTTTTCTAAATGACAGATCCAGTCCAGTTGCTGTTGTATATCCAGAGAGGCTCTCTGAAATGCCATGTGATTTTTGCGGACCATTATGCAAAGAATGTGTCAGGAAACATTTTTCGTGATGTTCAAAGCTAAAGCAAGCTCTGTGATAATATGAGGCAGATTTAATGCAACATGCAAAAGAATGTATGATCATTTCTGAAAAATAAAGTTTCCTAATGTTCATTCGATAGTTTTTTCAATTTATGTACTTTCACCAAACTTGCAAATCAGTGAGCTCCCTGAAGACGTAAATCAAAAATTTGTGAGATATTATTCAATTTAATTCAAATGTTCTCTTAAATCTTGTCAAGATTGATTTTCCAAAATAATGTTTTATGTAGATGTGGACATCCATGTCTGCAAGAACACACAGAAAAAATAAATTAGTGAAATGTTTGGTTCATGGTTCCTGACCTTCAATCTTGCAGCCAACTGCACGGTGAGATGAAAACTCTACCAAAAGTTGGTATGCAAAGGCTGCTTCAATAACTATACTGGGAAAATCAGGAAAAACCTTGTAGCTGACAAATTGAGTGATTTCAGCCCCCACCACCCTTTAAAAAGATCCATACACTCTTAAATAAACAGTGCACGACTGCTAATTTCAGTAGTTTATGGTAAACTGAGATTAATAGACTTCATATAGAGCACATTCATTTTAGCTTGTTCTCAACCATCTGTTGGATAATAACTTAATAAGCACATTGTTTGCGCGTGAAACATGATGGAAACCTGTTGACATGTGATTTTGCTTGTTCAACCACATTAACTTGTTGAGGCTTTTGTACTCCCAAAAACAAACTGAAGAAAAAAAAAACTGTAAATATTGGCCTGGGTTTTTGTGTTTTGAAATGGGGGTTGGGGTAGGGGGGTGAAACGCGTTGTATTTATGCACATTAAGATATTGCTGACTGGTGCATTCAGGTTGTCAAAGTGCAAAATAATTTTAAAGCAATATTCAAATTTGGTGGTGGACTTCAGGGCAATATAACAGGGTTTAGCTGGAGTCATCTCAAGGCTCTTTTCATTCCAAAACGCTCGACCACCCAAGAAATTCACAGAAGAAATAGTTCAGCCACAATGAAAAGAAAAAAACTCCTGGTTAACAGGAAGAAACCTCCTGCAGTTTCAGCCTTGGAGGTGTTGGCATACTGCTTTTGCTGGTTGAGGTGTGAGAAAAGGATAGAACAGAGACAGAGAGCAACGACGACAGCACAACTGACATGGTATTTGACATTCAATCACAAGAAAATCCACATCCTGCAAACTTGATGAGGGCAAGAAAAAACTATTATTTTAAACAAAGTCAGTGCAAGTAAATCAAACTTAAAGTAGGAGCTGGTTCCACAGGGAGGTGCCTGATAGCTTAAAGCTGTGCCTCCCACTTTACTGTTGGTGACTCTTAGGAAGCCCCAATAAAACAGCAGTCTGGCAGAGTTTGACTACTGGGATGTATTGATACTGTCAACTGTTAATGGGCCTGGTTGTTAGGAACTTTGTACCAATGAATAATATCGAAGAAATATGGTCTCTTCAGTTAGTGTCTATTAGTGTCAAAGATTTTATGAAGAATTATTAGGACACCCTGCTAAAAAGAAAAAAAAAAGATTACAACAATTAATGACAATAATAGTTCATCTATATAAAGCATGCAAGGATGCATTTTTCAGCTTGACTCTAACCAAAGTTTTTAATTTTATTGACGTTATGTCGATGGAAGAAGGTCTGTTGGTTTCTCACAGTGGTAAGTGATAAGTGAAAAGACTTATCACTGAAAACTGATAAGTCAATGACAACTGATCCCAATGGGCTCCACACATGGTTCTGATGTAAATACTGATGGAATCATGTCCTCATTGTGGAATCATATGATATTAGGAATTGATCACACAGCTGTGGTTAAAGTTATACTGTCATGTCCAATCCTGTGATTGGATCTTTGTTTCCCAAAAATCCCTGTTCGTTAGACAGATAAACCTTCTGCTTTTGACAGCATGTGCTTCCACTTGCAACTTCCATGGTGAGACTGTCACATCCATTCTGACTCAAACTTCAAAATAGTTCTTTTGGATTATAGGTGCAGAGCATTATAGGAAAGGGCTGGACTTTTTGGAGACACTGCAGCTTTGTCATATACCCCCGTGTCACTGAACTTTGCTCCTATGCACTCTCAAGGATTAACCTGCCCAAGCGGCACTCTCGAGCAACCGATGAAGAGGAGGGTGAAGGTGGATTGATAAAGAACAGTGGGAGCAGTGATCAGCTGGATGCAGACGGTGACACAGCCAGTGAAGTATCCAGTGAAATTAGCTTCTCTTATGAGTTTGCCCAAACCGAGGTCATGATGAAAGCACTGGGCAACAATGGTAAAGATGCGCTGCAATCACTCATCTGTAATTTTCTACTTTGTGACACTAGTCAAGTGTCATTGGTTCCATGTCTTGTCAGACCCAATGCAGGCAGTACTCCAGTCTCTGGAGAGGCAGCACGAAGAGGAGAAGCGAACTGCATTGGAGCGACAGAGGCAGATGTACGAGCAGGAGCTCCAGCAGCTCCGCAAGAAACTCATTCCTGACCGTCTGCCGATGGGTCAGGCTGGGGGCCCCCTGTATAGCCAGCAGGGTCCAGGACAGCAGTCTCACTACCGTAGCCTGGAGAGACTCAGTTTGGGAGGGATAAGCTATTCATCCAGTGCTCAGAGCAGACTGAGGCAATGGAGTGAGGATAGGTAAGCAGGCCATTTTCATCAAACAAAGAAATGCAATCCTACCTTGACGTCAACTTTCCCCCTTCCTGTATCATCATCTGTTCCTTTCCTGTACCTGCTGTCTTGCAGGGAGGCTGTGTTATTGAGGAGCCTGCGCAGGTTGAGGGAGCAAATTTTGAGGGCAAACACTCTGGTGCAGGAAGCCTGTTTTATTGCGGAGGAGTTGGAACGACACACAGAGTACAGGGTCACCCTGCAGATCCCATCAGACAACCTGAATGCAAACCGCAAGGTCTTAAACACAAATGTAACTGCTTCATTTGTTGCTGACCACCCTCTGTTGCTGCGCACCTCAAATGCTATATCTGTGTTTGCGTGTGTTTGTGCTGCACGTATGTGTGGCAGAGGGATGCAGTGCTCAGTGAACCAGCAATTCAGGTGCGCCGGAGATGTCGGGGGAAGCAGATCTGGAGTTTGGAGAAGATGGAGAATCGTCTGGTGGACATGAGGGAGCTGTACCAGGAATGGCAGGACTACCAACTGCATCATCAAGACAACCCCGTAGGTTGAATTTCAGCTTCTGTTTTGAGTTATTTTCTGCTAGGAATTATGTATAGTCTGGTCTTCTTTAAAATGATGATTTGCTGTTTTACAAGGGTGAAGGACATCCAGTAATAGTGCTGATAATTGACACAGGAGAAATGCTAAGTCTGATCACCTGAGAGAACTTGGCAAACATCTGAATAAACTGAGAGGTGGGATAATACTTACCAGTGGGTTCCTTCGACTCCTGGTAAAGGCTCTAGATATAAATGGTGTTGTGTGTTTTCCTTGTCCATGCAGCGGTGGGCTGTCCTTAGGATTTACTAGCTGTGACTCGGTCATAGGATATCAGACTGACCAAAATGCTGCCCCAGGGTACTGAAGTGGAGCTGGCACAGCATTTCCGTCATCATCAGCAACCAATCATTCACCCAATGCACCGAGCACCCGGGACTGGGAGGAGGTGCTGCTTATCCACCTGGGTCTGGGAAGGGAGGTGTGGGCCTTCACTGGCATCAAGAGCTTAATCATGGGTGCGAGTAACACAAGGGACCTCTGCTAACTACCCAGTCACGAAGATGTCCTATTTGGGCAGCAATGCTTTGACTGTGGGTCAGAAGCTAAGCTTTTTTGTCAGTGTAACTTGGCAGGCTGGTTTATCCCATCTCTCTTAGATATCACAAAACTCTGATTATGATCTTGAAAAATTGCCAGGGCAATGGTGCACTTCTTTGCTTCAGTGGCAGTAACCCGTGATTTTCCCGAATCAAGGAATGCCAGATGCCCGATCTCATACTTAGTTGGACGAAAGCTGTCTGTGAAGTGACTTGCCTTCAGAAACATGCTCAGTGGTGGAAATACTGCCATTGTTGCAGGCTACTTCTGGCAGATAAGGGACAACTTCCACTGTCGAGTCCACTGTCCACTTTTGAGATGCTGTCTTGGCCACATGAAGATGCATGCTCTCTTGCATATACAATGTGAAACAGCATCGCACGTACAGACGCAATTAAATTTGCTCAACACAAGCCTGATCCATAAAGGGTAAGATAATGGTTTTATCTCCCAGAAGAGTTGTTTCTGTTCTCGAGAGGCCATTGCTTTTAGTATCACCGGTGGCTTCAGCCTCCATCTTCTTTTGGCTTTACAGAATTCTTGAAATTTAAATCATAAAATCTTCAATCACCATTTCATAGAAAAAATAAAAGACGTGTTCGTACCAATTGCCCTTACGTCTGAATAAAATGGAGCAGAAGCTCAACTGTTTCTTTTTCTATGAAACTGCACAAATGTACACCTAAAGACCGCTTTGAAGCATGAGCAACATGTTGGGATATTCAGTACATTTAAGCTCACTCTGTGCCATTGTGTATGTGCTTAAGAAAACATATAGAGGCAGCAGCATTGTAACCATTGCTCTGTTCCAAAACTCTGTTGTATTGAGCAAAGGCCTTATTGTTCCCGCTGTGTTTCTTCTTCTTTTCATCAGCGTCAGAGCCCTCTGAGGCCAACGCCCTATTTTAGCTTGAGTGTATTATTAGGATTCTTTGTGGCTTAATATAGTCCTTGAAACATGCTTAATGCTTCACCAATTTTTTTCTGGTTCATCAGAACTGGTAAAAAATTTCACACAATGGAAAAAGTAAACCCCAAAATCGGTTTGCTTACGTCACCTAGGCTACATTCACACTGCAGTTACAAGTGAACTGAATCGATTTTTTTTACTCAAATGCTGCCGCTGCCATGTTCACTTCCGTAAACACAGCTGTGCGTGTGATGTCATCAACTATGAACTGCTCATGCGGGTCAGTTCAGGAGCATGAGCTGTTCATACATCAGTCCGTAGACAGGCCAAACAAAACCGGATTTGAGCAATAAATCGGAACTTGTCATTAAAGGTGCTATATGTAGGATTTTTAGTAAAAGCTATATTTAAAAAAAGTAATAATAATACGGCAAAATGGCGGAGTCAGCAAAACAACCAGCTGCCAGCGTGTTGCCAGGTTTTCTGCAGATAACGTCCGGGACTCTG
>JAUESE010003444.1:0-13846 GCA_032274725.1 Malacoctenus triangulatus
AACCTCTTTTGAACTGGAGCCTGTCACCATCAGCTTGATGCTGTTTATCGCGGCTGCTCGTGCATCCGTCTGAGGAATCTGCTTTTATGTTTACTGAATCCAAGCCTTATAAAGAGAGCAGATGTTTACGTGAGCGTGTGTATATTTAATTCAGCGCAGACAGTTTCCCTAGCATCACACGTGCCGCGCTGAGTTCCACTGGCTGACAATGTCAGGGAGAAAATTACAGCAGGATCCCAAATCTTCGCTCCCGCTTGGTGCCCTGAATGAATCCATTTTCTCTTGCAGGGTTTTAGCGCTGATAATGAGAAGAGCCACTCTGCCGCTGATGTCTTGGTGGCTCCTCGGGGACGGTGGGGCGATTTGTCAGGAATTAGGAACAACGCTGAGAATAAGTAAGCCGGGGAAGGAGTCCCCGCCGCCTCCCCTGGATGGTCTGCTGCCAGGGCCTGCGCTCGCAAACACCAGGGTCAGCTCAGGTGAAAGGGGGGGGATTTATTATTTATGAAGTGAACAGGTTGAATTGTTGGAGACGTGAGTAAACATGATGCGGGGAAGCAAAACAAGCTGCCGAGTGTGTGTGAGCTGGTCCCAGTGTGTCATGCTTCAAGTCAGACTGCTGTCAGCTGGTCAGTCAGTCTGCTGCTGCATCATTCAGTGAGGACAGCGTGTGTGCCGTGTGAGACACGCAGCATCATGACTTCTGTCGGCTTGTATTCTTGTTCTCGCTGCTTATGATCACTTTCGAGCTTGTTCCGCGTCCTTCTGTGTCGGTTTCTTTGTTAACATCGTCCTGAGTTGCTGACAAAATCACAAAGAAGTGCAGTTTGGTTCTTCATCACGCAGCCCCACGCGCAGCTCTGGTGTCGGAGTGACTCACAGAGGTTAACACAAACTGTACCTCAGATTTCACCATGAATCACGAGAAAACACGAGGGATGAAAACGCTTCGATTCAGAGACTCACAGGAAAATTTAAGGAGTCAGCTCATCATAGGACAAAACACAAAACGACACACAATGACTCACACCTACGCACAGCTTAGTTAACAACTGACCTCGTGAGGAACTGGAGAAACTTTCAAGCTGCACACAGAAAAAGGCAGGAAAAGCTCCTAAAGTGAAAGGAGCGATGGCAGCGAGTCATATCAGTCTCTTTATTTGTTGGGACGTAGTCGTCGCTGCTGTGTCACCAACAGCAATCAGCCCGCTCCTCCGAGAGACTGTGGTGGGAGTTTGGAGGAGGACTGAAATGTATTAGACTCCACAATCTGCTGCCGTGTAAATATTTCCACACCGCTCAGATTCAGTGGGATCTTTCGGTGCTCTGCAGGGGCCGCAAAAGCAAAATTGATGGAAGGAATTTCTCTCTGAGTGGGTTTTATTTATACCGAGCCGGCGCCGTGTGAGCTGAGATCAAGGATAAGACTCAGTCTCAAGCTAAATTCTCAGTTTGATTTCGGTCCTCCTTCTGCGTTTGGACATGAGGTTTGGTGCTGTTGATTTTCACATCAGTGAGGTCTTCAAAGTGTCCTCAGTCCGCAGGTGCTGTGGGTGTTTGTGTTGCTGTGTGATCCCGTCTCTCAGCAGTTTCAAAGGTCTGAAAGTGAACTTTGTTACCCCGGCGGAGCGGCACGCGGTGCCACTGTGGGACTTTATCTTTCAGACCAGAACTAAACAGAACAAGGCCGCACAGAAATAAGTGTTTTAGTGTAAAAAACTAGAGAGTCGTGTCCAATGGCAGCAGCAGAGTGGACTTGTAATCCTGCTGCTATGCGTGAGTGGGAGGTAAGTTTAATATGTTGACCAGGAGTTGGAGGAAAGTTTTAAAATGAAGCTGTGAACTGAACAGATGTGGAAGTTTACCTGTGTTGGTCAGTTTAGCCACACAAACTCTCACACTTTTGTGTTTTTAGTCTCCAGAATTTGAACCTGCACTCCCGGTTTCGGAGAAGTCCAATCCCCTGACCCGGGACATCGACAAAGCCTCAGCGAGCAGCATGGTAAAGATGTTGCAGGCCTGTGACACCCAAATGTTCCAGGAGGAGAAAGGTGCAACCTACCAGGTGCAGATCTCCCCCAAGTGTCGCTCATTTATTCTGGACACTGTTTTCTCGCTGAATTATTGATTGAAAGTTTTTTCTAGAGGCTTCTGAGTGACCAAGTGTTGACAACGCTGATGGAGGTTGCCAGGAAGGTGGAGCTCATCCTGAAGGTATCCTCCATCCTGCTGTACTTTTGGATCTGTGTTTAGTCTCAGTCAGTGAAAAGTCCCGTTTGTTTCACAGGATCCTCAGGAGAGCCTGATCGTCCTGAGCGGCTGTGGCACTTCTGGACGACTGGCTTTTCTCACTGCGGTAAAACAAACACTGACGTGACAACGTCAATGTTCATATTGGAAAGATAAAGTGCACAGAGAGGCAAAACACTGCACGACACACCAGTAATATCAGGAAGACTGGACGAAATGAAATTAGCTGATTACATCTTGCTTGTGATGTATCTTTTTCCAGTCGGCATTCAACAAGGCGCTGCAGCAGCGGAGCCAGAGTTTGATCTACTCCTACATCATCGCAGGAGGAGACAGGTTTGGGTTTTTTTTAACTTAACATATGAAGCAGAATTTTTCCCCAGAATAAAAGCACATTTCTAAATTGTTACCTGTTGAGCTGAGCGGCAGGCCACGCCTCCCTGCCTGGGTGTCCCTCCCAGCCTGGAGGCAGCAGATTGAAGGCACCAGGTGGAGGTAATCAGGGGAGTTTGGAGCCGTTCACTCTCAGAGCAGTGAGGAGAGCCGTGTGAGAGACAATGGCTGGTAAACTGCAGGATTAACACTTGGTTTTAAACACGGAATAAGGAGCCGGTAAGCTTTCAGCTGTTGTTTTTGTGTCTTGCACTGAGATTTTGGTGGACAGTGGACTAATATGATAAATTCAAGTAAAAGTGAAGTGCACGAAAAGTCATGTGATTAAAATGCAAGCTAAAAGGGCATATTTGGTGTTATTTGAACATTATATTAAAGAAAAAAAATAGTATTTTGAAAATAGGTCCAAGTTTGTTTGGAAATGTAGATGTAGTATTTGATTTTGGTTATGGTTGATTGAGGCTTTTTGGGACATTTTTTACAAGTTATTTGTGTTTGCATTTAAGGTTTTTCACCTGTTACTGGCCTGGGAGACTTTCAAAATAAAAGAAAGAAAAGAAAGAAAGTTGGATCTTGGTCGAATCTTCCAATGAAAGGAACCCTTTTTCAAGTGGGGGGTAACTGCAGAGCAATTCTCGCAAAAGCAGGAAGTCACTTGACATGGCCTCTCGCTAATTATCCTCAGAGCTTTGCTTACTTCTCAAGAGGCGCCTGAAGACGACCCCAAGCTGGGCGTGCAGAGTCTGATGAAGGTGAGAGACACTGTGGATTAAAAGGGCAAGACCCGTTCGTGATCATGGTTTGAAATAAATTGCGGCATTTGTTTAAAGTCAAATGTTTGTTTCGCAGGTTTGCGAGGGAAAGAAGCGTGTTGTGTTCATCGGTATCTCCTGCGGGTTGTCTGTAAGTCGGTGCAGGTTGGCGGCGTGGCTCGTACACGAGAGTATCTCACCCTCTTTGTTTCTTGTGCACTCGATCCTGCAGGCTCCCTTTGTCGCAGGTCAGCTGGACTTCTGTTTGCAGCACCTCCAGGTTTACACTCCCGTACTCGTCGGTTTCAACCCCGCACACCAGGCCAGGCACGTGCGCAGAGCATCGTTCGGGATGTCAGTTCCACAGTGCACATTGAGATAATCGGTTTTATTGTGCAGGGATGAGCCCATACCAGGCAGCACCTTCACGTTTCACAGCGTGGTGCGAAGGATGCAGGAGCAAGCCAAAAGGCAAAAGGCCTTCCTCATCAACCCAGCAGTCGGGGTGCTCGTACTCTTTGTGCACATTGTTGTCTGTCCTCAGCTTTTCGGCCCACATTTGTGTCAAAATTGGAGCTGCTGTGCACGTCTATACTCTGCCCAGTGACTCCGTGTGTGTGTGTGTGTGTCCGTTCAGCCGGAAGCCATCAGCGGCTCCTCCCGGATGAAAGGAGGCAGCGCCACGAAGTTTCTCCTGGAGGTCGTCTTGTCGGCTGCTCACGCTGCCACTTTCTCGCACGAACCCGTCACGTGCAAGTAAGCCGCAGAGAGAGGTGATGAAGTGACGACGCGCAGGCACATAGGTGCACTTCCCGGCTATTAAAAATAAAGAAATAAAACTTAAAGTGGGATAAAAGTGGAAGATCATGGTGTGTTGTCAAGATGCAGGAGACTGCACGCAACGTGTTTGCCGCCATCACTTGCAGGCAAAATCACTCTGAGGTTTTTAAGATTTCTGCTTGATTCCCACTTGGTGAGGCGTCCTTGAAGAACGCAACAAAAATTTGACATTTTTCATGTTTTTTGTTGTTCAAATGTTTTGTGAGACTGTAGTTAGTGGTGTTTGTTTTCCTGACAGCGGCATCCTGCAGCACCTGAGGGCGTACCAAGACGCCCTGCTTGCCACGTACTCGCACAGTGACGCCATCGCTGCGCTGGTGGAGGCAGCCGGACGCAGGTAGAATCCCGCCCGCCTCTGTTCACTCAACTGACTCGGAGAACTGGAGCGCAGCTCCCGAGAAGCCGCCACTTATCACACCTACCTCATGCCGCGGCGTGAATCGTGCTGGCGAGAGCCTCGGAAAGTTTTCACCGTAATCAGCAGCGGAGGCATTTTTCAAGGCGGATCAGCAGCTTGTGCTCAAACAGTGGCTCGCTCTCTCCCTGCTGTGTGTGTGTTGCAGTTTGCGGTGTGGAGGGCGTGTGTGCTACCTGGGATGGGGGTCCTTGGCTCTGCTGGGCCTCATCGATGCCAGCGAGTGCATCCCCACATTTGGAGCAGGTGAACTAAATCTGAAAGCAAGCAACTCAAAGCTGAAAATGTGTTGTGTGAGTGAAAAGAGTGACGAAACAATTGTGTTTGTGTCAGACTACGAGGACATCCGAGGCTTCGTCGATACAGGATACAGTGAGCTGAGCAACAACGAGGGTCCCTTAACATCACTGGTGTGTGTGTGTTAAAAAGCACTTCATTGGGCGGTAATCACACGACGCCGGGTGCACGTGGGCGCCACCGGCTGCGAGCGCGGAGATTTGCGCTCGTCTGAGGGTTTCAAACGAGATCACACGAAGTATTAAAATGTCTGGAAATCCAGTCAAATCCAATTAAAGTGACATCCAGGTCCTGTTTGGCACCCTGTGATGACACATCTGCCCGTGCGTGTACGTGTGGCTGCTCGATTAATCCGGAGCCGGATTAGGATAAAATACACCCTGCTGTACCTGATTTCCTGTTGGACTTGATCCCTGTTTTCAATTAATCTGTCTCCATATTAAGCTGGTGGTAATTAGGTTTTCAGCTTAACTTACAACACTCCACATTGGATGTGACATGCATGCATTTTACATGGACCTGCGCTAGTCATCCCATTCATAACTCCAGCCAACACGCGATGTTCCTTTTTTTTTTTCCCCCCATGCAGGGTCCCGAGTTTTGCATCTCGCACGAGGATTTTGTCCGTCTCGTCCTCCCGCGTCTCACCGAGCGCGACGCCGTTCTCCTCCTCTACACGCACGCCGGTGAGACTCTCGCTCCCGCATTTTGGATCCCGTCCGAACCGGCGCGTTTTGACAGCTTCTCCCCGCAGACGATGTCGGCGAAGTGGCATCGCTGGCACGCAGGGTGAGAGAGAAGACGTCCAACCTCCACGCCGTTTGTCACCTCGCCCACGGCGACGCCTCGGCTGCCACACAAGTACCCTCCTGCCTACCTGTCCTACCTTCCTCCCCCGCTCACCTGCCTGCCTACTTACCTCCTACCTGCTCATCTTGCAGGATGGCATCAGTAGGTTGTGTTTATCCACACTAAAGATCCCTTGGCTTCAGGGTGCACCTGCTCCACGATGCTCGCTCCACATGGTACTGTACACACACACACCACTTCTATGACTCACCAGAGCATGATTAATGACTGTTTTGCCTCATTTATTTGCTCGTTCTGCAGCTCTCGTTCCGCAGAAATAAACACACCAAACAGAATAATCCCAGCTTTAATGATTTTTCCTTTTCCTGTGCGATAAAGGTCTTGTTTGTGATGACAGATCGTCTGTATGAATGTCTTTAGCTGGCGTAAGTGCAGAGGAAAGAAAACCGGTTGCCCCTTTTTTTCTCTCAGCAGTGGGAGTTGTCCACCAAGCTGGTGCTGAACGCTGTGAGCACCGGTGCGCACGTCTTAAAGGGGAAGATCTACCAGAACTACATGATTGACGTGCAGGTCACCAACAGCAAGCTGTACCGCAGAGCCACTCGTTTGCTCCAGGTAAATGAAATAATACCTCGAACGGAGCAGTGACTGCTCCACAGAGGGATTCACTCAACATTTTCCCTTTTTTGTGCTCCTGTTTCCAACACCAGGCAGGTTTTCAAAAAGAGATCTATACAACCCACATAACAAATCTATTTGTGTCAAACAAAGATATAAAAGTGAATAAAGATATAAAGAATGAATGAGAGAGGCCAGGATCCTCCATCAGCAGCAGCAGCAGGGAGAGGCCAGCTGTGACATCTTTCTGCAATACAGCAGCGCTCTTGCAGCATCTAGTGGTGATGTTGTGTCACTTTTGTAGTGTGCAACAACGCAGCTGTATCGCCACACAATTCTGCTTTCTAACATCTAAATGGTGACTCTCTTTCGCTTCGAGCTTGAATTTAGGTGCATGCTTATGTGGAAGCCTTTAATCCAGAAAAAAAGCAGAATGAAAGTAAGATTGAAAGATCTTCAGGTATTTTTTTAATCGGGTTACATCACACACATATTTTACAGCTTGGACTAAATAAAAAAGGTGTAAATTGCAGTTCCTGTGTCTTCCCTCTAGAAACTTTCAGGCCACCCTGAGGTGCAATGTGAGGAAGCTCTCCTGAAGGCGATCCATCAAGTCAACAAGCTCAGTGCAGACATCTCATCCTGTGACATCGCCACCCACACACACGTCGCCAGGAACAGGGAGAAGGTAAGGAGGCAGTGGAGTGAACCCGCTGACCGGAGAAGCGCTGGGTAGATGGAGGCATCACGTGTTTTCTCTCCTCCCTGCGCAGGTTGTCCCTCTGGCTTTGCTCTGCTTGCTGACTGGCTGCTCCCTCGCGGAGGCGGGATCTCATCTGCGGCAGCGGCCAATCGTCAGGGAGGCAGTGGAGGTGTGGATGTTGTAATAGACGTCAGTGATGAAGCTGAGACTGTTCACGCAATTCATGTCTTGAATCGATTGGCTCCTCCAGCGAGTTCAGTCGCAGATGAACAAACCTCAGGCGTTGTCCTTGGAGCGTAGGAATCCAAAGCTGCAGTTGTTTGTTGTATGCACCTTCACAACAACACACACACACACACACACACTTGCGACTATAAAAGATGTGTTCTGTAACCAATTAACGGAGATAAAGCCTCGGCTCTCTCTGCCCGCGTAACTCAACCTCAATCCTTCTGTGGCTCAACACACACACACACACGCGCTCACAGGTACCAGATTAGTGTGACGTGTGTGTCTGTGAGTGTGTGTGTATCTTGGGAGAAGCTGAGCAGCTTTAGGAACACTTTCGGAGCAGAGCCAATCACAGGGGGTGGCGAGGCACAGAGCAGACGCGGCACATTGAAGTCTGGATCAGGAAGCAGGAGAGCAGAATTGAAAGCCAAATTTAGACATGAACAATCTGAGCGACCTCTGACTTCAGGAGAGGAAAAACTGAGGCCATATTTGAATGAGAGGCCCATCTTTATTTTTTTTTATTTGTCAACAATATAATGTTCAATAGCTCTAAGTACATGATTTTCACTTCGGAGATTATTGGACCAATAGCAGCATAGGCACACACACATATACACACACACACACACACACACACACGCCCCCCTTCAAACAGGCTTTTCAGTGTAAGCAGTGAACATGACTGTCAGATCGTGTGGATCGGCCCCGATAGCAGCTTGTGTAACACGATGCAAAGTTTTGCCTGTAGCTCGCCACACCGGAACACTCGTTTTTTTTTACGGGATGTCGTCCTGTTCACCAACTCTGTGCTTACAAATCGTTCTCATGTGACATTTTTATCCCATCTTTAAATAATTGACTGTCAAATTTAGCTCAAAAACTCTATATTTACTTTGAATCACACCTGAGTCATTAAGCAATGTGAGCATCCTTGAATCTTAATTTAGCTAGTTTTGTCTCCAGATAAAGTAATAGGAAACAAAATGACTTGAATAAATATTATAATTTGAGATATTGTGTTTTTTATGTTGATCTGCGTGTATTTCAGAATATATGGAGGTTTGATCCGTCCCTCCGTCGTCCTATGGAGACACTTCGCCATGATCCCTCCCCCCCCTCTGCGTCTGTCGATCTCCCTCCCACGTAACCGTGGAGACAGTAAGGCATCGCTCACACGCTTCATGTTGCTGTTCCACACTGCCGGTTGTGCAAACCCCCACTTGGATACTTCAGATACACACAGTGTGTTTTCTTTTTTTCTCTGTTGTGCAAGTTTCACCAGTCGGGGAATACTAATGCATACAGTGTGTGGGCGCCGGAGATCTGACAGAGGTTTAGGTGCATCAGAGACATTTTCTGCTCGTTGGGCTCAAAGCACCAAGTTCGTCATCCACTTTTTGGCAATTTTTTGGCTAAACTAGCTAACGACCGGTCACAAATCTTCGTAAAGTGAACAAACCTCTTCAGAAAGCGTCCCAGCGATTTCTTCAAGGTGATCAGGTTACATCAGAGAGCTTGTGAGGTTTTCCTAACCGGCTACAGAATTAAGCTGGTAGTTAGGTAATGGTTCTAACTGATGACCCCAAAAAAAAAGGACCAAGAGTTCACTGCTCCCGTCTACCCAAACAGCCAGTTAACATCAACGAGGTACTTTGTATATAGTTGGCTGTATGATTCAATAAATCTTAGAGGTCCACAACACAATACTGAGTTCAGTTAAATCACCCAACGGTGCCAAAAGTGTGCCAAAAATAGATATTATACAGACGTATAACTTCAAAAACAGACAGTTAATGTGGTGGCTTCAAGTTAAAGGTGTCTATAATCTCTGTGAGTCTGTGTTGGATGTTGAGCCATAAAGTGCTTCAAGTGTCCACCAGTCTTCACTCAGACTACGTGAGACCTGGTGCCTGGGAGAGCCTGTCCACAGCAGTTTTGCCCCCTCCTACCTAATTTAGAGGCTCCTGGGCACACCGAGGTGACCAGGCGTCACCTAGCAGTTGTCCAAGTCCTCGTCGGTCACTTTGGGTTTGCGGCGCTTCACCCTGGCCGGCGAGCGGCTCCTCCTGTGCCCCGACCCGCCTCCGCCGCCAACTTTGGGCACTTCTATGGAGTCCACCGGGTTGGGGGGCGAGTCTGTGTCGACGTCCTCCAGCGAGCCCGGCTGCGACTCCACCGAGGTCCTGGTGACCTGGTGGAGGAGGGCGCCGTCCTCCGCTTTGTTTTCCTCCTCCTCGCCATCGTCTTCGGGCTTGAACTCCTCCACAGCATCCTCCCCAGCTTCTTCCTCATCTCCATCTCCTCCGCCCTCTTTCTCCTCTCCCTCCTCCTCCCCCGTGTTTTCTGGTTCCTCAGCTCCCGTGTCGCTCAGGTGTTTGCCGTCGGTGTCTGAGTCTTCGGCGTCGGCCTCCTCTCCCTCGGTCACGCAGACACATGTAGCTCCGCCCTCACCCTGCTGGTTTAACAACACAACAGTGGGTTTGCATTATAGAAAATACTGCGACAACCTGTTCTGACAAAACAGTTGGTGAGTGACGACAACAGCAGACGACCATCGGTACAAGCTCCATCTTGCTGCCAAACAAAACAGATTTGTTCAGGCCGTCTAATTGGATGGCGAGATTATCTTTTCCCACAGGCTTAGAATTAGCAGCACGGCTGCAGTAGGTCAGGCTGCTCTTTTAGAAACAGCCGACTCCCCATGGTCATGTTCAGGTGTTGGAAAATAGACTGAGCAACTGCCAGTCATGTGTCCTGTTTCAGTTTTACCTTGATAGATCGTTTAATGCTAGGATTCAGTCTTTTTGGAGCAAAGGCAGATAAATAAAACTTCCAGTTGTTGATAAAAACTCAGGAAATCGACGGTGAACAACAAAGGAACACTGGCCAGAGGTTTTAGGTGTTTTTGCTAAATTACTGATGTACCATTGGTGAAGCGTTCTCCTCGTCTGACGTCGCCCCCTGTTGCTCCTCACTCTCCTCCCCCTTTTCCTCTTCAGCAGACTCTCCTCCTCCTGTGCCGTCCTCTCCTTCGTCTTCCTCCTCTGCCTCCCCCGACACGCTCCCACTCCCCTCCTTTGCCGGGACTTTTTCAATACCGTCGGCCTCCCTCGACTCTTCTTCCCTTGATTCAGACTCGTTGCACTCTTCGTCTTCTGCCTCCTCCTCACCCTCGTCTTCCTCGCCTTTTTCCGTGGTTTCTCCTTCACCCACCGACGCCTCCTTTACTGTGTTACTATCACTCTCCTGCTCCTCTTCCTCCTCATCGTCCTCCTCCTCCTCCTCCTCCTCTCCGCCAGTCTCTGTCTGTCCTTCGTTGTCCTCTGTCTCATCTTCTCCCGTATCTCCTTTGTCTTCATCATCCTCCCCCTCTTCATCCTCTCCTGCTTGTTCTTCGTCATCAGCGTTGCTGCTTTTATCCTCGGCCTCCGCTTCTTTGTCACTCTCCTCTTCATTGTTGGCGTGACATTGACAGTTGCCCCCCTCCTCCTCTTCCTCCTCCTCCTCCCCCTCCTCCTCTTCAACTTTTTCTGGTGTTACATTTTCGTCATTTTCTTCACCACCTGTTTGTCCCTCCTCTTGCTCTTCATTGCCTGAACTGTTTTCATCTTTCTCCTCATCTGCCGTCTCTTCTTGCTCCTCTTCTTGCCCCTCCTCTTCTGCTTCTGCTATTGTCTCCTCCAAAATGACATCAGCTCTGATATCCTCCTTCGTCTCCTCCTCCTCCTCTTCCTCCTGGACCACCTCCAAGCTCCTTTCCTTCTCCTTCTCCTCCTCTGTAACACTGTCCTCCATCTCTTCAGGTTGAGACTCGGCTACAGGCGAAGGCAGCGGGCTTTTCTTCAGCTGCAGTATCTTCAGCAGATCAAACTCCATCATCACCGGAGCTTCGGCCGCCAGAGGGTTGGTCTTGAAGGGCCGAGCAGCCATTTTCTTACGGACGCATGCGTCGCAGGGGCAGTATTCATCATCGCTGCGCTGGTCGCTGAAGTCACCCGTCAGATCTCCATCACTGCCGACAGAGTCTGCAGTTTTTACTGACTGATTCTTCATAACCTGAAACAAACAATCATAAACATTACGTTTCTTGTTTCAGCAGCGGTGTCATCTCAAAGTGACGAAAGAGGACGCTACCTTCAACATTCGACGCCTCTTTTCCGTCATGGTGGACTCCCTGGAGAGGTTCCCTCCGAGCGGCGGCCGGGGCGATCTCCCCACCTTGCCGGCTCGGCCCTGAATCTTCTTCATCTCGCGCTGGATGCTCTTCTGGATGCGCCGGCTCACCTCGTCCCTGAGCTCGCAGATCATGGTGTCCAGGATGAGACTGTCGTCCAGGTCCCAGCGCACCTTGAACTCGGCCATGGTGTCCGTGTAGTGGCTCATGAACTGTTTCTCCAGCTTCTTCAGGAGGTTGAGCACCCACACCGGGTCGGGGTCTTGGGACAGCCTTTTGGACAGCTGTGCCCGCAGGACGGTTGGAGGAGTCCCTGAACTGGAGTCCTCCACCATCTCCTGCTCGTTATCGGTCGGCGTTTTGGACCCGTCGTTGGCAGAGCTTTTGTCTGACGATGACGGGTTGTCGGTGGCCTTTGGGCTGTCTGGAGTTTGTTCCTCACTCTGATCCGGCTCGTCGGTCTTTCCTTCGGTTTCTCCATCCCCTGCCTCCGTCGCCCCGGCAACCTTCTCTCCTCCCTCATCCTCACGCAGAGATTCTGTCTTATTCAGGTTTCTGTTGTCCTTCCCAGATCCGCCAGAGCCGCTGCTCATTCCCAAGCCGGACGACGACCTTGGCGGCGTCACCTGCTCGACGCCGCCTTCCTTCGCCACCTTGCCCTCGAGTTCTCTGGGTTCGGTGAGCCAGAGGGAGTGAAGGATGGCCATGATGTCTTCGTACTGCCGCATCCGCTCCTTCTGTCCTTCGCAAATGGGATTTACTGTCGGCTCAATGAGCTGGAGCTGAGCCAAGCAATCCAGGAGCCCCCGGGCTGATGTACTCAGTCTCCGGCCATAAACCGGAGACACCTACAGAAAGAAGCAGAAAAATAGGTTCAAATTTAAGTACAACTTTATGTCCACAAACACTAATAAAGATTAAGTGAGGGTTATTTCTTTGAAATATTGACGTTTTGAAACTCTTCTCACCTCAGGCATGCTGCGACATCGACCCAGAGAGGAGCTCAGCAGAACTTTCATCACGGCTGCAGACGACTGCCAGTTCTTGGGCAGAGGATCATCTCCCGGCAGCCGAGCGTTCCCAGGGCCTGGATCCTTCTCCTCCTCTGCTGCCTCACATTTCATGTCCTCCTCCTTTTCTTCTTCCTTTTCAGGCTCACCTTTGTCCTCCTCGTCCATGTTCCCTTCAGGACTCTCCCTCTCATTCGCTGCTTCCTCTTTAGGTTCCTCCTCTGCCTCCTTCGGCCCCTGATCTTCATCTCCCTCGTTCATCACATCGTCCACTGCGAGCATGCAGCTGTCGGTGGGAATGCTCCGCAGCCAGTCGCTGACAACCTCGTTGGGAGACGCGTTGGGCAGACAGGCTGGAGTCAGCACTTCCTCCTGCTCCTTCCTGCTCCTCTGGCACCGCCCACTTTTCTCGCTCCTGGGCTTCTCACTGGTTTTGCTCGCGTGAGAGTGCTGGCTGCGTGGCCGTGCAGCAGCCATGGTCTCCTTCAGCAGGTCTGCGGCAGACAGGGTGCTTTCACTGCACACCTCCAACTTGGAGCTGTGCACAGGACAGGGACTCGGCACCTTCACGCTGCTTTTCTTCTTCTGAGAGCCAGTTGTTTTTACACTTCCGTTGTCGCTTTCTGCGTTGGATTTAGCTTTGTGGCTTTTGACTGGATGCAAATAGTCAGATTTGGTGACTTCTTTATTTCTGCTTTTCTTGGAGGCTTTCGATTTGGACTCTGACTGAGCTGAAACTACAGATTCAGGCTTGAGGCAGCCTGGATTTTGGGAGTTCACACTTGCTGCTTTGTCGCTCGCAGCATCTTCCTCCCTCTGAGCCTCACTGGCCGGCCTGCTGATGTTTTCTGCATCATCATCTGCAGTTTTCGTTTCATTGGGATTCTTCACGCTGGTGGCTTTTCTCTGAACTTTAGCACTTGCTGAAGACATGACGGACGAGGTCCTGTCGGTGGGTGCATCCGGATGCCCTGCGATCGCTGTTGAGGCAGACTTTGTGCTTTCTGAATCGTCATTATGTCCAGCTTTATTTGAGCTCATACTGGACTTGCTTTTGGCTTTCTGAGATGCTGCTTTTATGCTGCAGTTACAGGATGATTTGTGGGACCTGACTGATATTGCACTGGCTGAGCGAGCATTGACTTGATCTGCACCTTCTTCTTCATCCTGCCCTCCTCCCGGTGTTTCGATTGTTGGGATTTCAACCATGGGAACGTTCTGCGATGCGTTTTTGTTGCTGTTGGTGTTGGACATTTGAGACTGACTCGATCCTGCTCTCTCTGCATCCCGTTTGGGAGTGGAACCCTCCTGGCTCTTTGGAAGATCCGGAGTTTCCTGTCGGCTCCGAAC
>JAUESE010003444.1:13946-30101 GCA_032274725.1 Malacoctenus triangulatus
GCTCTCTCTGCATCCCGTTTGGGAGTGGAACCCTCCTGGCTCTTTGGAAGATCCGGAGTTTCCTGTCGGCTCCGAACGTTCCTCTCCGTGTTTCTCTGAAATGAAACAGTGGACTTCCCACTGTCTGAGTCAGCTGTGTCCTGGTCCTCTGGCAGCCCAAGAGACACTGATCCTGATGAGTTTCGGCTTTCTGTGTGTCTTTTGGAGGAGGACCGCACGCTCGCAACTTCCTCCTCATTTCCAATATCGGTTTCTCCCTTCTTCTCTGTCTCGTTGTCTTTCTTTGCAGCTCCACAGCTACATTTGGATCTCCCAGATTTGACGGATGTCGGGGATCGAACAGACAAACCAACTGGCTCCTCTGACTCTCCAACACCAGGACCAGGTGACGTCTGTCGCACAGAGGACTGGGATCCAGTGGGGGATGCAGCCATGACCTTGGGCGAGCGTGTTCGTGGGGAACGCGTCCCCCTTGGCGAGAGTGTTTGGCCACGAGAATGTTCAGAAGTTAGACTTCTTGCTGCATCGTCATCCAGCATCTTCCCGTCTCCTCCTCCACAATCCTCTTCCTCTCCAACGTCTTCCGGTGTTCGAATAGTTACAACATTTGAAGGTTTCTTGCTACAGCTAGACTTGTGAGAAGTGCCAGACTTCAGAGACGACTTGGATTTTGCCGACATGGCACTTGCCACCCGCTCTTGGTTGTCATTGGCTTCATCTTTTGGATTCTGAGATGCATCTGTGTGGTTCGACTTCTGAGACTTGGAGGATTTGGCAGATGCGTGCGACCTGGTTGAAATGGCACTCGGAGCTCGAGCCACAGCCTCCTCTTCCTCTGCTGTTGTATGCCGAGACTTCGCAGAGGAAGCTGATTTACCTGATAAAGCACTGACCGCTCGGCCTTCGGCATCTCCTGCATTGTCATCTTCATCGTTCTTTGTCCCCTCCTCAGCGCCACCACCTTTAGATTTGGATGACTTAGTCGACTTGTTTGATTTCACAGATTTTCCAGAGACTTTACTTTCTGGCCTCTCCGCTCCATCACTTCCATTGTCTGACCGAGGAGAAAGTGACCGTTGTGAGGCTTTATCAGATTGTGGACAGGATTTGTGAGACTTGACAGAAAGATTGGATTTAGCCGACATTTTACTTGCTGCTCTTTCCTTTTCTTCTTCGCTCTGGACAGCTTCATCGACAGTGGGCTCATCTTCGGTCTTACAGCCTGGAGATACAGCCTTCACACAGTGACTGCATGTTGACCTGTGAGACTTTCCAGAAACATTTGATTTGACGCTTTCAGGTCTCCCGGCCTTTTGAGAAGCATTTGTCCGAACAGAGAGGCCACTGGAAGCCCTGTTGTTCCCGTCGTCCTCTGTCCCATCTGTGTTGTCACATGGAGATGCAGCCTTTGCACTCGACTGACAGTTTGACTGACGAGACCCGGCAGAGGCACCGGATTTGACCGACAAAGAGCTGGTGGCTCGCTCTCCGTCCGTTTCTTCTTTTGTTTTTAATCCAGAAGTTGAGTCTCGGTGGGACTTGCTGGACTGAGCTGACGTTGCACTGGGAGCCCTCTCCTCTTCCTCCGCTGTAGCACCTAAATTATGTGATTTATTGGATTTGTGGCTCCTTGCTGAGGCAACACTGGTGGCCCTTTCCTCCTCATTCTTCTCAGTATTGGACGTTCCTGACATTGCACTGGACGCTCGACACTCTGTGGGCCCGTGCTCTGTGCAGTTGGTCTTGTTTGACTGTGTTGACACAGCCGAGTCGTCGGACGTTGCGTCCTCGCTGCCGTTTCCGACGTTTTCTCCGTTGTGAAGAGGGGATGCAGGTTTTGGAGATGCTCGGATGGAGTGATTGGACAATTGCGACGCCCTGCTACTGGCCTCAGAGTTGACCCCACGCTTGCATCCACCGCAGTTTGGACACACGCTGGATGACCTCTTGGAGCCTGCAGAGAGACCACTCGCAGCCCTGCTCAGCTCGTCGTCTCCTTCCTCTGATTTTGGGATCCTGGTTTCACTTTTTTTCGATGTGGAACTGCACGCTCGCTCCAACTGCTCTGCCCCGGCTGTTGAAGGTGGGGCGGTTGCTCCACAGCGACACGACGAGGCTGCGGACACTGCCCTGCTTCCGTCACGCTGCTGAGCGGACATGCTGCTTTTTGGCTTTTCGTCCGGCTGTGTCTCAGGTGTTGGAGGCTGGGATGGCACGTTGTTATGGCAGCACTGAGAGACACTGGGCGGCAGGTCATCGTCGTCGTCATCCTGGTCTTCTTTAAGTGACTGAAGGACACGTGAGGAGCTACTCACAGCGGAGAAAGGCCGGTCCTCCTCTCCCTCCAACATCAGCTCGCCCTCCGACTTCCCACTGAGCGGCCGGTGGTTGCTGTCCACGGCGATCACCTCGCTGCGACTGCAGCTCACCTTGCAGACTTCCACGTGGGTGTCTCCATCCTGCTCCACCTGCACGTGGTGCTCGACCTTCTCCGTCACACACATCTCCTCCTGGACCAGCTGGCTCTGCTCCGAGCCCGAGCAGCCGCCGCAGTTTGAGAGTCGAGCGCGGCATCGCACCACCCTTCTGGAGTTGCACGATGAGGAGGAGCTGGAGGAGTGGGTGTGTCTCACCATGGTGTGGGTGTGGCTGGACGTGTGCTGAGGCGGTTGAGGCGAGTGTTTGTGGCTGTGAGCTGGATTCTCCCACAAGTCGTACTTCTGTTCTTGTCTGTGGTAGCAGCACGGGCAGTGGTTTGTCTCCAGGGCGCATGGCTGGGCGGAGTAGTCCACGCCCTCGGGGTCAAACGATGTGGAGTCGGGGTCAGAGCAGCTTTCTGATTGGCCCTGCTGCAGGTAGTGAGGCTGCGCCTCACTCAGAGGGCAACACTCATTGGTCAGAGAGGGGGATTTCCTAATCTGTGTGGACCACTGGAGCGTCTCATCGTTGTGCAGGCGGAAACGGACCCTCATCTCCACGGAGAGGCTGCCGTCTTTGTTGACCAGGACGCGCTTCTCAATGTCGTCGTTCATGATGGCCGGCCGCGCTTGGGAGTAGGCGCCGAGGCTGTTGCCGTACGACTTCTCAGAGGACAAGGAGAAACGGGCGGAGCGGTTGGATGAGTCGGAGCGAGGGTGGATGATGCTTTTCTTGGTTTCGAGACCAAAGTTAACTGAAAGTAAATGTAAAACGTACATATAATTGATTTTACGATCTTTACTGCAGTTGTGAGATTAAAGCTTGTGTGTGGGCGAAACAACTCACCATTTTTCTTGCTGTCGTGGACTTCGCTGTACTCGCTTGCTCTGGACTGAGCTCCGTGAGGAGGCGAGCGTACTCCTTGAGTGGCGGGAGACCGGGCCCCGTTTCCAGGGGTCCGGGGGCCCAGACCAGGCATCTTTTCCTCCGAGCTCTTCCTGATGAAATTAGCCAGGATCGGGCTGAAAGCTTCTCGACCGACACACACCAGGACACCAGGGCAGGTCATCAGGTTTTGGACGTTGTCGATCTGAAAATAAGTGAGTTTTCATCGATCAGAAACACATTGAGGACTGAAATTTTGAAATTTATCTATGAAAAAGAAATGATTTCTCACTTTTCGCCCCTCCACCGTGTAGAGCTTCCTCACGTGGAACTGCATGACCTCGGACACCTCGTCTAAAAAGGCTCGGAGGCTCCTGGTGGACCTCCTGCTCAGCACCACCGTCCTCCTCACCGTCGGCTCGCTGTTCTTCACCAGCAGGATCCGCCGCTGCCTGTAAGGTACGTGCGAATGGCCCGGGGGCGTGGTGGACGAGGTCTCGGGCCGGTGCGGCCTGCGGCCCTGATGGTACCAGATGCCCGGCCGTCTGCTGGCCAGCTCCATGTTGATTGGTCTGGCCTGGCGCTGGTCGGAGCACAGGTAGCAGCCTCCGTCCTGGAGCTGCTCCAGGTGTTTGATGGTGTGGGTGCCTCGGGGGGTGGTGACGGTGCGCACACCAAACGGCAGCGGCACCTGGAGGGCGAGGGCGTGATTATCAGTCAGAATGCGTCATCACACTCAGGAGAAACCAAACACTTTCTGCTAAAAATCAGTTTTCACCAGCAAGATTAAAAATAAACGATGATAGGAATCACTTAAAAAACTAATTCTGAAATGTCATTATGAGTGCTCTCTGCTAGAAAAAGATCTGACGCTGAGGTCAAGCTGCAGCTTCAAACGAAGCCCCCCCCCCTCCTCCCGTGATCCGGCGCCACGAACCTTTTGGGAAAGGTCGTCCAGCAAGGCGTCGAAGCATTTGAAGCTGCGCTTGTGGATGGCCATCCTGACGCCCCCGAACTGGTTGTCGCCGCTTTTGTAGAAAGTGATCCGCTTGGCCGGGGCGGCCGAGGTCACGTGAGCGAGGCGTGAGTGCGAGGGGGGCGGCGCGGGGAGGGGGGAGGCATCTTTAGACGGGGGCCGCGGGTCCCACGTCCCCGTCTGGACGGACTGCATGCTGGGATCTCACACGGACCTGGAAACACACACAATAGGAAGCTATTTAACATTTTATGCTGTGTTGTAAGTGTCGCAGTGCCTTTGTTTTTTTCTCCGCACTCACTTTCTAATCATACTCGGAGGCCATAAGCTGTAATCAGGGTGTTAAACTGAGGATTCAGGACAGGACATCCACTAACAGGACTACCTGACATCTCAGCGGGTTCCAGCGCTCATTTGGCTTCCACACGTGGGGACATTTTTTGCAGCATTACAAGAATTTCAAACCGTTTCAAGAGTTTTGGAGCCCAAAAAGTACTTGCGACACTGTTAACAATCAGTCTCATGTCAAGATTTCTGCAAGCATACCTGCAGAGATATTTAAAAAACCTTCATTCTGCAAGTATCAAACGGTTTGTTTGTTTTTTGTCACTGTTTCATCGCATAGCCTCAAATTATCATGATTAAAACACAGGCGAGTTGTTCTGTTTCTTCAATCTGGGTGTGAAAAGTGATATTTTGGGCCACATTTGTCTCAACTCCGGTGATATAATGTAACCTTGGTGACTGACGTGCTGTTACATGCACATTGATAAAGATGTTGAAGACAGAGCGTTCCATAACTGGCTATTTTTAGAGGCGTGGCCACGCCGGCAAGGAGAAATCCTATTTACAAGAGATGTAGAAAGTGTCTTTCCTGCTTCTGATCTGCCAAAACAAATTATCTTGTATGAGAAACACTTATATGCAGTCTGACCTGTTCATATTATACCTAAACAATGAACAAATCAACTTAGTTACGCCATTAAAATGACCTTTTTTAAGTGTCACTTGATTTTGTTAGAAAGAGAATGAGTAGAATTTAAAACCACCTCTTTTCTGTATATTACGGTGAGCTGTGACTGTGATTGCTGCTGCTGTCAGTTAACCTGTGTGAAAAGGTGAATGTTATCAGGAGGCTTAGAAGGCTTTTTAAGGCTGGACTGGAGGCCAAATCGCTGCTCTTAGAGACAGACGCTCCCAATGTGACTCTGTGCTTCCTTAATCCCTCTTTAGCCTTCACAAAGTCACATTTCAAACAGCTTTTTTTCTGATTTATCTGAAGGAAAATCCACATTCACTTAAAAGAATTGATATTTGATGAAGCCAAATTGTAGAAACACACAAATTCATAATACTCGAAGCTCTTTTGGTACTTGATTTTGGCTTTTTGACGTGTGATGAAACTGTTGCATCCCTTCATATTCACAGAGAAAAATGCAATCAAGTGTTTTTCTTGGAGAACAGAAAAAAAGACTAACAACACACATTTCCGGATTAACCTCTTAATAATGCTGCGTCCTGCACACTAAGAATTAAGGCCTGAGGCTCCAACTGGCAACTTAATCCAGCATCACGTCAAGTTAGAGCTTAGACAACCTGGAGTACATGCAACTGCTGCATTATTGGCAAACTCAGCAGTCATTTTGTAACATTTAGGAGAATAACGATGCAAAGTGAGGATCAGTTTTTACTTTTGCAGGTAAATCCGATCAATTTTCTATCTATTCAGAGTCAGAACACACTGAAATGCATATACAATGTCCTTAAATACCAAATAAGTAGTTCTCAAATATGCCGTCAGGATTTCCTAGAAAACTAATACATCAACTGAAGTCCAAAATGAAACGTATTCAGACAACTTATGTGACTTTACCAGGCTGAAATCACATCTAAGGTTTATTCTAGAGACATTTGAACCTCTACAAAACAGTTAAAAACTAATAAAACAGTTTTAAATCAAAGTGTAAGTCATCAATATTCAGCAAAACGTTGAGTTTACTACTCACATAATTAGAAAACATGGTCCAAAGAGAAGTTAAAGAGCTGCGGGGAAATCTTACGCAGGCTCTGACCCGTCCACTCACACCAGGCGTTTCTCACTGAGCTTGCGTGCATAGGTGGCTGTGCGCGCGTGCACGTGCGGCGGCGGCGATCCGCCCGGCAGAGCGCCACGGTAAAATGGCAGACGGTAATTGGACGCGAGGAGGAGGAGGAGGGGGAGGAGACGGGAGGGGCGAGGCTAAGGATAGAAAGAAAAGCCTCCTTAAGTGCACGCGCCTGGGTGTGTTCGAGAAGGCGGGGAGGTTGCCATGGTGACGCCGCGATGGTAATGAGACAAGTGATGCTCTTATGAGCAGGAGAAGCTAACCTGCAAACGTGGGGGGGGGAGATTTTACCAGATCTTACTGTCAGGCGAGCCGGGGAACGCTGACTGGCTTTGGACGGCGTGTTTGCACATTCGCAGGTGGAAGCAGGGAAGCTGCTGAGTGTCAGGCCGGCGGCGAGGGGTCTGTGAGGCGCGCCTGCAACATCATCGCTCCCTGACGCATGATTGTCCCTCTTTGTGTTTCAGGGAGGATTGTAATTACAATCTGTCCAACAGCAGGGTGCCTGCTGGGGGGGGAGACATCACCAGGAACCTGCACTGATCTGTGGCACAGCAAGCTGTTATTGTCTGGTTAGTTCACCTTTTCACCGAAAACTGTCTGGAGACGGTGAAAAGAGGGCCTTTAACTGTTGTGAAATACACTAAAGTGTTGAATCTGAATATTTACAGCCTTTATTAAGCAGATTTGTGACTTTCAGACAGGCTAAAATCAGCTGTGATGTTTGGACATAACAAGTTAGTGTCCAAAACAATCAGCCAAAAGGGGCTAAAAGTTTCCAAATAAAATGCCTGATTTTATATGAAGAAATGTCTTTTGTCAATACTACATGAGCAGAGAATTTTTTTTTTATTTAAGGAATTAATAAATGGCTAAAATTACAACTGAATAAGATTCAAAAATAAACAAATATTTCTTAAACTAATAATTTACTGATAACAAATAAATAATTGAACTAACTTGAACTTAATTAAAATATCAGACTCCATCAAGACTTGATGAGTTTCCAAATATCATCAGTAATTTACCTCTGTATTCATAAAAAGAACACTTTACACCTTTGATGAGTTTCTTGGTGTAAAGTGTTCTGGTGCAGTGATTCGCTCACTATGGCTCAAAGCTTCAGTTCCATCCCTCCACCCTAATTTTGACTCTGACATTTTTCCTCTCAAAGGTTTTATGTTTAAGATAAAAACTGCAGTTAATTGCATAAGAGACTTATGCAAGGAACTTGTTTCATTAGTTGTATCTGCTCCGGAGCTTCACTGACGGACGGTAGGACCTTGGAGGATTGTGGGTAGTCAGCCAGTCAGGGATGAGTAGCCGCCGTGGTGACAGGTGCGAGATAAAGGCTATTCCTCCTGGATAAATCAGAGAAACTCATCACTTGTTGGTGTCCTGTGAGCACTCAGGCTCCCCATCCTGCAGGAATATCCTCAGTCCCGATGATGTGAAACACGCAGCATCACTTCAGCCCTTTGTTCTCCCACTTAAAAGGAGAAAACTGTGGAGTTGAGTGAGCGTCCTGACGGTTTAGTCAGCAAGACAAAGGAAGAAGAAAGCAGAGAGATTATGTGATGTGTGGCCTACTTTTGGAGGAGCACTCACCTCCCGCAGCCTCTGATCCAATTAGTAGGAGTGTGATTCACCTCCACACAACTGGATCACACACAGACCAAAGAAATGTCAACACACGCTGTTTAAATAGCCCTAAAATTAAAGAAGGTGCAAAACAACAGGTGGAAAAAAGTGACAGGAGTCTTTTCTCACCAGTACAGACGCATCAATGACGATCAGGGTTTAAATCCAGGAAGAAAGTCGCAGTAATGGTCGGTTAGTGACCTCTGGGGTGGTCAGCGGGGAGCGGGGAGCGAGACGACGACCCTCCTGTCGTCAGCATCAGCCCGACGAGCGCTGCGCCTCCAGGTTCCTCCGGACAGTGAAGCTCGATCCGAGGCGCATCTCCAGGCGCATGTTCAGGCATGTGGCAAGCGCGCAGCTGTAAGGCTCCGGGCGCGCTGGTGGGGACTTTCAAAGTAAAACGTCGCAGGAACACAAAGCTGCAGTGCAGGAGCTCTCACGCAAACAATTTGACAATACAAATACATGGATATCACTGTATTTTAGTCATGATACTAAAAACTACAATCTTGATTATGACGTATGATTAAATTTTCAAATCACCACAGTTTGTCTACAGGTCTTTGTGAATCCAGTTTACAAAGCTTTTATTTTGTAAGCAAGGAAAGAGATCCCAGTGTTTTGTTAGGCAGCTTGTTTTTAATGTGGCTCGTTGATCCGGTCGTTAGGAAGCCCCCCTCTCCTGTCTCCTGCTTTATTCGGTGGGAGCGCAGCCCAGAGGGACAGATCCATGTAAAAGAGGATTACAAGTGTCTGCGCCATCTGCTCCACCGCTAATAAACAGAGTTACATCCATATTTAGTTGCCTTTTTCTTAATAAACGGTAATTATGCTGAGTTGTATTTGAAAATATTGAATTCATGATGTTTAAATGTAGTTTTAGGTGAACTTTGACATCGTTATTTGCTGAGTGTTTTTACGCACACGTGGCGTCATGGCGTCAGCTTCCGCGTCCGTTTCCCTGGCAACCAAGTGTAAACGAGAATGGATTCTCTCACAGAGAGCGAAATGACCGAGATAGTGAAACTCCAGGTAGGCAGGAGACACTCATCAGTCTGATCTGACTCAGAATCAGTGAGTTGTCAAAGGAAAGTGACGGATGATGTTGTTGTCAGAGAGGCGCAGGCGTGCAGCGGCTCAGCCGGCACTTCTCCTGGCCCGAGTTCAGCGACGAGCGCCGCTGCTTCCACCAGGAGCTGGTGTTTGATGCCGCCGTGTTCGCGGCGGAGCGCGGCTTCTCCTGGGACGACGTGGTCCGGGTCGCGGGGGCGGTCAGGAGCATCTTCCCGCAGCTGGACGGTCAGAAAAAGACTGAGACGCAGATTTATCTGATTACTCCCTAAATACCAAATTCAACTTAGCTTTTAAACTTTCTGCAACTGAGGTTAACGGGACTTTTTTGCTTTATGTGGTCAGTATATTATGTTGGCACATTGGTGAATAGTTTTGCACTGTTTTGCACATTAAACTGTTCCCTTGAGCTTCATTAAGACATCTGTGGTGCTTGTTTTGTGCTGGTTTAGTTCACTCAGCGTCCTCTCTCCATCAGATGTCGACACGCTCCAGCTGGCATCTCTGCTGAGAGATGTCCTGTGCCAACAGCTGCCCAACCTGACCCCGGTGCAGCGCTACGAATTCGGCAGGTATCTCACAGACACCCTGGTGTCCCGGCGGAGGCTTTTCCAGGCGGCGGTGAGAGGGGCTGCAAACTTATCCATCGTTCAGATGGACTTAGAGGTGCAGCTGCCCCCCGCACCCTGTCCTCTGGCAGAGGTGAGGCGTGAATCAAATGCAACTCGGTTTGGTTCGTTGTCAGAGCGGAGAGTTGTGATCGGTGTGTTTGTGCTGCAGGGCATGGACCTGCAGGAATGGGAGGCCCAGCAGCTCAACTCTAGTCTGCAGCAGAAGCAAGAGGAGCTGACGAGTCTCCGAGACGGACCCCGAGTCCTTCTGGAGAACGTCAGCGTCCCCCAGGATCAGGTAGGCGCCGTCAAACACGTTTAAAGTGTCGAGATTCGTCGTCCACGTCCCAGAATTCATTCCTGCCTCTCCGCAGAGCATCGAGGAGTCGGTCCGTGCAGCTGTGAGGTCCACAGAAGGACAGATCCTCGACAATCTCAACCAGGAGGTCAATCTGCTCGGGGACATCATGCAGCTGAAGTTGCAGCAGACCGCTATGGCCACCAGAGGGCGCCAAAGTCCCAGCTCACACCGAGCCACACCGGTGAAAGCCAACAAGCAGCGAAGAGTGAAAAAGCAGTGAAACATGGCTGGAAGTACATTTTGATTTATGAGAATGTAGTCAGTATAGTAAGTTTTGGTCAAAGAGTTTATTTAAAAAAGAGATGTTTCTGTTTTGACAACAAATCCTGCAACCAACAGCATAAAACAGAGCTAAATTTAACACTTTGTAGCTCCTGAACTGCTCATATTCTGAAGCAAAACTGAGTCATATAAACAAACATCGATTCTCAAACAATAAAATTAAACACAAACGCATGTGCAAAGATCAAGTAATTCCTATAAGCCTGTATTTTTTTGAAGGCCCAGTTGACTATCCGTGCAGCACTGCTCCCCAAGGCTTTCTATGGTTACAGCACCGGAGGTAAAGCTCGTCAGTGTTACAGTGCGCGACCAGTTGGAGTGCCAGCTGGTCGAGAGGAGGGCAGAAGTGCCACGTAAGGCCGGGAACACACTCGCAGCGACACACACACTTACAGTACATTCGGAGAGACGCGTCGGCTCTCGTAGGAGTTCAGCAACATGTTGCGATAAAGTTCAAGTTAAATGAGGTGCTGCTAAGTTCTGCAAAACGTTCAGATGAAGCTCCAGGAGGCTCAGTGGGCCTGTGCCAGCTGGTGGCCCAGAGTGACGTGCGTCAGCATGGTCTGCACCAGCTCCCTGAGGTCGTACTCGTGCTTCCAGCCCCAGTCCCGCCTCGCCGCGCTGTCCTCCAACGCCATCGGCCAACCGTCCGCTGAGGAGAGAAGCCGGTGTCAGGTGAACGAATCACGGCGAGGTGCAGCCGCTCGTCTTACCGATGGCCTGTCGGACTGGATCCACGCTGTAAGTGACCCTCAGACCAGGCAGAGCTTTCTGCATCTCGCTCGCCAGGTCCTGTGGCGTGAAGCTCATGGCGTTGATGTTGTAGGTGCGGCTGGACAGCGCGGCGGCCGGAGCCTCCAGGAACTCCAGCGTCGCTCGGACGCAGTCGTCTGGACGGGGGGGCCGAAAACGATGGTGAGCAGGAGGAACTGTCGACTCTGCTTTACCGTCGGAGAAGGAAGGCGCGGCGTACCGATGTACATCATGGGAAGCCGCGTGTCGCTGCGCAGGTTGCACTCGAAGTGGCCGGTTTTTACAGCTGCGTGGAAGATCTGGACGGCGTAGTCTGTAACCAAACACGGGACAAAAGGTTCAAGAACTTTCCAGAGGTTCCTGTTATCTCCTGTCGGCTCACCTGTGGTTCCTCCTCCAGGCTGCGAGTCGGCTGAGATGATCCCCGGATACCTGAGGCAGCGGAAGTCCAGGCCGTACCGGTGGTGGTAGTACTGAGGAAGAGGAGGCAGACAGAGATGACCAGCACGGAGACGTATTCCAACCAGGACAGACACACGGGGCGGCGGGGGGGGGGGGGTCTCACCTCCCCCATCAGCTCGGCGTGGACCTTGGCCACCCCGTAGATGGTGCGGGGCCTCTGCACACACAGCTCGGGCGCGGGGTCCCTGGGCGAGGACGGACCGAAGGCCCCGATGGTGCTGGGGACAAACACACGCAGACCATGTTCGGTTGCTATGTCTAATATGTTATGGAGACCTACGAGGAGAGAGAGGCCGTGCGTGAGCGTCCCACACGTGATCCAAAGCAGCTTTTACACTCGCGTGGCGAGACCCCCCCCTCACCCGTGATGTTGACGTCTTTGGCCAGCGCCACGTTGCTCTCGCCCAGCGCCGACAGCACGGCCGAGTAGTGCACCAGCCAGCTGATGTTGTTGTTGACCACGACCTCCCTGAGGTTCTTGGAGTCCAGGACGTCCGAGAAGATGAATGGACCTGCGGAGGACACACAATGGAGAGCGTGTCTGTGGAAGCTTTCACCCCCGAGACGCACATGTGTTCTGCATTTGTGTGGCCTAAGTGAGAGCAGAGCTTGTACAATGAAGCAATTCAAGGCGAATCGTTGGTGCTCTTCAGTGTGAACACATGTCTGAAGGTTGCAGCGTGTTTGGGCCCACAGCGTCGACTGACAATCCACCGATTGTCTCCAAACCTCTTGTGATTTTCTCTCTGTTAAGGTACTTTACTCCTGAAAGACCACCTTCGCTCAAGGAAAACGTTTTATACTGAAATGTCTCACTGAATTGAATGAAGTCATTTACCTGTAAGCCTTCAGAGAAGCAGGTTACAGCTGTAGTCAATGTTTTGTATCATAGTTAAGAAGAGGCCAAAAACGTCCGTACCATTGTGGTAGACGTGGTTGGGAGGTTTCCGGATGTCGGACAAGATCACATTGTTCCTCCCGAATCGCCTCCTAATCACACACAAGCCTGTATTACAAATTAACGTCAGGAACGATATGCTCCGTGTGTGTGCGATGTGAAAGCGAATACCGCAGCAACTTGGCCAGACCCACGCCGAGCTGTCCGAGCCCTCCTGCGACGGTGAGAGAAGAAGATGTTACCATGGAGACCAGGCCAATACAGATGCTGGAGACGAGACGCCAGAAACCAACCGGTGATGAGGACTTTGGGGGGCTCAGCAGCAGTGCAGGAGAGGTGGCGTAAACTCCCAGCATGCCTCACTGCAGCTCTCAGCATCGTTGAAGGACCTGGAAGTTTAAAGCACACACCTGTGACATCAGGTAACCTTTGAGTTTCAGTGACCATATAGTGTATAAATTGACAGGTTTATATCTCCAAGTTTTGTTCAGTATTTGTTGTTCCAATGAGTGGGAGGGTCACCGTGCCCCCCATGTATCCCACCAGATTAGCCTCTGCTCTAAATATAGAAGTGCACTCAGGACCACTTTGTTAAGCTGCAATCAGATTAATGTGCAGCACTGACATGAACATGTGCAGCCATCTTGCACCGTGCATGAACAAAATCAGCCAAAATATGTGTCAGATTTTAATGCAAACTCATAAAAACACGTTTGAAGTGGACATCCTGAATTATGTAAAGGACGTGGGTCAGATAGCAGGTCAGTTAGCTTAGCTCTAACGGTCAACCGTTGAGCGTTAACCGCGGTGGTGTCACCGGAGCAGAGCGGCTCCAACGTCCGCTGCAGAGGAGGCGTGAACGGGCGTCTTACTGTAACGTGGGCCGGCTAAGAGGAGGCGGTGGTCGGTGCCGGGGGTCCTCCGGTTTGTCATCAAACACGCTGGGGGGGGGGAGAACGGAGCGACCTGCGCTGTGATTGGATGACGGCTCGGGAGGCTCGGCGACGCAGCTGTCAAAATAAAACGTCAACGCCCTGTCACAGGACTTTCACAATAAAACTGGCTTGAACTCAATCAACAAACTACACAAATTGTCTAAATTAGAGCCTTACATGGAGTTAGTTTACATCCACTACTTCAATTTTTTTTTAAATTTTGCAAGAAAATAAACAAAGTGCTTAAAAAATAAATAAATAGATTAAAACAGACGGGTTGCATTTATATGATGATGAAACAAAGTAATCAGTACAGGCTTTGACACTAACTTCAAGGTACTGACTTGAAAATTTAATTGAGTCGTACTAAATTGTCACTTTGGGGTTTTTGGGGGTCTGTTTTGGGGACATAATGACCTCAAGGTGCTATTTCAGCTGCAGATCCATTAAATGCTGAATTACAGTCGCGCATGCGTACAAAGTGTCTCCAGGGACGAGAAATCAGTGAGGTCACTCGTCTCCTGTGGCTAAAGTTGGTACTGCAGCTTCATCAGGCGCGCCGGAAGATGAAGTAATGTAATAAAGCGTTTGTTGAGGAGCGTCACCGAGGGAAAGTCACCTTTTCAGGAGGAGATCTTATAAAGTAAGAAATTGGACGATAGAAACATCATGTATGTTAATTGTTAGTCGAAACAAATGAATCTTTTTCTGTGTATTTCAGCGTTGGAGAGGGAACAAGCGACTTTTTGCCAAGCAGCAAGTGCGCAATAACTACAATCGGCTGAAAAAGGGAGAAATCTACCTCACAAGACCGAAGACAAGCTTCAAACTGTGAGTCAGATACTCTATTTTTTTTTTAAATTAATGTTAAAGTTTACTCTGAGCTTTCTGGACTTGTTTTATTTCGGCCTTCTATTTACATGTATGCTCCGATAATGACACAACCTCGAGTCCTGAAGGCCGGAATAAAGTGAACTTTTTCGTGTTCAGACGTGATTAGCTCTTGTGAATTTGATGGCAGCTTGTGTGAAAGTTATACAACTCAACAAGAGAGCAAAAAGTTAGTCATTTTTGCTGAAACAACTTATTATTTCCGCGTGTGAGCGGAGAAACACAGCGTGCAGGTAGGGACGCTTCCTGCTGCGACACACCTGAGGCCAATCAAGGCTTAATGAGGGCGCGCGCTCAGGCCGACTGACTGGCGTCATGGCGACCCGAGGAGGCGTCAAAACTACGAGTGGAAATAAACTCATTCACAACAATATGTTTAAAACTAGCTTCAATAAAACAACACAGTACATATTAAGTGGCTGATGCTCAAAATAAATCTGTGTTTATCCTGTTGTGCTCTTTAAATTAAAGGAAACAGTGCAGTTGCGATTATTCACAAGATGCTGAGATGTTTATTTTATTGGCTGCATGGAGCCACAATGTTGTTACTATAAAAATACTTTGTGCTCAGGCCTGTCCCAATTTTTTGGGGATGTTTTGCTGCCACCAAGTTCATAATGAGCTATTTTTTTCTGGTGAAGTCATTAAAAAGTGATGTTTATTTCAAAACTCCATGTAGAAGATTAAGAAAAATGTCCCAATACAACATACAGATTAGCCAATATTACACCCCAGGTCAGAACACATCCAGAACAGTTCGTTACATTTCATTATGCTGACAAATTGCATACAAATGTGCAAATCATTGTGCTGAATGCTGCTGTGGTGTGTTGCAAATCAATGTATGGCTTGTGGAAAAGCCATCCCCATCAAGGTAGGTGCATTGTGTCATTGTGCGGCTGTCATGTTGTTGTGAACATCTCCCGGAACGATGACAGATGTGATTAAGGTAAGTTGAGATGTGTTGGAGCAAACCCGGAGAAATTAATGGAACAAATCTCCCGCCTGTAATTAAGATGAAATCCGGCGTCACTTCTAACCTTGCCCCTGCTAATTAATGTACGAGTGATTTATTCTCTGTTGCATGCTGGGAGATTAATCTGTGTCTCGCCTCGCTAACTGAGCGCTGGACAAGTGCGCACACACATTTACACACAGACACACTGTGGGGAAGATATAAACATTAATCTGCTGTCTGGTGATTGTTGGTTTTAATTGTGTTTTTTAGTCACTCCAGTGGAAACGAGGTTGTTGTTTTAGGTCGTTGCGAGTACATTTAAAGCTTCTTGTTCTTCTCTGGTTCTTATTTGTACACTTTTGATGATCTGCTTTGAAGCAAGTGAGGTTTTGTGTTGAGGCTTCATTCTAGAAGAACAGTGGTTGGCTCTGCTGCCTCTGCAGGGTATCGTTTGCTTCCTCTACCTTTGGGTTTTATTGAACTTACTTCCCTTTAATTTTACTGCCAAACGTGGTATTTTCTGTGGAGTGACTGTGTGTAGATGTGAATGATGCAGTCATTTTTAGTAAAACAAATGTAGTCGCTGTATCTTTTTTCAGCCACGAGGTGGCATCAGAGGTCTATAAATGCTCAAAACACCAGTGTTGTTACCTGCTCACCTTCTCCCTCACACACACATAGGCCAGATTTCAGTTGTATCTCCTCTAAATAAACCTCTATGAGTACTATTTATTTGAATATCATTAAAAACATGTAGGAATGTAGTTTTTTCTTCATATTTTAATAACTAAACCACTCATGGCTTGACGAATAATTCGTGTTATTTTGCAAGTGTGTGTGTGTGTGTGTGTGTGTGTGTGTGTGTGTGTGTGTGTGTGTGTGTGTGTGTGTGTGAGTGCGTGCGTGCG
>JAUESE010003455.1:0-10835 GCA_032274725.1 Malacoctenus triangulatus
CCCCCCCCCCCCCCCCCCCCCCCCCCCCCCCCCCCCCCCCCCCCCCCCCCCCCCCCCCCCCCCCCCCCCCGCGACGGAGGGGCAAATAATAAATTCAGTAGGAGCCCTGATGCCTTCAAGGAGTGTGTGTTCCATTACTACTCTTATATAAATCAAACACGGGTGCGAGGATTGCGGCGGTCACAGCTCCATCAAATACATAATCAATTACTCACTAATAGCATTTCTTCCAAGAGCAGACACTGAAGGATTGTTTTGTTGTTATTTTTTTCAAACCCAGCAACAGCACATTACCGCTCCATTACGATTACAGGCAGTAATCCTCTACTCAAAGACATGATATGTCTGTTGGTTCAGAAAGAAGGAAGAGCTCTGTATATGATCAGTGGAGTAGAGGTTAGCACTGTGACCTCACATCATTGAACTGGCTTGCTAACAGACCTTCTGTGTGGGGTTTGCCTGCAAACCCTCACCATAAGTTTTTTTGTCTGTATACTCGCCATGATTCGAGCGAGCCCACTCGGGCTGCAAACACGATGTCAGCAGAGCAGAGGAGCGACGGTGCTTCAGTCCCAAAATTCAACCCGCCATTTTCTGAGAGCTGCTAAGCGTGCCGGCATTTTTATTATCTCTGTTAATGAGGCAAAACGGTGGCGAAAGAACCCCGATAGAACAAGTGTCAGGCACCGCGAATACCAGCTGTAAACAGAACAGATAACACCAACTCAGTGGCCTTCATTGTTGCAGAGTGTGTGTGTATCACTGAGATTGACACCAGAGTTTTGAGGTCGCCGTGCACACACACACAGATGGGATGCAGCTGTAACAGAAACATAACTGAGCCGAGTCACGCCGTGCAAAAAAAAGTCCCAAGTTTAGGCTGAGTAAGTACCGATGGAAACGCACCAAAAGAGGAGGTTCGTGGCTCCTCAAAGAGATAATTTAGGGTGGTAAAAAAAAAAAGTTAGGAGCCACGGTTATAGACGAGCAAGATATTGTCTCCTTGAAAAGCCGAGCATACATGGAGGACCGCTGCCAAGAGGTTTGCTGAAAATTCCCAGAAAAAGCTCTGGACTGGTTAAATGCACCATGTGACAAGTAGACTGTTTCTGTGAGTCAGCTCAGTTTTGTGATACTGGAAAAAGTGTGCATTGGTCTGACGGAATGCACCAGCCGTGCAGTGTGACAGTGTGACTACCTGTGCAACAATAGTTATTTCAATTTCAACCAAAAGACAAATAAAACTGTACCTTTTCACACTGGCCCTGTGCCAATACTGATCGCCCCCTGGTGGCTTGATTATCATATGAGTTGTAAATCCTGAAAGCCGAACCAAAGAGAAATATATTATGAAAAAACAATTGATGTTGGTGTACAAAAACAAATATTTGCCAACGGCTGTTATTCGATGTATTTTATGTCATATCTACCTGAGGCAAAGCACTTTTTTGTAGCCCATCTGACACAGCTGATTCTCACAAATGCTTTCCTAAATGCTTTTAATTGTTCCGTCCTGAGTCCACACACTGTGTTCCCGTGGTTGCGTCACATGTGCTTTCAATTGCTGTGTTATTAGACCACGAGGGCCCCTGAGTGCTCCTGGAGGTGGCGGCGGTTCCAAATACACAAAATAAGGCTGATTAAAACTAAATTATTATCTCAGACATTAACCAGATTGAACACGAGCACCGGCGACCGTGATCCATCATAATAGTTGAGCATTATCTTAAATGTCCAATGGCTATTCCATTTATGAATGTTATGCTTGATGGATGATGGCAATTAACAAAATTTAATCTCCGAAGAGTTCTCAGAGTGCCACACACACATAAACGCGTGCACGCACAGCCACAAACGGGCCTGTGGGAAGTGTGTGCGGCGGTACCTTTGTTGGCGTGCTGTCTTTCACCGTGTATCTTTGCGCCGAAGCAGTGAGCGTATGAAAAGGAGCGGGAGTTTTTTTTTTGCCATTGATTTTTGTTTGCAGGAGTCAGATATTGGTCAGGTTGAAGGCTTATTTTAAAGGTGCTTGTACAGGCCAGCGTAAGCAATTACCTCCAGTTAATGAAGCAGCCGCACATTTCACATGGCTTTACTGCTCTTTCCATCTCCCATTAAAAGTACCTTGTTTCTTCTTGTTACAGGGCCGTTCGTCTGGGCCGCTCATGCAGGCTGCGTAATCCACACACACACCACACCAAAAACCAGACAACTGGGTTCCTTTTGTCTCAAACGTGCAGCCATATGTTAAGTTACAGGGAGTGTCTTCTTGGCAGCTTCACAAATGGCTTGTTAGTCCACTTACAACACCAGCGCCATGATGTGTTAGTAATCGCATAACCAACCTTTTGTTTGTTCCCATTTAGGTTGATTATGGCTTTTCTAACAGACTGAGAGACACATTTGTTCTCATTAGTAGCCTGAGGAAGCCCTGTTTTAACACAACTTGCGGCATCAACTCAAGACTTGGTCTCTCAGTCTGTCTTTTTTCAATTACAGTTCAAAGACGACTTTTAAGCTAAACTCCGAGTTCAGGGAAAAAAAGCAGAGGATTCATCGAGAATGCAAGAAAGAAAGGGGAACCTATAGTGTTCCAAACTGTTCATTTTTTCTTTAAAGTAAATTATTAGGTTTTTCTTGGGGAGGATTTGCTGTTCTGCATTAGCCCACCCTAAGTCTGACTAACCTTGGTAAACCAAACTGGGGCAGTGGGCGGTCAGGGGGTTAAAGGCTCTCCTCAAGGAATCTCAGTGGTGACGAAGTTGGTGGCAAACACTCCCTGATGGAGTTTGATCTGGGGTCTTCACAAACTTTTAGAGAGAGAAGTACAATAGGGAAAATGATCCGTCACCTCTTGGGGAAAAAGACAACATTCGCGTTCCAAGTAAAGGTAGGAAATGAAGAAAATAACAACTGTTGTATGATTAAATCAAAGTACTGGGTGTCCAACTGTCTCTTAGTACATCCACAGTAGCATCTCCAGTAAAAGTTGAGCCAGTTAACCCCTCAACTATGTAAATGGAAGCACAACTTTGATCAACAAAATGATTCCACGTGGACTAAATCCCACCGTGAGTGGTAAATGTATGTGTGAGCATGGACTACGCCCTCTGTTTTGCATGATTTGGTAGAAAAACGCCCAATCATGCACGTTTATGAAGGCAAAGATGCTCTTAAGCAAGTCTGGCAGATACAATCCTTAGTGAACTTTGTTAGTAAATCAGCTTCTAAATGTTTTTAAAGAAGCTTGCACACAGTCTTTACATGTGCAAAGCTTCAACAGACCGCAGTGCCTCCGGTGGACGGCGACCACAGTGAACCTGTGAATCTTTCCTCCTTAATTATTATCTCTGACATGGCTCCCTTTCATTCCATTTCTCCTCATTGCTTCATTTGCAGTATTGACCTTCTTTTCCAAACACTCCACTCGCGTTTTTTATCTTGCTTCTCCATCGTAGCCTTTTCCCCCGCCGGCTTCTGTGGGGTCTTCATTATGTCAGCATATAGATGCCACTGGCCCGTCTGCCAGCGTTAATGAGGAGGACAGAGACTCCTCGTGTGGACAGCGGTTCAGGGCTGTTAAAAAAGAAAAAAAAAAATCAGGTTCTAAAGGAAAGCTTCTGTCTGAAGGCAAGAAAGGTAACACGGGGTCAGGCCACGCGGTGCTGGACACGCTCGGTCGTGTTAATGAGTAACTAGAACTGCTATTTGATACTCCTGCTGGCCCCTCCTCCCGTCATTGCCCCGAAGCAGCGCGACCCTCATTCATAACTGTCAGCAAGCTACTTATCTGCACCCTCAGTTTATTTGACAAAAAAAAGAAAAGAACCCCCCCCCCAAAAAAAAAATCACACATAGACTGTATTTTCCACCACAGAGACGAAAGAAGTGGGAACTAATCCCATTGTTTTTCACACTTTTTTGCATTTTATTTTTTTTGCATGAGGGTGGGGTGCAGGGGGGGGGCAGAGTTGAGGATAATCCTTGGATGGATGTGAGCCTATCCCATGTCTGAGTGTCGACTGAGAGCAGGGCGATGCAAGCTGACTTTCAGACGTACCCTCCAGTTTCTGCAGCGGTTGGTGAGGTGGGGCGGGCGGAGGGGGGAGAGGAGTGGAGTGGAGGGGGGGGGGAGTGGGAAGGCTGGAGGTAGCAGACACTAACAAGATCATGCAATATTAATGAGGTGATGAGATGTAGGACATACAAAGCAAATTGGCCTTCGCGATATATAGCTAAATTATATTTTACAACAGGAGAATATTTATTTTCACTCGTTGACAGCAAGTAATTTATGATTACTCTGGGGGCACATTTTGTCTTGCGTTGAAGAAGACAAGACGGGTAAGTGAGTTTTTTTTTTCTTCATCTTGAAAATCTTCATCCTGGGGTATTGTGGAAGCTGAATTTCATGGGAGAAAGACTATGTCCTGACTATCTGTAAGGGTTTAATAAACAGTGTCCAGAAGCCACAAAACAAACTAACTACTAACTTTGACACAAAATACGCTAACTTAAACCGGAGCAACGCTTTCGATACGAGGCTGCTGGATAGAATCCAATGCAGGCTAACTCCAGTACAAAACAAACTTTAATAAAAAAAAAAAAAAAAAAACTAAAGTCACTAAAAACAAACTACTATACAAAACAAATAACTTCCAGCCCCCACAAAACAGGCTAACCAGTGCAACAAAAGTTCAGTTCGGTTCAGTTGAGCTAATTAAAATGAAGAGAACTGAAACACGAAACAAACCCAGTACATTACGGAGCAACTTAAATAGAAATGAAGTCAAATTTAATGTAAAAAAAAAAAAAAAAAAAGCAAGCATGAAAACAAAGTAATGTCCATCATTCACAACTGGCAACACATTTAAATACCACCATAACTGAAGCCAAGTGTCACCGCAGTCCTTGCAGCTCGTGACGTCAGTGTGCAGTGAGAAGCGTTGGGCCAGAACACCGGCCGACTTGACCAACAACCCACTTTTTTTCCTTTCACAGGAATGGCAAAGTAGGTCATGGTTGGCAATGATTGCTCTAAATCCTGGCCCATTTACACTCGGAACGCACGGCTGTTCCAAGCCGGTTTGCGCATAAAACTGCCTCCAAACTATTGCCGGAATTAATCCTGCAACGGGCGCTAACTGACACCGCGATTATTCCTGAGGTTTTTTTGCCGCGGTGAAACAAAGCGCCGCGATGCCGCTGCACGTGAGAGAGCGCGTCCCTGCGGGAGCCGGCGGACCATCTGCCCCTCTGCAGGTGACTGTCCCCAGACAGAGGAAGGAGTTAAGCTGAGGCAGCGAAACAGAGCCGCAGGGCAGGCTGCCCTGCTACCCGGCTACTGCTGCTGCTGCTGCGGCAGGCAGAGGACGACGATCTGTCCACCGTTTGCCTCCTTAAAGCTGGACATGGTGTCCTCAAAAGCTGCTGTCGTTTCAGGGAACGTTTGAGTGACAAAAAAAAAGTGCCGGTGTGCTGTGGCCACCGGGGCTTCAGAGCTCAATCACGTGATTGAAAGCCCATTTTCACTGAGAAGGCTGCGCAACTATTTAGGAATGTCAAAGTTTCACGACAACCGTCAAATTAAAAGGGTGAGGTGATGTGATCTAGCTTGAAGCATCATCAACTCAACACCGAACACGATTCAAGTTTTCTCCCGCTGCTTCCTAACAAGGTTGAAGTGAATTGAACACAGAAAAAACCTTCGGGTCACTGATCTCGTGTGTGTGATTTTGGACTGTGGGACGAAAAGCAAGGAGATCCTGCAGACTCCACTCAGGCACAGGTCCCACCCGGGCCCAAAGTCAGGACCTTCTCACTTTGGGGCCCCGCCACTCTGGGGCCACGCTCACTGATATGTCTCTCTATATTCTATGTGACAATTTAGCCACTTTTTGTGGGAGCACATTCGAAATAAACTGATAATCGAGAAAACACATATTCTAAAAGCTGAATGTGCCCCAAGTTCTCACACAAAATGCCTCACCCTCGACCTCACACACACACACACACACACACACACACACACAGATTAACCTCGCATGTATGTATGTTTTGGGGCTCTGGAGGGAGTACTAAGACAAAAAAAACGCATGCAAACGCTTCACACAAACTATCGAACCCAGGACTGAGATGGTACTCCCAAACCACTGCCCCCAAGTTTTCCCATTTGCCGGTTTATCCTCAGCAAAGTCACGAGTTTGACTTGCAATGTGTTTATGCAAGACCCACAGCAAAACTGTACAGAAATGTGTCCCAGCATTACTATATAGAGACGCAATGTGTATTTATAGCAGCTTACGACGATGGTTCTTCTCCTACTGTGAGGCTGCAGGAGCAGAAGAGGAGGTGTGCGCTGTACAGACTGTAAACGAGCTGGCTTGGAAAATGTGTGATATGAGCCTCTATTATCGAAAAGAAGAAGAAGAAAAAAAACATCTGACATGACTTATTGGAAGATTTCACAGTGGGCAAAAAAAACAAAAAAAAGCAAAACTGGTATTATGTCCAGCTCCGCTTTCTGGATGCAGAGTAAGTTCAGGCACTTTTGTGCCGCTGCAAGAGTTTCACTTTGTTATCGAACCTGAACAGTTTTCCCTCCTGGAAGCAGAAAAAAAAATGTTCTGCACTGATTTCCAGAAGCCATCTCAGCCTCACCTCTGTGCACTTGGCTCGCCGATGCGGCGCGCCCCATCCAAAATGCTCATTATGCTAATGCGTAGCCCGAGGTACGGCGACGCCGCGCAGCCGGAGCAAATTAGCCGATACAACTCCGAGGAGGCGCCACAATTAACAACTCACTTAAAAGATGTTACTGTATTTTGGATCAAAGCGGCGAGTGGAGGGGGGGGGGGTGCGAGATAACCTTGCTTCGCTTTCATGTTTGGATATGCTGCTTGGACACATAATATAGGATTTCACCCCGAAGGGGGAACTAGCTTACCTAGCATCAGTATCTCTGTGAACGGGGGCCCCGATAAGACGACTCGTGGCGATTTGGCACGCTCGCGTCGCAGTGGGAACTTTATCAGTGCGGGTAAACTGGGACAGACTCGGGCCACTTTGTCACACATACAAGGGGGGTGGGGGGGTGGGGGGGGAGAAAACGTGGATTCCAGGAGGCTGGTGAGAGCAAACAACGGGCCGGGATGAATCAGGATTATCGCATCATCAGGATTAATTTATGAATTATAATTAAAGCTACCCTGTGGAGTTTCCATTGTAAACAAACATGGGTTTTTGTTTACATTCGCCAATGTTAGGAAGCGGTCGGTGTTTATGCTGGAGGCCTTACATGCCCGATGAATGCATCTATTGCTCGCTTTGCTTTTTTTTTTTTGATTGTGGCGAACCAGCAAAATCGAGACAATTCCAAATCTTCTGTTAATGTTACTGACGATTTCACACTTTTATCCGACACAGGAAATATTATGTAGTTTTGAGTTTTATTTTTGTTAGGTTTTTTGCAGCACTCTTGCCCAAATTCTCATTCATACATGCAAAAAAGGCAAAAAGAACCATTTGTGCGTTTGACACATTATGCAACACAACTGCAACACTAACCTCCTGAGAAGAGGAGCAGCAGCAGTGCGGGTCCAGTCAACAGATTCAGCGGAAGGTTGCAGAGTAAGACCTACTGTACATAGTATGTGGTGTGTACATGTATGTTGTTACTTGGGAGCAAGTGCCAATTATGTGCAGAGAGCTGTTTTGGAGGGTGTGTGTTACTGTGTCACATTAACAATATGTAGGTCAGTCTCATCACTGTTTCACTCATCATCTTCAGCTGGTGACGTGCAATGCGGCCAAGTCTTCCTCCATCCGTTTTTCCGTACTCGACACATCACTCGGTTCAGCCGACGCCGCATCACGAAGTTGGTGGAAGATGCTCTAAAATCTTTACACTTTTGATTTGAGAAAACATTGGGTGCGACGTAACAGCTGAGCTGAACTACGACAGTTCAGCGGTCGTCAAAGCAAACTGATGTGTACTGGAGGATGCCAAAGCAACCCATTACAGTGGATCCCACTGGTTTTCTGTCAATAAGTAATAATACTTTGCTCCCACACTTAAGTTGAATATCCAAACTGGCTGGGGTGTCATCCATCACTCCACAAATGTATTTTGGGGATTTTGCACAAGTCGGAATATCCTGGGTTTCTGTTTTTTTTCTTCGTGCATGTGATATTTCGAATGAGCAAACTGCAGATTTGGCAGCAGCTCGTCCTTCCATTTTTCACTCTTCCTCTTTGTGATGCTCTCATGCCCGTACCTCTATTAAAAGACCAACTTCCATTAGCTAAAAGCATGTTTTTTCTCTCCCCTTCCACAACCTAGCTTTCCCTCTTTGACTATTATTAGCCCCAATCCATCAACAGTCACATTATTCTAATATGATAGCTTTTAGAAAGTCACCCCAGACATCTCTGATGACGAGCGCCGCATCCATTCCTCTCTGCCCCCTCCGAATCATCAAGTAATGCCTTGATTGCATTATAATGCTATAAGGAGATGAGTGCGTATGACTGCGCGCAACAACAAACCCAATGCATATCATCCATTGATGGGAACATCTGTGAATCATTATGCAAACTTGGGCTAATTCTTTGGAGTTGGATTCATTACGCAGTATTGTTAGTTTCAGTGGCTGAGCCCTTATTATCATGCATTTAGGAAATGAGGCAAATAGAAAAGGCATAAGAGCCCAATCAATAGCTCTTTTCATTTTGCCTTAATGGCCCTGCCTTCCAGTTCCCCCCCCAGCCACCCACCCACACTCCACCTTCTCCTGACAAGCCTCAGCCCACCCCCCCGCCCCCTTGCCTCTCCGCGCAGCCTAAAAAGAACACAAGGGAGGTTGGTGTTACAACCATAAAACGCAGTTTCTCTCCAAGAGAAAACATAATAATGTTCCCTTGCCCCCCCCCCCCTCCTTCTGCATATTCCTATAACATTCTGCAAAATTGAGTATGGATTTAACATCAAAAGGTTACATGAATTTTTCAAATGAGATATTAAAGTCAATATTTCAAGGGGGGTGGGGGGGTCTTTCAGTTCAGGAGGGCTTACATGGGTGGGGGGGGGGGTTGAGGGGTTGGAACGCACCACAGTCGTGCAACAAAATTAACTGGCGAGGAAAAAAAAAAGTCAAGACGGAAGGATTTTGATGTCAAACACGAGTATAAAGACCGCGGAACAAAATAAAAAAAAACAAACAAAAAAAGCAGCTCCCGTTTGAGACGGCGGCGAGCTGAGCAGAAACAAATCAGTGGTTAACACAGCAGAGCGCGGCCTCGTGTTGTTGAGGGTCTCTTTTTTTTTTGTGAAGCGTCGTCTTTAATTAAGAAGTATTCAGCGCACAAACAAAGGGCTGCCGGACCGCACGATGTTATCGGGTTGATCTCGGGTTTTTTTTTTTTTGTGCCGCTAATGAAAACGAGCTCAGCGAACTGTGCTAATGGGCAATGCTGCTGTATGATGAAGGATGCTCAACACGGCGTTCGGTTTCACTCAGTCTACTTGGCCCTTTGTGGTCCGCTGAGGTTGTGGGTTAGAAATGTTCCTTCCTGTAAAGTAGTTTTCCAAGCTGGGTTATAAATATCTTTTGCTAAATGAAACAAATGCCCCAAAAACCCAAACTATTTCACACCATTTAGAGACCTCAAGTACCCCGAGAGGTACGAGTACTCCCGTTGGAGAACCGATGCCCGAAGCAGACCTGAATCTTTCACTTGCTTTACTCTGAAGGTTCCTGCTCTTGGGGTTTAAGGTCGTTGCAAATGAGAAACGTCAGAGGTCGCTCGAAGAGGGGAAGGATCCCATCAATCTGTAGATGCATCCTCTTGTTAGATGTCTGTTGGTGTCTGTTTTGTGAAGGTGCCGGGTTCGATCGCACTGTTCAGCTCAGGCAGGGTCATTCAACAGACGTGATTCCAAGCAGAGGAGCCGACTTGCCCCGACGACACGAACACACGACGGCAGACGTGAGGTGAAGTCATGAGATGGTGGCGTGACACCAACCGTTCCCACTGACAGACGGGAACTCCTGCCACATCGTCTACCAACCTTCACGACAAGCCTTTGGCTGACGAGAGACCACGCCAAGACCTTCCTGCCGCCATGTAACACTTGAAGAAATTGACTGCTTTGTTCCTGATATTGCCAGTGGATCGCTGCTGCACGCACTGAATGTAATCAAACCCTGTAATCTTGCGCTAATAACAGGAGTGACACTCCCGAAAGCTCTAATACAACAGCTTGCATGCCGGTGCTGTTCGCCATTAATATGAGTATAACCAAAGCCGACTGACTTAATGGACTTGTTATAGATCAGACCACTACTGCCTGAGGAGGCGTGAATTAATCTTGTTGAGCAAAGCAGAATCACTCCGCTATTCTCCCAGATTAACAGCTGGGATTTCCAATATGGCTTCAACGAGGCTAATTAAGAAAAGAGGAGCTGATTCCAGCAAGAAGTGACGCGCGAGAAAGTTGTGGGGGTGTTTTTTTTGTGCCGTGGGTGGGTGGGGGGTTACTCCTGAGGGAGCGGGTCGCGGGGCGCCCCCTCTCTTCCCAGAACCCCCCCCTCCCACCCACCCCCCAAAAAAATCCTCCATGCCTCATCCTTCATCTGCGGCTGCTCGTCATGTCCCGTCACCGGCACAGTTACACCTGAACACTCTGCTGCTGCCAAACACCTGGCTCCATCTCCCACTGTCCAAATGAAAAATAAGCATAATCTGCCTTTCTGAGTATCCAGCAAATGAGGGATTTCATGACAAATTGGGTGGAGGTTTATTATGCAAAGGGGGGGGGGGGGGCCCAAAAGTGG
>JAUESE010003497.1:0-10832 GCA_032274725.1 Malacoctenus triangulatus
TTTTTTTTGGTGTAATAAAAGTCACCAATCGAACGTTTTGGACTGAGCCATCATCCTTCTTTTTTTTATTTTTCCAACCTGAAAACCGAACCCGCGACAGAGGGAAACTGAGTTTTCCATTTCACGAAGAGAGATTACTTGATCTCGGTGTCTGTTACCGTGTTACCATAGCAACATGTTCCCTGAAGCTAACCTGGTCGGGAGCAGGTTTTTCTGAAGAAACTCAGTTTCCTCTGTCTCCGCCCTCTTTTAAGACACTCACCGTTTCATTTCCTCATTCATTCAGGGGAGTTTTGTCATAGTTCTATGCAAACAGTAAACCAGTTAGGTGTTGAAACACATATGGCATGTCCTTTTGACGAGGATCCCATAGATGAAGGTGCAGCTTTAATTCGCAGAGAATTAAATATTTGCCGGGAAAGAGTAATCCAGCCACGTATTGACGTTATTTCATATTCTGACAAGAGGACAAGGAGAAAAGCGCCGTGAATTCACTGCCTTTAATTTCTGGTGTTTCTATTCAACTATTTATGTGCATTTCCACAAAATGCGCATTAGAAAAGGTGGATGGAAACGCAACTAGTTACTTCATATTTACTGTGTAATGTATTATTGAATCAAAATGTGATGATGCAAAAGTCTTACCTGTTTGAACAACACTTTAATACTTTATCCTTAACTGCTCCCATGTGCGCTTCTGCCCCGTGAAATTGCACCTAAATAGAAAGATTAATGCACTATACCATTCAGGTAGGAAACTATTTTCCCCCGTAATGTTATCGTAACTTACACATTAACTCTAGTAGCAATGCTCTTCCACGCCCTCTCCCTCTCCTTTGCAGCTGCAGCGGTGTTGCTCTTCTTTTTAAAAACATATTCAAACTCACCGTATACCTGCATTAGAGTCTCTAGTTCCACCGCTGTAAAATATGTGGACCTCAATTTCACTGCTGCCATGGTGAATCGGCGAATCGGGGCTCCATTGATGATGGCTTTTTAAAGTTGTGACGCACGTGATAAACTCCGAGTGAACAAACTCTGAGTTGATTGAACTAACTCGCAACAGCCGTTGTGAAACCGAAAACTCAGTGTCTGACCTCAGAGTTGATCACTCCGAGTGACGGATTTAACTCCGAGTTTGTTAACTCTGCTTCGTGAAACGGACCTAGGGTCTATTGTACTGTGTTTGGTGCATTATTTTCTGTCAGAGACAGAGTTCTTTGTTTCTTTATTTTTATTTTTATTATTATTTTTGTTTTTATTTATTTAAAAGTTTTGGACATTTCAATGTAAAATAAAGGTTTAATTTTTGCATTTAAAAGGGTGCACTTGCATTACTATAATATATTAACATTACATAAATGTTTATTTTGGTCTCAATAATGTCGACAATAATGTCGTTTATCATCAATAATTTGTGGTACAATATATCGTCCACCTAAATTTGTTATCGTCTCAGGCCTAAAAGTACTAGCAAAAAGAATTCACATTTATTCAGTTCACTTTCTAGAGCTTTTTCATAGATGAGAGCTGCTGGGTGAAGGCGTGGTGGCGTCCCACCACAACTAACAATTGGAATGGTAAAGTGGGCTTCCTGAGCTCTCTGGTACATGTTTTCTTTAAACACTTTGTTGCCTAGAAACTTTTCTTCTTTATTTCTTCCGATGCAGTGACATTTTTGTCATGGCGAGCTGCTGTGGCTGCGTGTTGCTTCCCGAGCCGTCCTTTCATACTCACTTTTTTTGATGAACCTGACTGGGACCACTCAGCAGATTTCTACCAGATGTTTGCATTTGTGTGTGTTCAAGCTAAACTTGCTGCATCTGTTTGGCTGTTTGTTTACAGGGCTCCATCAAAAAGAGCAAGCACCCATTCTTTCCCAAACACTGTGTTCAGCCCACAGTGGTCCTGTGGTGGACAGCGTGCTGCTCCTCATGACCCCAGGCCTGGTCAGAACTTGGACTTGGACACAAGTTGTTTTACAGAAGATTGTTAGAAGAACAACAGAAAGTGAAAGCTGCATTTACTGTGGGCCTTCTGAAAAGTTGTTAATTTGCTGCAGCTTAACAAACAAAGAACATCCAAAGACATGCTGAGAACCAGGCACTGGGAGGATGGAGAATTTGTGTGTGCTACATGTCTACTGAAGAGTATTTTGTTTTATCTCTGCATATAAAATTAACATGATAAAAAGTAATCTAACACTAATTAATACTAACGAACGAAACCCCAAGACTTACAGTCCTGTGACTCGAGGGTAGAAATCCCACTTTAGCCAGTATCCTCGACAGGGCGGCGGGGCACTGCCTTAGAGACGGGGGGAGGAGTTCTGTCACCCGGTGGGGGGGAAGCTCAGACTGCAGTCGCTGTTACTCCACGCTGAAGGGTTGGGTTCCTCCTGGTCGCCTCTCCGAGCAGGTTCTTTTGGGTGTGTCTGACATGGTGGAGGAGGAGGACCTGGGACACCCTAGGTGGGTCCATGTCACCCAGCTGGGGAAACATTTAGGCCCAATTCCAATTCCCTCCCTTAACCCTCAAGCTCAACCCTCAAGCTCAACCCTCAAAAACAAGTATGAAGGGCGATCTTGTGACTTAGAAATGGGACACCCCTTAACGTCTTCAGACTGTGGGGGGCAGCAATACACTGAAGCGGTCTGTCAAGTCCGAAGAAGAAGAAGCCGTAGAACCTGCACCAGCTGCTACTGACAAAAGATCGTAAAAAAAATAAATAAATAAATGTTACGCGACAGCGAGGTAACTAATCCATAATATGGGCCTAAACTAAGACAATAACATGTTTTTTGTAATTTTTATATCTCTATTAACAAAGAAAATACTAAATTTGTAGCTCGCCAGCCCCGCTGCTTGCAAGCCATTTTGATTTTCCGTAAAACTGCAATCATTCTGGACATCTGTTGCTCAAAACTGAGGGACGAGTTTGAGGGACGTGAGAATTGGGACAGCACTTGGTCGTCGCGGGAGCGCACATTTTGAGACTGAGGGTTAAGCTTGAGCGTTAAAGGAGGAATTGGAACACACCATTCAACTCCATCAGGAGGCTACATGCCAGCAGGCCGCGCTCATCCCCGATTGTGGGCTGATCTGGAGATGTCATTGTGATGTTGGGGTCATCAAAAAACAATTAACCTCCACACAAATGTGTTTGCAGCTATTTGGCCGTTGTTCAAAAGACGGGAAATGTAGCATGTTTTTGGTTTTCATGGTTACTTTGAAGCACATGTTACCGTTAATTATCCAGCAGCTTTGGAGCTGGAGCCAACATTACGTGAAGAGAAAAACAAAGCAAACAGTTCTCATGCTGTTGCAGTCAGTGAAAGAAATGACCTCCCTTCTAAGGCCTTGATTCCACCCACATTAATAACGGGCTCATTTGGGTGGGCTCTTGCTTCACCCTTGGCAGTGCATTCCTTGGCAGGCGTCAGAAATTAGCAATGAAGTGTTTTCCACTGCCAATGTTTCAGGCCTGCCAAAGGTTAAAGAAACAGCAGCAATGCAAGCAGAGCGGAGCCTCTCTGCGACCGGGCAGAGTTTCCATCTGCCTCTCAAGCTGCCGGCACGTCTCACTGCTGAGGCGAGGCCGGCTACGTTTGGATCCTCTGTTGTAGCCAACAATGGAAGTCACATGTCCAGAAAACACTGGAGTGAGTTTTCCCTCAGTAAAGAAAGTTGTGATTGGCTGTTTGAGTCAGATGTGAAGCACATATGGTTCTGTGGGTTGTGCTGTGAGCCGATGTGTCACGTGTGGTCAGTCACGCAGCAGCCTCCCACAGCACTGTCAGGACCCGGCTTTGGATCAACGACCTACCCAACTCCTGAATCCTGTCCAGCCACACGGAGACCACCTGAGTCCACATTCTTGTGTGATTGGGACGTCCCTCACACAGACACATTTCTCTGGACACACTTGGGACTCTTGTTTAAGACCAGAGCGCCTGTTCAAAGGGCCCACGAGTGCGCCCTCCCGGCCACATCTGCGAGCAGTAAGGCAGCGCGGTGTGGCCATGAATGCAGTTAGACTGTAACACTCTACAGGTGTCGTTTTTTGATCTACTGACGTTAAAATTGTGATCCCACTTGGCCCTTTGAGCACGCCGCCTGCATTGCAGGAAGTGGAGAGGAGAGCAGGAACACCAAGGGGCCACAGCCAACACTGCCTCATCACAACTTTTCTATGTGGTACCGCACTGGAACACAATAAGCTCATCCAACTACAACTTCTGTTGTAAAATGATGAAACTTCTGTGTCTCGAAATTCAAAATCAGCAAAGGAAAAAAAACAGAAGCAGCTGATCCTCTTATGTGCTCACATAAAACAAAGACAATTTTATTTTTTTAATCTTTCATCATCTTGATTGTCTTTAGACGTGAAAGCTGCTGGTCCCCAACAGACACAGTTAAGGATGGATTCACTCTTTACACCTGTGTCTTTGATTTCAAGATTTTTTTTATGATATATATGTGTCATATGTTTATGATACAATATTTAGTTTCATTCATGTAATTTAAAAAATATTTAATAAAAAATATATATAAAAAGTTAATCAATGCAACCAAATAAATTAAGTACACAGTTAACTGCTGTTTTTTTTAAATTGTTTTTATATTTTTTTCAATCTCATCTCCAGTACCACATTTCATTTTCACCTCACACACTGCTGTTCTCTCCTCACTCAGGTTTACAAAGACTGATGACTGAACATCATTAAGAAGGTGATTTGTCTCTATTGTCCCTGTCTGTCGCCAGAACCTTCCTGGAGGTGTCCATGATGTCCTCAGCTCTGCCCCCTTCTCTTTTAGTTTGTGACAAAAGTGTGATTAGCCTCAGTGGCTTCATATGTCGGCGTGGAGGCGCTCTCATGTTAACCAACTTGTTTTGCTGAAGACCAGAGTGGAAACTGGGTCATGATCCCCCATAGCCACATGGCCTGGCCATGAGGATGCCTGCAGCGCGAGCCCATGCACTCAGTGTTACACTACGACTGATGAATGAAGCAGGAAAGTCAGCGGCAGGGGAACATACAGGTTCCTGTGAGGATTCCTGCTGCAAGTGCTCCCTGTGTCAGATCAACTTTGTGCAGATGTGTTGTTCCACTCGTGAAGGCAGAACTCCCCCCATTTCTGTAATGAGTCTTTAATTACTAAAAATGCAAAGAAAATGGCCTTTATTTCTCTGTTTGATTGGGGACTCTTATTCTAATGTGCTGTAACTGATTTCCTTAAAATATCTCCTTTCAGGGTTGCATTCTTTGCACTCCCCGAACCAGATTTGTTCCCATTTCACAGAATCAATCTGGTTGTAATAAACATTAAACACACACACGCGCGTGCAATTTAAATCTCCTCTGAAACCTTTTTAAAGGCTCACACAGATCCATCACAGCATAAATGTGCATTTGTGTCCTGTGCATTTCTTTAAAAATGGGCCTCCTTGCTGTGACCCATCAGCCTTTTTACTGCTGTTTTATGAAACACTTGTGATCACATGTTGTTTTTTAGATTAAAGGATTACACTTAAAGTTTTTGTTAAAGGAGCTCGCGTTATGTCTCATTTCAAATGCAAAACATCAAAAATCATTTCAATTAATTGTTTACAGTTAATCACAGATTTCAGTGAAATAGTTTTGAGAGTCTATTTTAACACTCCAAAGTACATGACATGTCTTTTTATGTTGCAGCGATATGAGAAGCATTTTGGCTTCAAGATGTCGAATAATTGTGGCAGATATTTGGTATATTTTTTCTATCATTATTTGTAATTAACACGTTACAAACCCTGAAAAAATACAACATGAAGATAAAATATATTTTTGAATCATGAAACAGAGATTTGCTGTCTTGACATTCTGAAGTTGCTCCACACTTGTCAAATGTGTTCAAATCTTACTCTACGTTTCTCCTCTCATTTTGAGATTTAGAAATAAATTCTGACTGATTTTAGTTAAGTTTTACTAAAGCCAGGTTGTGATCGGAGTTTGCACATAAGATGAAGCGAGTGTCATTCAGTGAATAAAGCACCGAAGGTTCATAATTTTATATCGCAAACAGGAATTAGTGTAATCATTTTTATGAGGCAAACATTTAAATTTGATGACAATGCAGCAGCTTTTGTTCCTCCCGTGTGTCCTGCGTAAAGATTGAAGCGTTGGAAAGATGAGGAGGCCTGCTCTGAGCTCAGGCCTTTTTTAACTCCATCTCGAGGTGCAGACTCAATGTTGCTGTAATGGCAAATTATTTTACTCCATCATAATCATTTTGCATGTAGCATTCCTTTGCAGGACACAACAGTTGCAGCCAGTGGACCACTCGCTCATTGTAATCAAAATATATTATTCGCCTTTGTTTTTTGTTATTGTTTGACTCTTGACCCTGAAACTTCTTTCCCATCCTTTGAGACTCTTGTTTCTCCCTGTCTCCCACACTCGGGATGCCTGCACCTGCAGGAATCCCCTGGTTTTCTCACATCACCTGTTTTCACTTTCACTGTTTTTCATTCCTTTCCCTCACACTGTTCCCTCCTCTCCTATTTTTCAGATTAAGAAGTGTTTGCACTCATCTCTCAACTATCAAGCTGTGTATATGACCTTCGGCAATACATGCTTATTCTGCTTTGAATAAAAAACCAAAGACAAGATCGATCTTCTCTGGATTCATTCAAAAGAAAACTTTTCATTACAACTTGGTGTCAGAAGTGGGATTCCAGGACGGCGGGGGCCCACCAGATCCATCAACTGTGATCTGCCTCCATACCCGACCAAATTACCGGACGTGAGGACCGTTCGTCCCCGACAACCTTCGGTCGCCGCCTCGGGATTCCACAAGGGACCCATTGCGTCCTCCAAATCTATTTATAGCAGGTAATATTGTTTAAATTTCAAAAAAAAAAAGTCTCAAATGTTTCTCAAATGTTTCTGGCTGACCCACGGAGTTTTTCTTGTGAAAGTTTAGGCCTAAAATACTTGCGTTAGGACTCGAAGCAATTATGATGTCCAATTGCAACCTGTCAGTGGCTTAAGAATTTAGGCTCCGTAAACCTGAATTGACTGAATTTAACGTCAATAAATGGGAAGTAGACTTTATTGATTTTCCACGGAATCGCGCACTTGGCAGTGACGACAAAATCATGGGGGCGTTGATTTGGCAGTGTTAAAAGCTCGAACGGAACTTCTAGGTAATTGGAAGAGGTAATTTATATTTACAACACTGAGAAATACTTCATGTTGGGAAGTTTGGCTGTTCAGGGGTAAATTCTCCGGTCGTTTGTCTAAAATTTATTGACGGTCCCTAGAGACGTCTAGTGGTTAAAGACCGCCGTAATGGGGTCACATGAGAGTAAAACGGGTCCTGATCAGGAGGTAGTTTGGACATCATCAATAATCCTGGCTATGCAAAATAAATATTGGGAAAAGTGTACTGAATGTCTTCAAGTATGGGTCTCTGATTTTGGTTTCCCTAACACAGGGAGTTTAAGTGGTTGGAAACTGGCAATTCTGCGTGAGAAATTAGAAAAGGGGAAAAGAAATTTGCTGGAAAAGAAACTAGTGAAAGCTGAAGATGTGCAACAATTGCTGTCACACGAGGAATGTTTTAAGTGTTGGGAAATGGAATGCCTCGGGAGGAAGGAAAATTCCAAAAAGGAAAAAGAGAGGGAGAAAGGAAAAGAAAAGGATGAACAAGACAGGGAGAATGTTGAACAGGTTAATGAAAAGCCTACGGTCTTTGATACATTTTCACATACTAATCATACTAATTATTTCACATACCTCTGTGTCCTCGCTTTATCCAAGTTTGGCCGTGGCGGGTCCCTCTTGACCAGTGGTGACGGACGACTGAGTGCCCCCACCTCGCCCGCGGCAGCCGCCGCCCTACCCCCTGCAGCCACTTCCTCCACCACCGCCTCCTGCTCTCCCGGCTGCCCCCTCAATGAGCGCGCCTAGTGGCGCCGGACGGCCAGGGCCCCTGGCGAGCGAAACTGTCGTGAAGTCTGAGACTGAGATGCCCGCGAATGATGAGCCTGAAGCCCCAAGCCCCTCCACCACTCGTACCAGGACCAGATGCAAGGGCCCGAATCTTCAGGACCCCATGCTGGAGTACCCCGGCCCCGAGGGCACTCCTGTCCTCGTACATCGTCACATGGACGTTGAGTTGCTGACTGCCACTAAGTCTGATCTGCCACCTATTGGACAAGGGGGCGCTAGATTCAGTCAGGCCCTCCTGGTCTTCATTCGCTGCTGGCACCCGACCGGCAGTGAAATTTCCCGTGTACTGAGAGTTGTCCTGGGCTCAGAAAACTACTGCAAGGTTCGCAGTGTTGTGGAAAGAGATGGACATGATAACCTTCGTGCACTCGAGGCTGACTGGGATGACAGTCGCAGGTGGAAGAGGCACGTGTAAGATGTGTGTGCAGCCCTGCGGGAGCATTTCCCTGTCAGAATGGACATGTCCAAAGTGCGTGCGTGCCAGAAGGGACCTGATGAGTCAGTCAGTGACTTTCTCCACCGCCTGGACATTGTGTGCGTAGAGACGCCTTATGAATCCATCTTGAAGGCCTGCTTCTACGAGGGATTGCACCAGTCCATCAAACAGCGCATGCAGCTGTCACTCATCGGCGGCTGGGCGACTAACAGGCTGGCTGAGTGTGTGCGTCATGCCCGACACGCTGAAGCTGTGGAACTCACCAAAACTAAGAAGATTGCCATGGCTGAGCGGGCCGCCTTCCCTTCCATGTTCACCATGTACCAGGGTGGCGCACCCGACCCCAGGGGGTGTGGCTGGATCCGAGGGGGAGGCCCTTGCGGTCGACGTGACTTTGCCCCCTCCCCTCGCCCTGCTCCGGCCCCGCTGACGTCTGATGATGATGTGTGCTTCAACTGTGGCGACATTGGTATCGAGGCTGCCCCCATCCCCGGCGACAGCGCCCAGGGGGGCGGGGGCGCGGACACTGGCGTGGCAGGTAGAGCAGGCCCAGTGGCACCTTCTGCACTGGTTCAGACTGACTCCCGGAGGACCCTCGGAGAAGTGAGACGCAGACACACACACACATGCAGGACACAACACACACACCAATAAAAATTGCTGCGACTTCCTCCTTCGGCCCAGAAACACAAACTGCTGTCATTGAAAAAATTGCTGAGCTCGAGCAAGTAGCCAATCCTTATTGCGTTTTGTCAATGTCAATGTCAATGTCAGGTTTATTTATATAGTACATTTAAAAGGCCAGTGGCCACTAAAGTGCTTTACAGAATAAAAATGAAAGAAATACAATACACTTTAAACAGTACAAAATGAACTGATAGAAGTCAATTAAAGTATATCCAAAAAAAAAAAAATATCCCAAAAAAAACCAAACCAAAAAAAAAAAAAACACAGTGACTCTACTCAGCTGAAGGCCAGGGTGAAAAAGTGTGTCTTAAGACATTTTTTAAAAATGGGAAGGCTGTTGGCCGACCTCACAGAGAAAGGCAGTGCGTTCCACAGCCTTGGAGCCACAGCTGCAAAAGCTCGATCTCCTTTGGTTTTCAAGAGGGATCGAGGGACGTCCAGGACCAACTGGTCAGCTGACCTAAGGACTCTTGGGGGCTGATGCACCTTCAAAAGGTCAGCTAAATATTCAGGGGCCATTCCATTCAAAGACTTAAAAACAAATATAAGAATCTCAAAATCAATCCTGAACCTAACCGGACGCCAGTGAAGGGAGGAAAGCACCAGTGTAATGTGCTCTCGCTTCTTTGCTCCAGTTAGGAGACAAGCTGCTGCATTCTGTACCAGCTGTAAACATTTCAGTTCTGCCTGGTCAATACCAATATACAGGGAGTTGCAGTAGTCCAAACGTGATGTGACAAATGCATGGACAACTCTTTCCAGGTCAGCCCTTTTCAGATAAGGTTTGACTTTGGCCAGGAGCTGAAGCTGATAAAAAGCTGGCCTTGACAACGGGGCTGACCTGTTTATCTAATTTAAATGCTTCATCAACAATCACGCCCAGATTCCTCGCGTGGAACCGGATGTAGGGCGCTAGAGGGCCAAGGGAGCTGGCAAGGACATGGGGCCTCATGTACAAAGGGTGCGTACGCACAAAAAAGTGGCGTACGCACTTTTTCACGGCAACGTTCAGATGTATCAAGAGTGAAATGACCGTGGAAAAGTGCGGTGCCTCACGCAAACTTCATAGCTGGCGTACGCACATTTCTACCGCTGTGGATCATTTGGCGACACTTAGAGGTTGAGCTGGGAAACTGTTCTAATAAATAAGTGTGAAAACAATTCGTCCTCAGACTGTGATGTGCACATCAGAGACACACGAACAGTTCCAATACAATGCCGCTGAACAGGTCAACATTAAAGCGCAATTTGCAGCAAGAGACGGTTTTCCTAATGTCATCGGAGCTATGGACTGTACACACATTGCTATGAAAGCGCCATCACATGATGAATTTGTACATGTCAACAGAAAGCATTTTCATTCGATCAATGAACAGATCATTTGTGATGCGCAAATGAAATGAACAAACATTGTGGCGAAGTGGCCTGGTTCAACGCATGACTCATACATTCTGAGGAGCAGCATGGTTGGGAACAGACTACAAGCTGGCATTGTGCGTGATGGGTGGCTTCTTGGTGAGTAAATGTATTCGTGTCATTGTCCTAATATTATTATTATACCCCGTGATGCGCATTGAGCATGTGCGCTCCCAACTTCTATCCCGTTTTCACAGCATCATTACTAGTCAGTGGTTGAAGTTAATGACTTGCTGTTTGTTGCTGTTTAAACTACAGCTTATGATCTTTCTAAATAGCCCGTGATTGTCCGTGTG
>JAUESE010003553.1:393-10829 GCA_032274725.1 Malacoctenus triangulatus
AGTTTTTTTTTTGTGGTAGTGTTTAGTGGATTGTGTGCAGTACTGGCGGTTGTAAAATTCTCTTTGTAAATATTCCTCCTTTTTGTTATTTTTTGTGGGAGCATTTTTTTCGCACTGTAAATATCTTTTTTTAGTTTTTTTTGGGTGTAATAAAAGTCACCAATCGAACGTTTTGACTGAGCCATCATCCTTTTTTCTTTTTTTTTTTTTTGGCGTGGTTTTTTCAACCTGAAAACCGAACCCGCGACAGAGACACGGAAGCACAAAAACAGCTGTACAAAGTTAGGGGTGCTTGTGCAGATGTATGGTGTCAAGGATATTTTCAGATGTTCCAGGTCATCATGTTCAGTCTGAAGGTAAGAGTTTTGTCAGAGGAGCCATCAGGTACTACGACAGGGAGGGCATAAAGGTCTCGAGAATGCCGATTGGTGGTTGTTCATACAGTCCTAGCAGACTCAATGTTCCTCGGGTCAAAGACCAGTTTCAAAAAAGATATTTGGCTGTCTAGGTTTCCCCTTTGTATGAACCTGGGGGATACTGGCTCACTTACAGTACGTGACTGTGGGGAAGGTGCTCACATAACTTCAAAATTTACCCAACATATGGCTAAGCGTACTGTGCCAAAGCACATCTCTTCAAACCGTGAGTGGCCAAGAAAGCATGCTCACGAGCCAAATAATCTGGACTTTTGGTGGAAAACATGCTTGAGCTTGGTATTGTTGTATAATGTCGGTTCCCCTCAGTGTATAAAAAACAGCACAAGCATGAAGAAAAGTCCCTTCTTACTTGGACCTACTTGAAATGTCTTTACTCTGCTCTACTCTCCTCAATGTGGCCAGGGTGTTTTTTTCCTTAAAGGAGCCATGACACAGCAGTATAAACTATTTAATGTAGTTGATATTGTTGCATATGTCAGTTATCAAAAGAAAAAAAAAATCATTTTTTTCATGGGGGGATTGTTTTGGCTGGCCAGATTTCCCTCCTCAGTAAAAAAAAAAAGGTCGGTACGGTAATGATGTGTGGCTCTACCTGGAGACCAAGTTAACCTAATTTTTGATTTGCTTCGACCTCATTTGGAAAACTGGTCAAACACGCCCCCACATCCCCTCCATTCCACACCTGTCTTCTTGGCACATCACTACGTTACAAATCGGTTATTCAGACTGATAAAACCATTTTTTTTTTTTGGTGAGTGTGTCAATTTGAATTGTTGTTCCTTGGATTGCTTCCTGCATTTTTCCCATTCCTCCATTGCCTCTCTATACATGTACATTTGGCTGTGGCGCGTTGTGGCCCCGGTGGAATCGGCATGACCCCCCTCCGTGGCGTAAAGCACCAACATGACTGTCCCAGGTTTTCTTGAACCAAGCCACATACTCAGGAAGCTTCTCGTTCTTTCCTGCTTCCATTCAAAAAGTTTGGAAAAGTCAACACGGCTTCACACACACATTAATTCACTATGTCAATGAGTTTTGTTCACCACCACTGTGTCCTCTCTACACTGGAGGAGCACTTGCAACACTATTATCAGGAATGTTTCTGTTTTCTTCCTCTCCTGCAGCCTAGTTGTAACATTAGGTGCAGCTGTCCTCTTATCTTTCTTTCCTTTCTGTCCCTAACACTCTGAAGTGGAGGAGGAGGGGTGGGAGGAACCCGCAGCAGAGGAGGAGGCACCCCCCCCTGACAGAGGTGGAGGTCGAGGCGGTCTGAACACCCCCCTCCTCAGGAAGCTCCTCCCTCTAGAACGACCCTCCCCGCTCATCCAACTGTGGCTCAATCTCTGAGTCACTGTCCTGTGAATGAGAAGGAACAAGTTGACAAACTTTTTCATCCTTTGTCTCTCTGCAAACGTGGCAAACAGCAAATCTTTCTCTGCAGGCTTCTGCAACAGTATGTTTTCATCATTCAATGTAACTTTCACACTTCTCTTGTCCTGTTTATTTTTCCTGTTTATTTGCCAGCACACCGTCTTTGAGTAATTTTGGAAAATGGACAAAGGAATCCTCTATTCAATCTTTTCATTCAACACAATAAAACCAGCATGACCCAGCACATGCAACAATTCACCCACTGTCTGAGCATTCAGTAGCTGACTTCTAAACCAGCCATACACCAACGCCTTTGCTCACTCCACACAACATTCAGGATTCTTTCATCAAGCAACTCCTCATAGGGCCACAAACCTTCTGTTTCCTCCCACATCAGACTTCAGAACGAGCACACAAAAAACAGTCTTTCTCTCAGCCAACTGTCCCAGCAGATGTGTCTGCTCAAGCAATTTCACAAACCTTTCAAATGGTTCTTTTTCAATTTCATTCTTTTTTACAGTTTGTTTTTTATTGTCTTAGTTCAGGCCCATTTTATGGATTAGTTACCTCGCTGTCGCATAACATTCATTTTTATTTTATGATCTTTTGTCAATAGCAGCCGGTGCAGCCAAGCCATGTTGCTCTTTTTTAAGTTAAGTTAACGTTGCAAAATGGTCATTTTTCTCTGTGCTAATGTAGTCGTTTTATCAAGATAACAGCCTGTATAACATGCTTGTGACTATAACTGTAAATGACGACCGGCCTAATGTTGTTATCTCCTGTAGCCGCGGAGTTAAACAGGCAGGTTTAAAGGTGCAAATACTAAAACAAATAAAATAATGTTGTGTGCCACTTCTGAAGACAGGGTCAGGCACAGATGGTGGTGAGGAGACGGCAGCTTCTTGGCAGTACTACCAGGACATGCATGCAGTGCTGGGTGGCCGGCCATCAATTGACCCTCCTCTGCTGGTGGCTTCATGCAACCCAGAAGAGGAACCTCTTTTGGTAAGTTTGAAAGACAATTATCATCTTTAATTTCTTTTTTGCAACACATGCAGGTGCATCTCGATAATATTGTAAAACAGGTAATTATTTTTGTCATCTATTCCAGAAAGTGAAAAATATTTATTTGTACATACAGTATGTCGATGGTGTATGAACAAATATTTGTTTTTTTCACTTTCTGAAATAACTGACAATATACCCTGGACTTTTTATGACATAGCAATTTATGCACCTGTTTGTGAGTCATGGCCATGTCACCTAGTTCCTTTTTTCATTTTCTCTGGAGATGGTTGATGGGCCCTCCACTTCCCCCTGTTCCACAGACGGTTGTGCCTCCTCCCCATCAATCTCTGCTGTGAACCCTGAGTCCTCCTCTGACTCATCAACCCCATCTCCCCGGAAAAAGAAACGCAAACCCAACCCAATCCTGGATTATTTAAAGGTAGAGTGCAAAAGGGAACAGAGATGCCACGAAGAGAGCGAGGCCAAGATGGAGAGCTTCCTGACACTTTTTGAGTGCATGGTTGATAAAATGTGATTGCATTGATTAACATTTTATCAACCATGCGCATCGATGCAAGTCATTTCTACCTCATTTTTTCTAAATTTGTTATAACTGTTTAAAACTGTTTTTGGAGAGTGTTCTAGTTTTTGTGAAGTTTGAATTTCACATTGTATTAAAATAATTGTTTTTTTCAGGCTGTGTGGATTCTTGTCATACTAGATTGTCTCACATAGCAAGTAGCAAAGTTACAAAAATATTAGAAAAAAACAAATTACTGGCACATAAAGTACTTATTTTTGATAAATGTATTTATTTTTGATAAATGTCAAAAAAAACTTTTACATTTCCATAAATGAAGATGTGTAACTGTGTGTGTGCCGCTTTTGCATAATGCTGCCCCCCACAGTCTGAAAACATATCTGCATTAAGGGGTGTCCCATTTCTAAGTCACAAGATCGCCCTTAACACTTGGTTTTGAGGGTTAAGATTGAGGGTTGAGATTGAGGATTGAGACTGAGGGTTAAGATTGAGGGTTAAGGGAGGGAATTGGAATTTGGTCAAACCTTTTTGAAGCATGTGCATCACAAGAAACATTGTCACTATCACATTGTGGCTGCTTCATTAACAATCATTTAGCACACTGGTATAATATTAAATCAGGCCTTACTCATAGGCCAACATATCAAGCTTGCAGGCTGAAGGAAGGAGAGAAGGCAAGGGGAGGGGTTCATTGAGAGAAAAATGTTTTCTTTCTCGAGGCATCGATTACAAATCAGCTCTCACATGTTTGTGTTTACTGTAACACTCGTGTGTGTTTCTTCAAATCACATTTCATTCTTTGCTTTAAAGGAGAACACCCTGCACCCTGCAAGGTGGATGAAACTTCTTGAAATATTGCTGTTTTGTATGTTGTCAGTGGCAAATTACCTTCGTTGATGAGACACAGCCGACCCACGGAGTAAAAGCACAACATGTTTATGTGCACATGCACTTTAATCCACCAATTCTGGGTCCGAGGGGTTCGGTGGATTGAGTGGAATATATGGTGTGCCGAGCAAGTTGCACCTTTTTTGAGGCAATCCTCTGTTTGGCCTAACACCCGATGACCGAGTCTGGCTCGAGCGTTGAGCCTTCAGTCCCTATTGAATGTGACTTTATTTGCTGATGTTATTTTCGTTGTTCAAATTCAAATTCAACTTTATTTATATGGCACTTTACATACGCAATGGTAACACATAGTGCCTCACAGAGGCTAAAAACAACCATGAAAATACAGAGACTAAAAACAGACCCTCCACCCTCACATAAGTTCATAAAACACACAAAGCCTATATATACATACCCACACATACATGGGCACACGCACACCTGACGCACACACACACCCACACATATTGACCAACACTAAGACACACATACTGGGCACTGAGGCATGAGGTGAGGTCCACAATACGGATGGGGGGCATCAAAAAAAGTCGCATTTTGGGGGGAAATTTATTTGGAAAAATTTGAAACCAAAAACAGACATTTTATCTTGAAAGGTAATTTAAAAATGATAATATTTGTGATATATTAGAGGAAAGTAAACTGAATAGGTACACGTTATGCTTATGTAGCACATTCAGCGACACCGAGCAGAAAAGACACTGAAAGACGAATGTATCTGGTATATTGCCAGAACACATGACAACAACAGTTATTAAAACAAACTATAGCATAATGAACATGCTAACAAGCTTACAAACCAGCAAGCTTACGCCAAATCACCAAATCCATTTCATTTTCCATCCTCAATGGCACTACGAAAAAACTCTGCACACTCCGAAGGAAGACAAAGCGAGGCTTCGTTTTCTGCATCGTTTTAGTCAGACTCCTCAGTTGCAGTTCCAATAAATACCTTTCTGAATTCTGACAGGAAGGCTTCGGTTGTCACTGAAGCCCAGGCTTTGTCCATCCATCCAATGACTTTTGGGAGAGTTGCACAGCGCGTTCTCCTGATCTCCCCACATCCACCGCTGCTTTCCACCGTTCCCTCACAAGCTTCTGGCTCACTCCAAACTTTCTTTCTGTTGCCCGATTACCGTTTTCAGCTGCATATTTGACCACTTGTATCTTGTAATCTCTACGATATAATTTTCTTTTTCATGGCATTTTTTTTCCAGTCCTTCTTGGTTGTTTTCACATTTCCGGTAATGTTAAGTTTCAGTGGTACGCAAGGTACAGGTACATAAACTTAGAGCGCCCTCTTGTGGTTGGCAGCATGAAAAAGTGTGAATTTACAGAATATGGAGTTACAGTAATTCACATATAAGTCTCCCGAAAATAGGTCGCACCCCAGGCCAAACTATGGAAAAAAGGGCGACTTATAGTCCAGAAAATGCGGAAATACTCAAGTAATATCCCAGAGTTCCTAAAAGCAGGGGCATAGCTGTGTGGTCAGCCTGTGGAAAATGCATGTCTGACATCGGTGATCAGGGCCTGTTCACTGAGCTGGGATTGCTGGCGACTGGCATGTTATTTTGCTAGGAGTGACGATCACTCACGATTTGCTGACACATTGCCACCACAGCATTGCAATTCATAATGCCTCTCAGCTTTCATCCCTCCCCGGTCTGGCAGTCTTTCATTAGTCTGTCCTTAGTGCTACTTGGCTCAGCACCGCATTCATGGCATGACACAACGTCACTCGGTACAGTTGTGTTTCCATTACAATTGGTTCCACCTCAGCATGTATGCTTACTATATTTTTGGGACGAGATGTCGCTCCAGAGTACAAGTCTCACCAACCAAAAAAACAACAATAAAGAAGAAAAAAAAACCTTATATAAGTCATACCGGATGATAAGTCGCATTTTGGGGGGAAATTTATTTGAGAAAATCTGTGAACAAGAACAGACATTATATCTTAAAAGGCAATTAAAAATAATAATAAATTACAGAAAAAGAAACTGAGTAGGTAGACAGTATCCTTATGTAGCACATAAAGCCACACCAAACAGAATAGACACCGAACTGTGAATAAGTCTGGTATACTAATGTAACACATTACAACAAGTAACAATTAATAAAAAAAACAAAAAACTAAACTATATGTGCCAATAGTTCTTTTTTGTTGGAATAAACTTTTTGTGTATTCTACATTGTCTCTGCCAGTGGATTTAATCGAACCTACGGGTCTTAGTACATTTTCCTGGGGGTGAAATTCCCCTGGGTGGCGTTGTCGCAACCAAACACCACACCAGAACTGGTCACATATAGTAATGAAAATGCTAACAAGTTTACAAATCACCAAGCTTGCTCCAAATCACCAAATCCATTGAACTTTTCATCCTCAATGTCACTACTAAACAACTCCGCCAACTCCAGAGGAAGACGATGTGCCTCTGTGTGTTTTGCGCTGGTTTTGTTGGACTCCTCAGTTGCAGTTCCAATAATTATTGCGGCCTTTCTGAATCCTGACAGGATGGTTTCGGTTGTCACTGAAGGCAGGCTTTCTCCATCCATGCAACTTCCTGGAAAGTTGCGTGGTGCATTCTCCCGTTTGCCGTGAAGCAGTGCTCTCCCTTCATCAACCACTGCTTTCTGCCAGTCCCTCACAAGTCTCTCGCTCACTCCAAACTTTCTTTTTGCTCCTTGATTACTGTTTCCGGCTGCTTATTTCACCACTTGCATCTTGTTATCTTTAGAATGTAATCATTTTTATGTTGGTATTTTTTCCCAGTCCTTCTCGGTTGTTTTTAAAAGTTCCCGGTCATGTTACGTTTTCAGTGGTACGGAAGGTACAGGTACACAAACTAAGAGCACACTCTTGTGGTTGACAGTGTGAAAAGAACGAAAGTGTGAAATTACAGAATAGGGAGTTACCGTAATTTCACATAAAAGTCACTCCCAAGTATAAGTCGCACCCTGGCCAAACTATGAAAAAAAGTGTGACTTACGGTCCGGGAAACACGGGATTCATTCCAGCTCACACTTATTGCTGTGTCTGAATGCCAACAAAATAATTCCCTTTGTGAGAGTGCACACAGCTGATGTCATGAATGGATTGGCTTCCATTTTGGTCAATGTGGATGCAGCATTCTACATAGAAAACAGTTGTGCATTCGCTCCCGCAGAAGGGGCAACTTGTCAACAGTAAGGCACAGTTCTGCACAAAACCAACCATTACCGCACACACCTCAACAGTGGGGCACATGAAAGTAAAAACTAGCAGTGCAATGTTACCACCATTTTTGGCCACAGGGGCTGCAAAAATTAATTGATTCGTCACGTCTATGTCAATTATCAAAATCGATGACAAATTTACATTTTAATGCATCTTTTCTTTTTATCAAAGATTTTTCTCTTTAAACTGACGCCGTTTCTTTCACTGCCCTGCCTGGTAATCAGCATCAGCAGCAACGTCACCAGAAGTTATGACAACATGACAATGTGCACTCCCAGGAGACAGGAGATCCACATCTGCAAATTATTTGTGCAAGTGCAAAACTGATATCACCCTGGTACGCTGGTATCACCAAAAATGTATTTTAAGTGATTGCATCATGCAGCAATATACATCAAGAGCAGACAATAGTGACCTTCCTGACTGAGAAGTTAGCAACAGTAAGGACAGTTCAACAAGATGCAGAGTGAATCATCGACTGTTGAAAAGCAAGAGGACTCACTCTCCCAGCTGAGCAAAGTTTAGTGTGGTATAGCATTTAGACAAGAGTCACCGTTGTAAAATTATGTTTCTCTACACACATGTTGCTTTCACCTTGATATTACTATGGAGTAAGATCGCTGTCAAAAAGATGTATCCACGAGTCTAACCATTCGTACTCGTTAAAGTTAAACACTTGTACACAAAATTCTGCTGTCACACACAAATTGTTTGGGCTACGAATGTTTTTCATGTGAATGTGAATCTAAAAGTCAAAAAGCAGTGCAATGACGTCACATAGTTCACAGGCAGGTCACAGGTAGAAATAATCAAACCCCGATTGCTCGAAACGTGCATGTGCCAAAGCCAAAGATGATTGAACTCAGTACACCAATGGACAACGGCGGTGGCAGACAGGATAAAACAACAAATAACAGCCGGGGTGTTTATTTGTTTTGATCATTAACAGACCTAGGCGTATACTTGGGACCAGGCTTTTATATGGGACAGGCGTTTAAATCCTTTAATTACAAAAACCTTGCTTTGTAAAAATATCCCACAAATACCAGTAAGGAGTTAAAAGAACACATAATGTATCATGGTATACAAGTTTAATCATCCTAGAACAAACACTGAACAATAATGGCCAAACTCTGGATATATATCAGCAACGTATAAAACACGGTAAATATAAAAAGGGGGAGATAAGGATCTCAGAGAAAAAATGGTTGATTTAGAAACAGCAAGGTGTATTATGGGGTGTGTCTCTGTGAAAGGACACGGAAACACACAACTATATAAAGCTCAACTTTAAGGGTGGAAAGTCATCAGCTCATCTTGTGACACATACATGGAGTGATAAAAAATGGTAAGTTGAATAGGGGAACAGGAAAATGAAAATTGTCCAGCAATCTGCCACAGCATCACTGCGACTAACGGCAGCTCTCCGACAACTAGGTTACATTCAGGAACCTCGTAACTCCTAAGCTGTGTTCAAGAGCACAGGATATACAGACAATAGTGATTACCAGTACAAATGAACAGTAATAACAGCAACTAAACAACAGGGGCTTTCGAACAGTAAATATAAGCAAATGTCCAGTATTTTTTATTTTTTCTCTGAATCAGAGCCATGGCGATTGATCAGTGGTAATGTGATTGGCGCCCTTCTACCGGTAAATTAGACTCTGCATTTATTTGTTACAGGCGATTATTTGCCGTCTTTCCCTTTGGTGCATGCGCGCTTCAAGCAATCGGGGTTCCATTATTTCTCCCTGTGACCTGCCTGTGAACTATGTGACGTCATTGCACTGCTTTTTGCCTCGCACCCACAAACTTGAATTCGTGTTCACACGGAGACTTCGTAGTTGTAGAAATGAGAGTTGTATTCACAAGAGTTTGCAATGGCAGCTTTTAGATTCACACTCACATGAAAAACATTCGTAGCCCAAACAATTTGTGTGTGACAGCAGAATTTTGTGCATAAGTGTTTAACCTTACGAGTAGGAATGGTTAGACTCGTGGATACATCTTTTTGACACGATCTTACTCCGTATATAACCGTCCAAACTGCCAAATCATTAAACCGGCGACAGACACTCACAGCTAGGTAGAGTGCAGCGTAGACGCTGAGAGCAGCTTCTTTGGATGGGAAGGTCTTGCGGGCCCTCAAGATGTCGTCCTGGTTGCCTGTGCAGGCTTCTTGGTGGCTGATGTAGCGCAGGGCCTGTTGGCAGCCCAGTGCTGTGTAGTTTGGCTTGCAGACGGTCAGGAAATATGGCGCCAGGTTCCCAGTCACAACCTGCCCTGCGTTGACAAAGATGTCAACCATGAAGAGGCCAAATGTGTAGACTCCTGGAGAGGAAGAAGAAACATTTCAGTAGGAGAGCAGATAGTGTGGCCAGAATAACGAGAAACATTGTGTTATCATTGGAACATTGTTGTATCAACGACAATCAATTTAAATGAATTGTAAGGGTTAGAACTGCTATGCCACTGAGCAAGTGTAGGTTCAGAGTTTTTGAGTCCTCAGTGCTTTCATACTGAATTTAAATGGTGTTTTGCTCTTGAATGAAAAGAACAAATTTAAAAATGTCCCCAATAAAGATTGCATAATGATTTGTTTGTGGTTTTAGTTCAAGTCAAAGTCCACTCTTGCTTATTTCACTGAGGTAATGTCCTATGTGATGTCTAGTAATTTTTTGAAATGAAAAGCCTGGGATGCCGCATGCCTGGCCTGCCGGTACCTTTCAGCTGCCTCAGGAGTCCCACAGGCCAGAAAGGCCCGATAAGACTCCTTTTTCAGCTGGACGGCAGTCCTTACTTCCAGTGTCCACCACCGGGTTCGGGGATTGCCGCCACAACAGGCACCCGAGACCTTGCGGCCGCAGCTCCATGCTGCCGCATTGACAATGGAGGTGGAGAACATGGTCCACTCTGACTCAATGTCTCCAGCCTCCCTCGGAAGCTGGTC
>JAUESE010003570.1:0-10827 GCA_032274725.1 Malacoctenus triangulatus
GAACTCCTCTGTCACACCTACAGCACACCTCACCACTGTCCTACAGTCCTCATACATGTCCTGAACCACTCTAACATTATTCTCTGCCACTCCAGACTTCCTCATACAATACCACAGTTCCTCTCTGGGCACCCTGTCACAAGCTTTCAACAAAGACACAATGAAGCTCCCTCTGACATTCTCTGTACTTCTCCATCAACCTTCTCAAAGCAAATACTGCATCTGTAGTACTCTTTCTTGGCATGAAACCATACTGCTGCTTGCAAATGTTCACTTCTATCCTTAGTCTAGCTTCAACTACTCTTGCGTATAACTTCATTGTATGACTAATCAGCTTTATTCCTCTGTAGTTGCCACAACTCTGCACATCTCCCTTGTTCTTAACAATGGGCACCAGCACACTTCTCCATTCCTCCGGCATCTTCCATACCTCCACAGGTGTATCATCAGGACCAAGGGCCTTTCCACTCTTCATCCTCTTCAATGCCCTCCTCACTTCATCCTTACTAATCTTTACTACTTCCTGGTCTACAACAGTCCCCTCAGTCTACTCTTCGTTCCCTCTCATTTTCTTCATTCATCAACTCTTCAAAGTACTCTTTCCATCTTCCCATCACACTACTGGTATCAGTCAATACACTTCCATCCCTATCCTTAATCACCCAAACCTGCTGCACGTCCTTCCCATCTCTGTCTTTCTCTCTTGCCAGCTAGTATAGATCAGTCTCTCGCTCCTTACTGTCCAACCTAGCAAACAAGTCATCGTACCCCTGTTTTACCTTTGCTACCTCTACTCTCACCTTACGCTGTATCTCCCTGTACTCTTGTCTACTCTCTTCAGTCCTCTCGGTGTCCCACTTGCTAGGTTGTATTAAACCTAACAAAAACATAGGTGTGATATTTTTGCTCTTTCATTTTTCATGGGCTAAAATTGTAGTTCTAAACTTTTTCTCTGTATAATAAAGGCCGATTTCTCAAAATCTGTGTTAGAGAACGCTTCTCCTTTGCCAAGAAAATCCGCCCACCACACAGGTGGGGCATATCAAGATGATGATTAGACAGCGTAATCACAGTGCTGTTAACATTTTGGTGGTCACCTTGACAACAAATGTCACTGAACAAAAAGAATTCTGCTGCATACACTCATGCATACACAGTTCAAAAAACGCCATAGCATGCTGAGGCTGAATAACAGCCTCTGTTGGCTAAATATGCTACTGCACCATTTACCACCTGTTTTTATGGCAACAATCGTTTTGATTTTCAGAAGAGGCTATAATTATCCTGGAACTGGTTAGCATACAACAAACTGTCTTCATCATGGGAAGACATTGCAAAACATTGTAAAAAAGTGAAAATGTGAATCGAGCTTCCTATCATTTGTTTGCCCACAATTCATTTAGCTTCAGTGTTTAATGAAATGGGTTTAGTTAGCCGGAGACTGTTGATAGAAGTCCAAATTAACTCCAGATGATTGAAGAATGTCTACAACAATTGTTTTACTTTTTGTTGTTCATTTTCGGATTATTTGACACTTAATTGAAAACAATGAGGCTCCCTGATTAACTGTCCTGCATCTGGTTCCAATGAATGAGCCCAATGTCATAACAGAGGCTTCACCAAATGCAGAGAGGCAGAAATCCTAGAATAGAAAGGTTTAGGATGTATGACAGTTCTTGTTGTGTCAACAGCTGCTAACATGTCTGTATTTGTACAGAACAGGAAAAAAAGTGAGGCTGAAAAATGTTGGTCCCTGGGTACTGTCATATGAGTGCTTCACAGCTAAAACATTTGACAAGTTGAACTTGGAGCAAACGGCTGTGTTGAGGATGTCTGCAGCATGTTCTGAAAGCCAGTGTTTAGCTAACCTGCTTTCTGATGGCCTCCAGGTCTCGGTCATGCACAAAGTCTTCTCTCAGCTGTACCCTGGTAAGTCTGGTGCTGCGAGGGTCTGAAAACAGCTGGAAGAAGCTCTCCTCAGGTTCAAAGTTGCTGTCTGTGTGGACCAACTCCATGTATCTGTCCAAACAACAACAATGTTGATTCTGTCAATACAAGATATGTTTACATTGCTCTTAGGAAATCTGATTAAACTAGCAGAACATTCAAAAAGTGCACTGGTGTTACGTACGTGTTGACCAATTTGTCACAAATTTCACTCGGCAGGAAGATGTCAGAGCGCAGGCAAAGCTTGTTCCCAAGTCCCTGGTAGCACATGGTCTTCCTAAGATTCTTAAGGCAGAAGACTGTTGCTAAGGTCATGAGGCTGTCAGGGTCATCTCCTGCCTTGGCTGCCATGTCAGCCTCAGGTTCTGCAGCTCAGATTTGAAGCGGGGCAGAACAAGGGACCCGAAAAGGTGTGCCAGGGAACAGGTGAAAGGCTGCAAGCATTCCTCTCAACACGGGAAGCAGCTGGAAATGAAAGAGAGCATAGAATTTACATTTATTATTAGAGAATTATTCAAACTTGATGAATGAATAAAATAAAAGGGAAAACTGGCAAGGAGTTGAAAAACATTTGTTATTGTCATAAAAATGCCACAATATCATATGACCCACACTATTTTCATCAACCCTTGAATTTACAACTGCAGGTCATAAATTCTATGTTTTTACGACAGTCTTCTATTATTCATTCCACTTTTAGGGTAAGGGCACACCAACAGACTACGGTAGCTGATAACACTGACATTTTTGACAATCAGTCTAAAAGTGGGTTGACAAGAAAAACTTTATAAAAGTTGCTATTTGCTGGTTCCACCATCTACATGATTTATGCATCAGTGTTTGGTGGCAACCATCTTCAGATTATCTGGATGGAGTCTCTGGTGTCTCTCGTCTTCCTCTTTCTGACAGCCCACAGACTCTCTGCAGGGTTCAGGCCAATCACAGCTCAGTAATACCCCACACCGTGTTGACTGAGGACAGGTGGGAAATCTTGCCAGGAGAGGAAAGCAGCATCTTCCTACATCTTATCAGAAGAAAGAACCAGGAGGTGCATTCAAAACAGCTGGTAGATACTGCAGTGACTTGAAACTTGATAAAGCACAGTGGAACAGCAGCAGATCCTCACTGACTGTGGACACTTCTCTCTGGACTGAAAGCAGCTACTCCTCTCTTCATCCATTTCTTAGACCTCTGGGAATTGGTTTATAATGAAAATGAATTTTGGCTGGTCCTTTTCCTCCTGTGCCTAGCTAACATTCCTCTGACTTGCTTTTGGTTTAAGAGCAACTTTAAGCTGATTTCCTGAACTGGTATATGTGCTGTTTCTGATGTTCTGATTGCAGCCTCAGTCCAGCTTCTTCAGGAGATTTCTTCTGCTACAACACCTTGTGTCTGCCTCTCCAGCCACCTGTTCCCCAGTCTGCTTTGATCCAGCCTCTGTGAACAGCTTCTGAGGCTTCCTTTCCTTGTGGAGACTTGCTCAGTGACTTGGAAAACTGTGGACTCATTTATCTTGGATTGGAGGAGAGTGTACTGAACAAGACCCACAGATTATCAGAATTTCCACAGCAGAAACAGGGGTGACTCAAAAATGACAAACCAATGTTTTCAAAGGAGGACATGGATTTGCAAAGTCACAAAAATGAACAAATGTACAAATTCAGAATCACCTAAAATAAATATATAAATTGTCATTAAATGTGTCAGTAATCAAATCTTACAATTTATTATTACATGGTCTGGTGTTCTTAGAATCTTAGAAGTATTCAAACAATTGATTTCCAGTTTGTCTTTTTTAAATTAGGGCCAGAACAGTCACAGAGGTGAAGGACCATTTCTTTCTTCATATTTGTCAGGGTGAGAGCCCTTGTAGAGGCAAAGGCCCTACTGTATTGGTACCATTCTTTCTCATTATCGTTCAGCCCCGAACGCTGCAGGGGCAAAGGTCCTATTGTATTTGTATGCTTGAAGAAGGCCTGAGGTCTCACAGAGGTGAAGGCCCTATTATATTTGTACCATGGATTAGGGCCCGAGCCCTTACAATGGAAAAGGCTCTACTGTAGTTGTGCCATTTATTCTTATTATTCATTTTTGGGGTCCGAGTCAAGCAGAGGCAAAGGCCCTTTTGTATTTGTATTGTTCCTTCTTGATATAGGGGCCCGGGACCTAGCAGAGGTAATCAGTTATTGTCGTGTTTCAACCCATAGAGGGCAGTCACTCCGACATTTATACAACAAAATACACCAAATTACAATCCTTTGACAAAAATGTCAAAAAATGGGGCTTAAATCAATCAACAACACTGCTTTCCAAGCCAAATGCACTTGTTTTCAAGAGGATTTACTTACTCTATAACAAAACCTGTATTTCAACAGCTTAAATCCAAACTGCAGTCTATAACTTTGAGGACTTGGCAAAAGACAGACAGATGAACTCTGCTTCAAAGCAACACCGGGGGAGACCTCCTTCAGAAACCTCCTGAGATCCCTGAGGCCACCCGAATAACTGAGTAAAAACTAAGCCACACATTGACTTGATCAGCATGGTGACCAAAAAGTGTGAAAACTGTTTTTATTTTGAACATTACATAGTAATGGTGTTTCTTTTTTTCTTGTTCAAGTCTATAAATATGTCACCCAGCCTCTGTTGTCCTGTAAACAACAGAACACATGTTCAATGAAATTGATGGTGTACAGAGTTCTTTGTTACTTATGTCTTGTTTGATTAATAATGTGAAGAAACCGAAATGCGACAATTATTCTTCAACAAAGGAGGTAAGTTTAATGGGGGGAAAAAGGCAACAAAATGAAAAATGTTTCTTTGAACATTACATGCAGAAAATCCACATATGGTAGATGCACTTCTTTAGATACTCTGAATATGCATCTCACTCATATTTGAAGAGTTAAAAACCAATGTATAAACTGAGGGCCTTACAAATCTGTCCTACATATGACAGAACCAGCAGCTGGGAACATATTTCTCTACTGTCCTTTTAGTGATTAAACACCAACAACAGGTCTTTGGAGACTGAAGAGTGGCAACAGTTAGGTTGGGCAGTTGACCCTGGCTGGAGCAACATCTCAACTTGAGTTGTCAGGTCTCAGTTGGTCCCTGCGAACAAAATTATGAAGTATGAATAAGATCAGAGAACTTGACAGTGGGCTAGAAATTGTCTTTGTCCACTAAAACATAAAACTCACAAGCGCATTTGTTGGATGAAAATGAACACATTCTTTTAGAAGCTGTGAGTTCCTTCAAGGTGCAGCAGGTTAGATATTTTTTCATAAATTCCACTAATCAGTACATCAACTCCTTGAAGTTATTGAGAAGTACAAAATAATTCACAGAGGTGCTTTCAATAGTATTGTAACAGACTTATAAGTGGTACATGGAGTCAAACTCATGCACAAGCTACATGAGACTTGTTTCCTCAGTAGAACATCAATCAGTGTAGATGTGAAGTGAGGCAGTGACATACGCACTCCTGAGTGGCCTTGAGGTATGAATCAAAACCAAAAATCAAACACACAACAACAAACAGCTATGTTTTGTTGTTTGCAGTTGTACATAGTGATTTTTTGTTTTGTTCTATGATTTGTGGTTGGATTTTTTTGTTTTGTTCATATGTAATTTTAAATTTGTTTTTACGTTGTGTACCTCAAGGCCAGCACAGTTTTGTCTTCTATACAGTCACTATAATGTCAGGTTATACTCATTAGCAAAAGAGCCAGTGGAGCATTGGGGGAAGGGGGGGGGGGGTCATCAGGCTACACAGGTGAGGACGACGGGGAGAATAACAGTGACAGGCTCTGTCAGTCTGTGAGCACACATCTCTTCACAGCCAGAGAAAGAACGAGGTTAAAACTAAACAAGCTCACTCCTGTTAAGTCACACTGCAAGTGTGTGTTATAAATATTTCTAGCTGTTGGCATCAGCCACTTATACCCTATGTTATTGTGGTCCATTAAGCAAGCTCACTAATAATTTGAGAGTAAAGTGAATGTACAGTGATGCACATACTTACCACTACACAGAAACACAGCAGCCTTGATATCGCCTCTCAGTTGCTTCTGCTCCGTCAGTAGTCGCTTTGCCATGACTAATTTCTGGACATAGACTCTTCATGATGTTCACTTGAATTAGTATGGTGGCATATAAAGTTAATGCAGAGCTTCCACTTATGCTCAGACCAAAGCAATACATTTGACAGATGGAATAAATTCATGAAGCTCTGCACCACCAGGCCAAGAAGTAGTGAAATAAATAGTGAAATAATTACAGATGTTCTTCTCCAAAAATAAATTGCAATTTTAATCATTAATGACACATTCAATGTTTATTTATTTAAAGTTTTAGTTAACTAATGAGAGACTATGTAATTATTAAACAGTGTACTCATCTTACATTATTTTGACGTGTTTTGCTCATTTTTGGGCACAAGTTAAAGTGATAATAACAACTCTATAAACAGTTGCAACATTGCTATTCAGATGCAACGTGTCTGCAATATTCCTAAGTATTCACTTGTGTCAACTGTCCACAGAAAAAGTTGATGTTCAGTTTTTGCATGTACCTGTTTAGGTACTACAAATGTGTAGTTGCAAAAAGTATGAGGTCACCAAATAAAAAGCACAGAAATAGATACAGTCATTCGACATTAAGGGAATCCTGTAGACTCGTCCATTTAAGACATGTTCAAATATTCAATCTGGCCGACTGACACGGGAGCCCCTCAATACCTTTAAAAGCCCAACATGCAAATCACTATTCCTAAGGTGTAAGTCAAGTTAACTGTGTTGTCTATGGTAGTTTCGCTCCTTTGCAATCGGTTGTTTCAACAATGAGAAGCGTACACGATCCGTCCTGTGACAATAAAGTCCCCAGTTGGTAACGTAAAGCCAGTGCTGCAGTTTGTCCCTTCGTATGCTCGGTGTTACTAATTTGTTAGCTAAAGCACACACGGCTGAGAGTGACCAAGTTAGCAAGTGGGCTAACGAGATGCCCGGTGCAGATATTTCCTTTAACCCCACGAACGCAGGATACCTGCCGGTGAACGCACATTCACTGTGGCCCTAACGAGCTGCGGGTAAACATTTAGCAGAGGGGCAGCGTTGTTTTGATGAATAATGCCTGAACTTGCCGATGCAGTGTCACCTGTCCATTCCAGTGTTCAAATTAGCTTGTAGCTAACGATGACTTTCCCCAGTGTTGTTGGCCAACCGAGCTAGTGGTGCTAACGCTAGCGTGAAGCCGTGTGTGGACAGACGGAATCCCGCTGTGGTCAGCGGGCTCTGAGAGCACGGATCACCGGCCGCTGCACTACCTGAGCTTTCCCCACAGCTGGGTTCATCAATGGCGGCCACAGATGGACGTATTAGCACCGGGCTTCACTCATCTGATGGTGGTTATAGTCCGATGTCAACAAACAGGCTCCTCCTTCTCCCACTTCTACTATACTCCTCCTTTTCCTCCCATGTCACTCTCTCTTCCTCTTCTTCCTTCTCTTTCTCCTGCTCTTCCTCAGTCATTATTATTATTATTATTATTATTATTATTATTATTATTAGTAGTAGTAGTAGTAGTAGTAGTAGTAGTAGTAGTAGCAGTAGTAGTAGTAGTAGTAGTAGTAGTAGTAGTTGTTGTTATGGTAGAAGTCTGAGAGATTGGTCTATTCGTCTGTAGACAGAATAACTCAAATACTTTTAGGTGGTTTTGGATGAATTTTGCAGAATGGGTAGCAGAACAGATATTGTGGTGGCGATGCAGTCGTCTGGTGGTCCAAAATAATGTAAAACGTCATTTGTGTTGTTTCAATAAATTGTTTACTTAGTAGGTCCTAAGGAAGTCTGGAGTAATACCATGTGTCACACCTGCTCGTAGCCAATGTCGTTCTATGCTGTAGTGGTGCAATACATACTACTGTAATGTGTGGGATTGTGGGTTGTGCTCTAATGAGTGCCCTCTAGTTCTCATTATTATTATTTTGATTATTTCTCCATCATTGTTTAGATTCTTATCATTATTATTGTTATAAGAATTCTTACTTGTATTATTAGAGTGAACCCTCGCTATATCGCAATTCATCTTTTGCGGCCTCGCTGTTGTGCGGATCTTTAGCACAGTTTTATATAGTTTTTATTTTACGGCATATGAATGCGCATTGTGTTCTACGTCCTGACTGGCTAAAGGACTGTAGGCCAATGTCAATCAATCTCCTTCGTGCATCGTCTCTGTCCAGTTTAGAATGCGTTTGTCTTGACAAACTTATGTGTTTACAAATTTTCTCCACAACAAAACCCACATTGTTGATGAAACGTTCTGCACCAACAAAGGAAGCTGCAGACGTGCCCAAAAGGCCGAAGAAGATGCTAACTATCGCAGAAAAAATGACACTTCTGGACCTGCTAAAGGAAGATGGAAGCTACGCTGCTGTAGGGCACTAGACACTAGACAGCGACAGAATAAAACTATAACTTTTTTCTTCAAATCATATCAATGGCATTTAACTCGTGGGAAAGTTGTGATGTGTGGTGGGTGAAGAACAGGAGTGGAGCCAGGACGTGTAGGGAAAAAGGGGGGAGCCTTATTGGTCAGGGTACAGGTAGCGGATGAGAGTCCTCGGGAGGCAGGTGGTGGCTCCATGCGGTGGGTAGGTGAGGGAGCACCAGGTGAAACTTGGGAAGGGTTAACCCTATCCTTCACCCAGTGGCTTTATCCAGCACTGATTGTAACTCCTCGCAGGAGTGTGATTGCTAGCTCCTCACGGTCAGCCCCACCCAACCTGAAAACCCAAAGCAAAAACACACAGCCCACATATTTTTTTTCTTGAAAGGGTGTACTATCAACATGTAATGATAACTATATTACATGCATGTAGATTTTTGATCATGAGGTAAAAGTAAGGCAAATTTTGCTGCTGGTGGAACACATGGTCTTGTTTGCAAAAAAGTTTGGTTGTTTATAGTATTTATGTCATGTTTATTTCCAGACAGCTGAAAATTATCATAAGTTTTGTAGCATGACAATAATTCCTACACTTCAAAAAAAGATTCAGTTGAAAGTGAAGAGAAAGGAGAGGGTGAATAACGTCATTATTTCTTGAAAATTCCTATGCTAGAATTCCCTTTAATTGTTTATGTCACGCTCCACATTTCTGTCCTGTCTGTTTCCTGTTTTATTTTGATAGCTCACCTTTTCTCTCATTGCAGGCTCCTTGACTTCCTCTCCTCCTGTGTGATTGCATGCTCCCTCCCTAACGTGCTGCACCTGTGCCTGCTCTGAGTGATCAGACTCACCTGGTGCTCCTAGTAAAAATGTGGGCTTCTGTTGTCTTGAGGCCAGATTGGTAGTGTTTCCATGCCAGTTGCTACCAGCCTTTGTTCCCTGCCGTAGTTCTGAGTACCGTCCCATTTGTTTTTTGACTTCTGTTCCTGCCATAGTTCTGAGTTCTGTGTACTGACTTGTTTGTTTTGACAACTGAGCCTGCCTTCCCTGTGACATCGTCTGCCCATGTATGATCCCCTGGACTGTGATTTAGATTTGCCTCATCATCCTGGATTCTCCTGTTTGGGGCCTGACCCCTACCTGTCCTGACTACGTCCCCAAATCATCTGCGCGATGCCTCTGCTGGTTTGAACTCTGGACTGTTGACTTACTATTTGCCCAATAAACTGTAATCTCATTCGTAACATGTTTGTCATGCAATTGAGTCCGCAAACCTGGCCGTTCATTGCTGAGTTTACTTGTTACAGCTACCATAAGGCAGTCTAGGACAAAGTAGTCATAACACAATAGAACGCAAAATAACATCGAAAAGGTAACACAAGGAGTCAGCAACACTGATATTAACAAAGAAGTACTTCTTTGCAAAAAAAGGAAAACAACCACCAACAAAAGTCTGGTGAGCAGGCCAAACAAAACAAAAGAAGAGCAGACACCCAGACCAGTTCACACAGAACCGTTGGACCTGGGCTCCCCCCTCTACCCAAAACCCACCCGACTCACCCCTGGTTGAAAACAAAGCCGCGAAAATGGGACTACCCAACTCACCAGTCCCTCTACAGCACCACACAGATACCTGGAGTAATCACAGTCTCACACAGAGACCCCACTTTTCAACACAACTAATGTTCACCGTCCGGAGGCAAAAAGAGAGAGAGAGGCCCCTGGCGGAGCGTCTTGCCAGGCTTTAAGAAGCTGCGGCCTGACGCGCTAACAGGAGGCAGCTGTGGTACTCAGCCACGCCCACAGCTGTGACGACCCTGTAACAGAGAGAGAGTGAGAAGCAGATCCCTCCCACCAGCCATCATAGGACGTAACATTACTCCTTTAATTTCTGGGTGTACTCAATCAGTTGATTCTCTTTCTGACTCTCACAACATTGTGTGGCTAAAATGGGTTTTTAGAATAAAAGTGACTGTCGTGATTTTTTTGCAACAAAAAAACCTGAACATTTCAGAAAACAAAACAGCTCTGTCAACCAAAGCATAAAGGAGGACTCTAAGTTCTATTCTATTCTATTCTGGGCCTCAGCCATCAGAAACTTTACTTTGTGACTTGATACTTGGCTTCCTTGGTGTAACTATCTCAAGGTGGAAAAGGAAGACTGACACCCCTCGCTCACAGACACAACCTTGCTCCCACCAGCGAGGATTATTGTAGCTGTTGCGGCTTCCAAACTCCTTAACCGCGGAGAGTTTAAGGTTAGGTCCTGAGGTTCGCCACTTTGTGACGCGCTCGGATTTTACGAAAAAGACGCTGGATCCAAAAACTGCGATTTGGTGCATTTATTATCTAACTTGAAAAAACAGAGCTATCACAGCGCAGTGACGATGGATGTAGAAATGAAAACCAGTGGGTTAAACAGATAAGCAAATA
>JAUESE010003664.1:0-10822 GCA_032274725.1 Malacoctenus triangulatus
CCCGCCCCCCCCCCCCCTCTCTCTCTCTCTCTCTCTCTCTCTCTCTCTCTCTCTCTCTCTCTCTCTCTCTCTCTCTCCTTCACCCACACTGTTCGTCCTGTGGCTGCTCGGCTGTCTTTCTTACTGTCGTCATCACATCTGTCCATCTGCTCGGGTGTTTGCGTCTCCTCGAGTTGCAGAGCCGACAATTTTTTTTTTTCGCACTTTTTTCGAGACCCCTCCCCCCGCTGCAAAGACGGGACACGGGGCGTCGAAAAAAATTTGGTGGAAAGAATGAAAGTTTTGCCTTCAACTACCTCAGACTATTTTTCCAACACACTCTGCCAGTAACAACTGCCACTGGTGACAGTTTATGGGGTTTTTTTTTGGTTTAAAGGGTTTGTTTTGTGTTGGGTAAAACATGATGGCTGCGGTGGAATGAACATGAAGCTGACCTCTGCACAAAAGCCAGTTTCTGCACGCTGTCAGGGACGCCGAGCAGGTGTTTCGTCACCACGCGTGTTTGTACTCCAGACGTATCAGATATAACTCTTATTCACTCTGTGTGTGCAGGCGTTCAGTGTTGTGGGAGCTCACATATGGAAACCACAGCAACCTTCATTCAGCAAACTCGATGAAGTCAGTCGGTAAAACTCAAGGCTCAGCGTGTGTCAGCTTTGTGACGAATTAGCTCTAATTACTTCACACTTGGCAGTCTCATCTTCACAGTTATAAGAAATCACCACCTAAATCATGAATTTAACATTGTGCCACCAGGTCTGAGTCATCATATTAATTTACTATTTGGAGAGGGAAATAAAGGGTCTTGATATCAAAGAAACATCAGAGTACAAAGTCTCGTCTGTGCTGCCATCAGCCGAGCGCCGACACTGGTGAGTTGGAGATGAAAGGAGAAACCGACTTGTTGGATTCACTTATGTTTCCGTGATGAAATCTGGGGGAAGGACTGCAGATGGACCACAGTCGGTCCTCCGGCCTGACACGTAACACGATCCAAGGACCAATGATTGGATTTTTGATGAAACTTTGGTGAGATTCATTCATTTTGAACTTTTTTGTTCAGCATATTCCTGCATGCAGTTGGTCTAAAGAATGTGCTCTAGGTGCTTCCTGATCAGAAACACAGAGAGCAGATTTTACTCATGCAGTTGTTGAAAACTGTCGAAAACATAGACGGTATATTTTGCATAAAAACTTTGTTTTCTTTTGCAGGAAAATATCAAAAGTTTCAGTGAACTTATCTTTATTTGTCATTTTCTGATTTTTCTGTGAGAAACTACTTTAGTTCAAGGGTATTAAACCTTCAGAATAATATTATGCAAAGTTTTCTTTCGCAATATTTTTCGAGACTTTCCCTCTTAATGGAGTTGCAAAGTCTGATGGAGGCGATATGATGGTTAGCATTCACCTTCAAGCAAGAGGATCCCGGTCGTTTTCAATCTAATGCACCGTCTAATTAACCAGCAGCCCAGATGGTTCACATTGGTTTCTCCATCAAAACCGAAAATATCTCTGTTTCTGTGGTGGTCGCGCTTATGAAAAAAGGACCAAAAAAAGGAGGCGGAGACAAAGATTAGGTGTTGTGTTTTACCTCCATCAAATCATTATTTAGTGCCAGTGTCAGTTTAAATTTTATCGTAAGCAGCTGGATGTGAAGCAGCAATCGCACTGTGAGGTGAGGTCAGAAGAGCGTCCCCCTTTTCTGACCCTCTCTGAAGACGATCCCAGTTTAACTTTGGTAGCAAAGCTGTAGCAACAACCAGCTGCATCATTTCTGGGCAACAATCCCCCCTTAGATCTCTGCGGTGGTCCTGTGATGGACTGGTGACCTGCACTGTCGCCGCCACGGGCTGTTAGCTGCGTTCGGCTCCGGTGCTGACGTGCATGAGTGGGCGGATCAAGACTAAAATTTGTAATGTAAGGCTGTTTGTACTTTTCGAATCTTTAAAGAAAGGTGGTAATTATTCCCCAGGGACTCTTTTTGTCCATTTGTCATGTACATTGTGGAAAAAAAAAACACATTGGACTCAGTTCATTCTCCCTCTTCTTATGAAACGCACAATAGTTGCTTTTGTGTTCCTCACGGTGACGCCAGTTTCTTAGAATGAAATTACACGGTAGTGCTTGCTGTGTTTGCCTCTTCAGCGCTGAATGCACACGATGCGGCAAGCGTCATCCCTGTGATTTCCCAGGAAGCAGGTGCTGAAAGCATCTTGTAAGAAATGAAGATAAATGAGGAGAGATGATCCGCCGCGTGGTGCCATTGATCGGACTTCAACCGCAAACAGGAGAGCAGGAGATCAGTCGTGCCTCGAGATTGGATTTCAGCCCCCTCGCCGTATTGATCTTTTTATAGGACTCTCGGAAAACAGCACCGACTTTTTTGTGTGACTTTTCTCCCATTCAGATGCCTATAAAAAGACCACCTGCGACAGAAATAGCTCAGAGTGAGACCCTCGAAATTAGAGAAATCTTCTTCTTAAGTTTTACATCTCCGAATGAAAGAACGCAGTTAAAAAGCGAAGTGGGAAAAACAGTCGATTGTCTGACACATTTCCGGTTCTTCCTTATTAGATCGGCAAGTACTGACTCTTTTAATCAGCCCGGCATTTCTTTCCCGACGTGCTAATGATAATGAGGCAGTTAATTGCAGTTTCTCCATGTCTGACAGTGTTTTTCAGCTCCTTGCTCAGGAAATCAACCCACCTGAAAAAAAAAAACAACACTCCAGCGGTCCTCGTTGGCCATTAGGAAAACGAGTCATACATATAAACTGCCACCTAATGCACCATGTTCTATTAAAAGGCGACAGAAGCTGTTGGGGCTGGGGGATAATTAGCTCAGGCAAGCAGCATCTTATTAAAAGTCCATTATGTGAGGTCAGAAATCTTCATCCCTGCACTTTTTCTTCGCGCCCTCTTCTCTGAACACCTTGAGCCGACGCGCCGGCTGAACGTAGGTGCAGTTATCCTGCTGCGCGGTGGATTGCACTCACGGCGAGGGCGACCGAAAGCACTTTGGATTCTGACCCACACTCAATAGAAACATTTGGCCTTGGATATTAGTCGGCCGGCTGTGATTTTAAATTCACCTGTTCGTGACGGGAGTGGACGGGCCGCTAAACGAAAGCACTCAGTCTCTTTCTGTTCTGTCTATTTTTTTTTTTTTTTGTCGTCCACATCTCCGTTTCTCTCTGCTATAAATACCTCAATAGTGACGCATCAGTCTTTTCAGACGCGTTCTCGCAAAGAGCCACAAAAAACCGCCGATATAGATATGGACAGAAAAGCTCGAGTCGCTGTCTTTCAAGGCTCCGAGTGATGTGATCTGATTTTTAACTCTCTCCAGCTCACAGTTTAATGAAATGCAGCAATCAGATGTCAAAGTTTGCTCCGTCTCCCCTCTGAATGTCGCCCAACAGTGAGTCGAGCGCGAGGTGACGCAGCACCGCGCGTTTCCCTTTCATCCGACGCGCCCAACTCATCTCGATGCAACCCTTCAGAAATCAACGTCTTTGAAGGGATTCACATGGCTGCTTCTTCTCGAGGCTCATTCACTGCTGAAAAGTTCATTTATTTGATTGTTGCGCTTAATGAAACGAGCCTGCGGATGCTTACCGAGTTGCACTGTTTCACTTCCAGAAACTTGCTTGTGAAGATGTGGAAGAAATGGCTTGGAACACACGACAATCGATTCGTTCTGAATTCATATCCTCTGAAAGATGATTGTGCGATTTAACTTTCAAAAGTGATGCATTTTAATTTAAGCTGTTTATTATTTCAAATCTCCAGATGAGCTCACGGCATGAGCAAATACAGAGACACGAACGCTTCCAGTATAATTCAGCTGTTTCCTTTTTTGCCAACCTGAGAAAAGAGCTTGCTGATTTTAGATGCATCGAGTTGATGAACACATTTAACTTTAACTTACAGTCCTCTGCACTTCTTTTGTGTGCTAGGTACAAAGTTTGGGTTGAATACAACCTGATATTTTTCACAATGAAAAAAAATGTAAATATCTGTTGCATAAACAAAAAAAAGGCAGTTTTTCGTTTGTATTTTTTTAGAGCATGATAAACATTTGGAAATGTACTTGTACATTTCTTGCATAGTTTGGCCCAATATATTCACAGTATACAGTATTTGCAGTATGTACAGCATAGTTTCACAGTATTCCATGAGGTGTTCTCTAATTTAAGACATTTCGTTGTGAAGAGGAACAAAAACTGTGAATATAATGAGACACCGTCTCTTCCTTCTAAAACACTCTCCAGACTTCAGCTTTATTGATGCCACCACTGTGAGTTTGCCTTCCAGAGTTAGAGTGTATCATGAATAAATTGTGAGTGAAGCTCTTTATCCTTGTTGTAATTTATTCAACAGTGTGACAGACTGAAGCTTGATTGCTTTCCTTTGAATACCTTGTTACAGGCGAGGGAGGAGAAAAAACAAAACACCGAGGGCCACACAGGACGAAGACTCTTCAGAGAACAAGACAACAAATGTTTTCCAGGTTCGGTATTCGTCACGTGGACGTAAGAGCGCAGACACCTGCTGCCATGTGGAGTATTTTGTTAATAAGCTGCTATAAGAGCTTTCGCTCTGCTGGTTTCAGGCTTTTCTGCAAGGATTTGCTCCAGATAAGCCACAAGAGCATTAAGGTATCAGTGTGCCTCAGGTGCTTGTCTGCTCCCAGTTCCTTGTAGTGGAGGAATCCAGAGATGAGGTCTGAAACCAGCCGCTCCAGTCGTTTCCTGACAGTGGCTGGGAAAAACTCAGCCAGATTTGGACTTCAGCCTTTGAGATGATCTTTTTTAACAGTCGTACAACCTCAAAATCTACTTTCACAGAGGTTTACACACTGAAGAAGCTCCTGTATATGCTCACATCAGTGCCCAGAGATATGGGGGATGTTGAGCCATCTCTTAATGCCATACAAATATGTAAAAATCAACAGCTTGATCAAAAAAAAGAAAAACCATCAAGACAAGGGTTAAAAACTTCAAATTTCATTATTGCAATGGATAAAAAAAAGTGTTTCTTGAATAAACTCTTCGGAAAACTACAGCTTAAATTTCAAACCTGTAAAAAAAAACTTGATGTTACTGGGTTGAGGTGCTTCCTGTCGCTTTGCAAGTCGTGCTTGGTTTGCTTTATGGACCTTAATGACAACTAGTCATTTGTTCGGTAACAATATTCACGCAGCTATATTCTTTAAAGGATGAGATAAATACAAAGTCTCTCTGAACTGAACTGCTTCCTTTATCTGAAAAGCATTCAAACGGAGAATATTCACTCTTCTACGTCACAAACATGTTTTATAAATGCTTCATTGATGTTTTTATTCATTCACAACTAGCGAGAACTCCCCCCACTGCCTCCGATCGATACAAAATGCTTGTGTATGATTCCTGCGCTGGAACACCAGCGCAGGAATCATCAATGTCAAATATCAGTTTTATTGAAACCCCTCAAGGCATTAAAGGGCCTTGCCTCCAGGCATGCCTCCAAACTAATGACATGGCGTGTTGCCTCCAGGCTGATGAGATTGGTGGAGGGAAGAGTGCAGGTTACTCCAACGTCACGTCGAGAAACTAAAGGCCGACGTAGAGTCTGCAAAGATACAGAATCTGGTTCTCTGTCCAGCAAACTGAGAGAGTAAGCTTGTTTTGCATAAATCACTTCATGTGGTTGTATGATTGGTTAGAAAATTTGAAGTGGGTGTGGTCAATTTGGTTTTTGTACTCGCACGAAAAGTTGTACGAGAAGGTTTGTTTTTCTTCTTTTCTTAAGCATTTACTAAAACCAAGTTCTTGTTCTTAAAGTGTCACCGGACTTTTGAAGATCTCAGTCAAGAATTGGGACCAAACTGAGTTCAAGGATAAATTTTGAGAAAGAAAAGTACAATAAAGTAGGTTTTACTCGATATTTTGATCCCCTGGTTTGTTTTTCACTCTTCTATGTTGCTTTGAGTCCCTCATCCAACCGTTCTACTCTACAACTCGTTTGTGTTTCAGTGGATCAACATAAGTAATTCACTAAACTGGGCTCGTGAAAATAATCTCACTTTTTACTCCAAACTCACCTGATTCAGACGTACTTCCGTTTCATTGCAGCCTCACTATCTTTCCCCACCACCACAGAGCACAGCTGTTCTCAGGTTTCATTATTTACATTCAGACCCCCCCTACATTTTCTTTCCTGATGAAACTTCACTGCAAACGTTCAGCCCGGCCTGATCACATTAAAATTCACTTACCCACCACAAGAAAAGACTGTGATCCTGGATTTAACAAAGTTACTGGGATGGAACAAACTTAATATCTTTTTGAAGTATATATCTGTGTAGATCAGCTGCGACGGGTCCGTTATTAGTCGTGCAAGGTGCTCCTAATTAAACAGCAGCCCGCTGAGCGGGGCTCTCCCTCATTGTTAGGCAAGTCACAGTTCCTGCGCGACGTGCGATCATCGAACTGTGAGATGATGTGGGAGTGATTCCGAGCAGACAGACTGTCTGATAAACTAAAGGACAATCAGGAAAAGTTTTTTTTAATCACATATAACTGAAAGCGTTGACAAGTAATCATACGAGAGAAAAAAAAATACGCAAAGCAGCGTTTAAGTATTATGAGATAAAGTGAGCAATTATCTGGTAAGTGGAAGCTCTGATTGCAGAAAGTTCTCAGCTTGATATGTAAAATATTTCATCCTCACTCTAGATGGCAGTGCGGTCAAAAATCCATTCTGCATGACAACAAGGTCAAGCATCTAAACTACATATAAGTCATGTCTTAAAAGTAGGAAATAAGTCTCAGTTTAAAGAACAAATTATTTCATTATGGATCACATTAAATAATATATATATATTTATATGTGGAAGAGTTTCTTGAAGGTCATAACACAGTTCAAATCCTGGCCAAGTAAAGTCTAAAAACTTTTTATTTCAAAAGAATCTATCACCTAAAACTGTTCAAAACCGTTGCAACGAGCCCTTAAAAAGATCTAAAATCAGATTCACAACTTCCTCTGAAAGAGTCGGGTTAAAAATAGAGTCCCATACAGTCTAAAACCGGTTCCAAAACAGCCCCAACCAGGTCAAGAGTAGTTCAGAAAGGGTCTTCATAAGAAACCAGAAAGACGACCAGGTTCTCGCTGCTAAGTCATTCCTGAAACAAGTTCAATTAAAGTTCCAGATCCAGTCTAACATCAGAGCGAATGTGAACTGATGAGACTGACTCTTAAACCATGTCAAAATCAAATCCAAGACTCTTTGTAAAACAGTCAAAAAGTCTTCGCTAAGTCCTCAAACCAGTCTAGAATAGCAAACTAACTCATTGAAACTGGTCCTGACACAGTTTAAGACCAGGTCAGTTTATAACAGTCCACATCTGTCTGAAGGAACAAGTACAGCAGTATAAACCAGGCCAGTTTACACAGACTGAAGGAGTCTGAAAGGTTCTGAAAAACCTTTAGAAAATGTTTTGGAGAGGAGACAGATTTAAAATATGCAAAGATTGAATTTTTCCAAGTCATTTTGTATCAGCATTTTGCATTAAAGAAACCTACTTTTTACTTTCGCAATATTCTGTGCATACAGTGTGTATTCATAGTTCCTTCTGACAGACTGCGGTGGCAGCGTCTCCTACATTTGCTGCCAAACTTCTTCCATCCTTCCTCACTTGTGGCTCATTAAGAGTTATTCCTGTTTCTTTTGTCTGCGGTCCGTTTGCTCCTTTTTTTTCTCTGGCCTGCTCAAACAGAGCTGATTTTTCTCTTTTTCAGATGACAGAAGCGAAGAAAGGAAATATGAAGTTTCTCAAGTCGTAGATTTTCACGTGTTGCCACTCAACTTGAGCAGAAAACAGCGCAGAAAAAAGGAAGTTTCTCCGTGACTCTCATTACACCACTGTGGGATCTAACTGCTGCTGCTGCAACATCACAATTTTCCATTTAATTGGTGTGAAGCAGCCACTGCTGTGGTTTAGATGTTATCGCCAATGATTGCGCTCATTAATGGCTGCAACAAAAAAACAAAAAAACATGGATAAAGTTTTACAAAACCCTAAATCCAGTGAGAACTCTGCCGAGTACAACTCTTTTATAGACTTTTACTTAATAACACACACAGCAGGCAGCAGAAGGACTCAATGTGTCAAATCATTAAGCCTGTGATTTCACACCCTTTTATTTCTGAAGCCCCCTCAGATTGCCCCCAAGAAAGGCTGTGGACCTTCCCTTCAAGCTTGGACTGGCTGAAACATTGTTGTTAAACCAATCTCTGGCTGCATACAAAAACAGCACCCTTCAAATTAAAAGTACTTCGCAGTTCCCCACAATCTGTTGTAGAGTCAAAGAATGTCGACATCTTATTATCAGGATCTTTATTTCATGACCTCAGTTTCACCATCATTGGACTTGGAAACGAAGAGAGTTTTTGCCTCATTGTGGTAAACATGATTTAAACCCAGTTGTTCAGTTTCGACTTGTGACTCCTGTTCCCCTTTGTTATGTTTGCTGAATGTTCTCACACTTGAACAAATTTCAGCCATCAGCACTGACGATATGAACTTTATTTTTACCGTCAGTGCTGCTCTTGCAGATTCCAGTCACATGATTTTTTTTTTCCATCCTGCTCTGCTGTCTCATGGTGCTTTGAAAAAGTTCACATTAGTATGCTGATGAATGTCAGCCAGTGTCGCGCTGTGTGTCACATCTTTGTTATAAGGGTGACTCATTAAAGTCGAGCCTTTTTTCCTCTGATGTTTGCAGTTTTTTTGAGTTCAGTTTCTTACAAAGCACTTTTTGGTCATTCAAGGCAAAACTTTGCAAAGACCTCCCGACCAGAAACCCTGTATTCATTTCCAATGATGCATTAATGTCAATTAATAATGACAACACGTCTTTGTATCAAACAAGAGACAAGAGACTAACACGCGAAAGGGAAATTAATCCATCTGATTCAAATGGAATCATCCTCTAAATTGGAAGATTGGAACAAGGACAGTGAAGATTTATTTAAAGGACTGACTACCAGACAGTGAGAAGCAAAGAGCCCGAGAAAGCAACGTTCATGAACGTCCCGCTGAGGGTTCAGTCAGAGGTCTGAGTGAGAGACAAACAGAGGTTTCGGGGCTGTGAAGATAAAACAGAAAGAAACAAATTAAAGTTTTTAGAACTTTTTTAATGTCTTTAGTCAGTAATACTTGTTTAAAAAAAAGAAAAGAAAAACAAACTATCCACATTAATTAAAGTGGAAACAAACTGGATTTATCTTGTTATTCCTCTTTTGACAATAAACAGAATCTGATAGCTGAATGCAAAATGTTTTGCATGAACTGTATGTAACAAATAACGAGTCATCAATAGCGGCTGATCGTTTCAGCACAATGGTGGTGCAACTCAACATTGTTTCCACTATCGAGTCCATCTGCTCATTATTTTCTCAATTGTTCTTTAAAACTGCAGAAATGGCTTTTGCAATGTGTCTAAAGCCAGAGATGATATCTTGGGTTTGTTCTTTCTTGTCCAACCAACTCAGTCAAAGCTAATGGTTTTTAAATTATAGGCTCAAATGATACAAAATTGCTGTGAATACTTAAGAGAGACCATTGAGTGTTTACTGTAGAAATGAGCTGCGTGAGTCTCTGGCAAGCACACAAAATGCTCCATTATTATCATTTTTCTGAAGGTAAATATTGTTTGCTTGGGGTTTTTAGAGTAATATTGATTCTGCAAAGACCTAATAATAAAAAACAGTTGCTGATGCCTCACAGATCCACTCATGAAACTTACAATTGGACAGGCTTCATGGTCATGCCAGAAGCAGTCAGTTTAATGTTTGGTGGGTGTTCTACCTGAAGTAATCACAAGAGATTGAAAAAGTAACAGTTAAGGCAAGAGCTTTCATTAATGCTAAAATAGAAGCTCCACAGCCTTACTGCAACGTACAAAAAACACAATGAGTAACAATCCAATTAGATAACTGTGTGTCTAATTTATTGTAGAAATGCGGTGGTCTTACCATAGCACTTTCATTTACACACATGTGAGTTGATCTGTCATTAAGCGGTGCCAGAGTTTGTTTTCTTACAGGATGGAGCTGCCAAACAGCAGTTTTCTCTATAACTCATTGAGTGTCATTGCAGGGAGTTCGTCTGCTGCTGTTTTGGCCGGAGGAATGATCATGCTGTTTTCAGAGGGGTGAACACTGCTCACCATGTGTGTCTGTGTCCTGCATTTTGAGTCATTTTTAGACTCTGCTCGCTCTATTTCCCCCTTTTTTTCAAAGTACGAAATTCTTACTCCATCAGGCATCAAACCATAGATCTGCAGCTGCAATCGCCAAGTGAAATGGTGCTGTTGAATATCCAATTATCTGTGGGACGTTCATCATCCTTATAGGCTGTAAATATGTTAGACAGGAAGAATAAGCCTGTCTGGAAGAGGGATCTTTAAATAGCTCAGGAGATTTTTTTATGAGGTTTGATCTTTATGCTGCAGAACAACACGAGCTGCATCTTTCTCTGGTTCGTGGGACAAGACAGCCACTCGCTGTTCACTTCTCAGCATTACAAGGCAGCTTTGGAGAATCACCAGTGACTTCCAACTGAGTCAAATGAAGAAACTATTAAACAAAAAATACACTAATAGAAATTTTCGAAATGAATCAGTGTCTTTGGAAGTTACTCAAATTTGAACAGGGGAGTGATGATTGGTTGAAGGAGTGAGTATTGGTTCACCACCACCAGGTCATGTGACCATGACAGTGTCCCACATAATAAACAGTGGCGGATCTTCCGTGGGGGCACGGGCGGGGGGCCCGC
>JAUESE010003681.1:0-10821 GCA_032274725.1 Malacoctenus triangulatus
TTTCTCCGATGTCGTTGAAAGGAGTCGATTAGTTTGTATTACAGCATCAGAAATTGCTTGCAAAACAGAATCATTTACTTCAATTTTATCTTTTGAAAGGACCTCTGACACTGTTGAGTGTTTGACTGTTTTTGAAAAAGAGAGCAGGTTTCGTAAATCTACTACAATCCTTTGTGTTGCAGCTCGAGAAACATGCAACACTGTTTGCATACACAGAAACAGAGAAGCTAATTTGTGTTCAAGCGTCTCACTATCCACATTCTCTACAATCTCTTCAGCCTCATCTGGTCTTGCGACATTAAAAGCTGATGTTCCTGGTTCACTATCAAATTGCTCATTTTCAATTATCTCATTTTCAGGAACAGTTCTTACAATCGTTCGAAAATCCTCAAGTGTCCAATTTTTATGGTTTTAACTTCTGTGAGAACTGAAGGTTGGCCAAATGTTTGTTTTAAAGTTACACCTTTGAAAAGGAATTTGTACAGTTTCATGCTTCTTTAAATGATGTCCAAGAACAGTTTTTCACAAGAAATTCTCCTTAAAATCACACAATTCAAACTGAAATGTTGAATTTTTGTGGATGTTCTGAATTGAGTGCGATCTTGACAGGTGTGATTGTAATGCTCCAGATGTTTTAAATACACATACACAGTCTGTGTGACTGCAAGGCCAATGTGCACCTTGTCCGTGATGAAGGTGAAAATGTTTCAGAAGAGTCTCTTGACTGGAGCTTGTGAATTTGCAAAATCTGCACTGCATGAATTCCACCTCTGAAACACAAAAGACACATAGGACACAATCAGTTTTGCAAAAAGCTCTGCAACAGCCTGTGTAAAATGTCAACATAAAACAAGAATAGAGCAATACTTCCCTAATTTGTAATATTCCATGACTGGACAGGCATTATCAAGGCTGAATTTGCCATGCAAGGAGAAGAGGATGTATCAAAAAAACAGTGTAATTTATCTTTAAAATTACCAGACTTTCCTTGCTATTCAATTTTATGTCCTTGCTATTCTATCATTTTCCTTTACCCATTTAGTTGTTATATCCATGTGACTGATACGAATTATGGAATTCAAAGTTTCATTATGTCCATAATTTGTGAACACACAAACTGTCATCACTACAGTGTTGTTGTAATATTAATGTTACGTCCCCACTGGTGGAGTCCAGGGGCAATAGTGGGGAGCAACAATAATTAGAAAACCGGGAAGGAAAAAGAACACCAGACTGCAATGTAGGAACAGAAACTAAAATGTTTATTGTTAAGGAGCTAACAAAAAGAGGTGGCAACGCCACTATCTCCACTGGGGATGATCAGGGTCCGGCCCAAAATGGACCTACAAAAAGAGGGGGGACAAACAATACAGGAAAAAAGAAATGGCCTTTAATGGCAACTGAGAACAAGCAGGATCCACCTCACTGCTCCTGATACAAAAAGAAATGGCCTTTAATGCCAACTGAGAACAAGCAGGGTCCACCTCCCTGCTCCTGATACCTCCAGACATGCACACACACCAAGCCGTTTGTGGTCAGCACTCTGACCAACAAACCTCACTCAAAAAGGGGAAAACACCACCGTTGTATCACACTACCGAGTTGAAGTCTCTCTCTGGCCTCACCTCAGCCGCTTTCCTCCTCCTCTCTCTCCAAAAGAAACCTGCCCCGCCCTTTTAAATGTTTGAAGGGGCTGATCACCACACAAGCACACAGGTGCTGCCACCAACCACACCCAGGTGCTGCAGGAACAATTAGGAGCAGCTGGAACATGTAGTGACTGAAGACACGTATGCACAACCAGACATCCTCTCCACACATCATACCTGTAACATCCCCCCCCCTTAAATCCAAACTATGTTCTCCAAACATATACGGAATGGAGGGATGTGCCCACACAGACAGAGAACAAACCCAAAGACAAACAGTAAAAAATTTAGATGCGAGATAGTGAATTAGCAACAACATTTTCAGTGCCTTTCTTGTACCTGATCACAAGATCGTATTCTTGTACTAACAACGCCCAGCGCATAAGATGCTGGTTGTGGTTATACATGCGCTGTAAAAACACAAGAGGGTAGTGGTCCGTGAACACCGTTACTGGGGCAGGACTAGAGCCTATGTACATAGCAAAATTTTGCAGGGACAGTAGTAAGGCTAATGTTTTTTTCTATAGAGGAATAATTCAACTGGTGCCGATTAAACTTTACTGAGAAATAACAGACAGGATGGCGGATGCCTTCCTCTGTTTCCTGTAATAACACAGCACCTGCTTCGGTGGCACTGGCATCAACATCCAGCTGGAAAGGCTGCGCAAAATCAGGAGCTGCCAACACAGGAGTGCAACAAAGGAGTGACTTTGCTGAGGTAAATGCCTGTTGACAATCTACCAACCACTGAAAAGGCACCTTTGGACTACATAATCTAGTCAAAGGAGTCACCACCACGGAGAAATTTCTGCAGAAACACCGGTAATATCCAACCATACCTAGGAACCGCCTGAGTTCCCTCCTGGTTGTAGGAATCGTATAGTTCAAAATTACCTCCACTTTTTATGCCACTGGACGGACTTGTCCAAACCCAACCTGTTTACCCAGGTATGTGACTGTTGCCTTACCAAACTCACACTTGGCAAGGTTGAGGGTTAAGGAGGCCTGGGTTAGCCGTTGAAACACTGTTTCTAGGGCTGCCATGTGATCTGCCCATGTATCAGTATATATGACCACGTCATCCAGATATACGTTACACTGAGGCACATCACCTAAAACTAGTTGCATCAAGCGTTGAAACGTCGCAGGGGCATTTTTCATCCCAAATGCCATCACTGCGTATTGCATGAAGTGATCAGGTGTGACAAATGCAGAAACTTCTGAAGCCCTTGCTGTCAGTGGGACCTGCCAGTAGCCTTTAAGAAGGTCTAGCTTGGAAATAAACTTTGCAGGTCCTATACTGTCAATGCAATCCTCCATACGAGGAAATGGAAAAGCAGTTTTAGTCAGAGCATTAACCTTCCTATAGTCCGTGCAAAAACGAGGGGTACCATCACTCTTTGGAGTTAATAAGCATGGCGAGCTCCAGGGACTACAATTAGGCTTAGCGAAACCATTCTGTACCAAATACTCAACCTCCTTCTTCATAAGTTCCCTCTTTGGGATTGGGCAACGGTAAGCATGCTGCTTGATTGGAGCTGCACCACCAACATCAATGCCATGCTCACAGACGTTGGTTCAAGAAGGTACGTCACTGAAAAGAGAGGAGTAAGAATGTAATAAGTGCAGTACATCTTCCCGTTGATGAGGCGGGAGGTACGACAGGTGGATCTCTGCCTTGGCTACAAAATCCGAATTTGATAACCGTCCACATTGCTGTTGATGAGGCACACACAAACTATCATCATCTGGGAAAAATACTTTTTGCACACAAGCAGAGCTTGAACTGGAGACAGCTGGCCCCAATGTGTGCATCGGTCCTTGGGGAGCTTCTCTAGTGAGATAGGGTTTTAGTATGTTCACATGACACAGGCGGGTCTTCCTTCTGCATTCTGGTGTTTGCAAGACATAGTTGGTTTTTGACACCTGCCTTTCTATCACGTAAGGACCGGAAAAACGGGCAGAAAGGGCCGAGCCTGGGACAGGCAGCAGAACAAGGACTTTATCTCCAGGCTGAACCTGCCGTTCCACAGTCTTACCATCAAACCTTTTCTTCATATTGGCCTGAGACACACCAAGAGCTTCTTTTGCTAACGAGTTAGCATGCTTCCACCGGCTCTTACACATAGCCACAAAGGTCACCAGGTCAGTCTTTGGAGCGCAGCCACCAAGGAAGCTCTCCTTCAGCACTTTTAGGGGTCCTCGCACACCATGGCCAAACACCAGGCTTGCTGGACTGAAACCCAAGAATTCCTGCTTTGCATCACGAATTGCGAACAAAAGAAAAGGGATGCCTTCATCCCAATTCTTCCCGGTGTCATGGCAATATTTTCTCAACATAGACTTGAGCGTTTGATGCCATCGTTCAAGGGCACCTTGTGACTCTGGATGGTAGGCACTTGACACAGAATGGGAAACACCAAGGGACTGCAAAGTTCGTTTGAACTCTTTAGACAAGAAGTTAGTCCCCTGATCGGTCTGTACTGTTTTAGGAAGCCCGAATGTTGTAAAAAACTTAGTTAGAGCCTTGGTGATACTTGCGGTTGTAATCCTCCAGGAAACCTGGTGGACAAACACATGATGGTTAACAAGAATTGATTATCTCCTTTTGTTTTTGGTAAAGGCCCAACACAGTCTACCATACATGCTCAAATGGTTCACCAACAGCAGTAATAGGCCGTAGTGGGGCAGGGGCAACCCAGTCTCACTGAAAATTGTGTAATACCTACGTTGGTCCACAAGGCAAAATGTAGCCATCTCACAAAAACGGCTCTGAAATTGTGATATGGGTACGTTTTGAAGTAGGCCCTCCAGTGCCGGGGGTCCTGCCTTCCTCCTGGAAGTACCCAGAACCAGGCCCCAGGACTGTTAGGGGCCACCACAGCAGTGGAACCACCCACGGACCTCTCAAGTGCCTTTCTGCTACCATGACCTCAGGGAGGTCTTTTCTCAGGATCTCACCCTGTCCCTGCCTCCTACTCCACACCATTCCTATGACTGCACCATCAACCTCTAGGAGGGAGCGACACTTCCCAAGGGTCGTCTGTACTCACTCTCATGTTTCCACGTCCCTCAAAGCATGGTTTATCCATCCGTCATCCTCCCCGGTAGGCACAGGGTTCTTCTTCCTGTGGTATAAGGATGGGTCCCTCCACCCATGCATAGACTATAGGGGGTTAAATAACATCACAGTTAAGAATCGTTACCCCCTGCCTCGATGTCTTCTGCAGTTGAGCTTCTCAGGGGAGTCCAGGTCTTCAAGAAGTTGGACCTCCATAACGCCTACCACCTGGTGCACATCTGCAAGGGGGATAAGTGGAAGACAGTCTTCAGGACACTACGAGTATTTGGTCATGACCTTTGGTCTTTGCAATGCACCTGCTATGTTCCATGCTCTGATAAATGACATTCTCCGTGAGTAATTCAACCATTTCATTTTAGTTTACCTGGACGATATTCTGATTTATTTTTTCCCCGGACCTCAGAGCCCATACTCACCATGTCCGCCTCAACCTGACTTGCCTCCTGGAACACCATCTCGTCAAGGCCCCTAAGTGCAAGTTCCATATCTCATCCACCTCCTTCCTGGGCCATGTAATTTCGAGTGGAGAGGCAAAGATGGACCAGGTTGGAATCTGGTTGGTGGAGGGGTGGCCTACCCCTACCTCCAGGAAGAGCCTTCAACGGTTCCTGGGGTTTGGCAACTTCTGCCGCCGGTTCATTAAGAACTTTAGCTGAGTTGCCTCTCCACTCGACCAATTCATCTCATCACAAGTCTCCTTTGTTTTGTCCCCCGAGGCTGAGGAGGCCTTCACAGCATTGAAAAGGGCTTTCTGTTCCACGCTCGCCCTCGCCCAGCCTGACCCAGAATGACAGTTTATTGTTGAGGTCAACGCCTCGGACCTCGGGTTTGGAGTGGTCCTCTCCCAGCGCACGGGAGCCAACAACCACGTCCATCCACATGCGTTCCTCTCCAGTAAGCTGTCCACAGCAGAGAGGAACTACGATATGGGGGATTGCAAGTTTGCCATCAAGATGCCGCTGGAGGAGTGGCGTCACTGGCTGTTCAATGCACTGCAATTTAGAATATATCCACTCTGCAAAGAGACTCAATGCTTGCCAGGCCTGGTGGAGTCTGTTCTTTAACCGATTCAGCTTCACCCTGTGACATACTGGCCTGGCAAGCACAATGTCCAGCCCGATGCCCTGTCCCGAGTCTTCAAACTAGAGTATCATTCCAAGGATCCCAAGCCTGTCATTCCACTGAGCAGGGGGCTTTCACCAAGTTCCTGTCTGGTTAATTGCCTGTTTGGGCCTCCCCCTCTCCGTTCCCAGGTCCTGCACTGGGCACATGCCTCCCAGCTGGCGGTCCACCTGGGAGCTGCACTCACCATGATTGCTACCCGTCGCCACTTCTGGTGGTGCAAGGTGTGTGCTGACATTACTGAATAAGTCAATGCCTGTCCCACTTGTGTTTGCAACAAGGGAACCAACCAATCACCCTCGAGACAACTCCATCCGCTCCCTGTACCAGCTCAGCCCTGGACCCACATCTCCCAGGACTTCATCACTGGTCTCCCTTCATCCTCTGGTAACACATGAATCCTCACTGTTGCCAGATTTTGTAAGATGGTCCACTTCGTCCCCCTCTCTAAACTCCCCTCTGCTAAAGCTACGGCCGAGCTGGTACTCCATCACGTGTTCCAGCTTCATGGACTCCCCACCGACGTAGTTTCCGATCGTGGACCCCAATTCATCTCCCGTTTCTGGAAGGATTTTTGTGCCCTCTTTGGGGCTTCAGCCAGCCTCTCCTCCAGATACCTTCCACAGTCAAACGGGCAGATGGAGCGCCTCAACCAAGTCCTGGAGATTGGTCTCCGTCTGCTCTGTAGCCATCAGCCCTCCACATGGTCACAGAATTTGATTTGGGTTGAATATGCTCACAACAGCCTTCCATCATCCTCCACAGAACTGTCTCCTTTTCAGGGCGTCTGCGGTTACCAGCCTCCTCTGTTTCCTGCCCTGGAGCACAAAATCAATGTCCATCTGCCGCTGCCCTGGTCCGAAGATGTCGGCAAGGATAATTGATGGCGGGGCGTAACCTCCTCAGGACAGCTGCCCGCCACAAGCTTTATGCCGACCGGCACCACACCATGCACCCCAGTATCAGCCAGGGCAGCAGGTTTGGCTGTCCACCCAACCTTTCCGTCTCCAATGGTCGCCACGTAAGCTACTTCCCCACTTTATTGAACCATTCCCTGTGTCAAAAGTCATTAACCCTGTCTCCATGTGGCTGAAGCTCCCCCATCCAATGAGGGTGCGTCCCACATTTCAAACGAGCAACATCAAGCCCGTCAAGACCAATCCCCTCATCCCAGAGTCCAGGCCCCCTTCTCCTCCCCCATCTTGGATGGATCTCCTGTGTATACGGTTAATTTGATAGCTCACCTTGTCTCTCGTTGCAGGCTGCTTTGACTTCCTCTCCTCCTGTGCGATTGCATCCCTGACGTGCTGCACCTGTGCCTGTTCTGTGATTAGACTTGCCAGTCGTCTGTGGTCTCTCATCACTGTGGACTTGTCAACAGGTTACCTTCATCTCGCGGTAATACTGTTATCCTCACAATTATTGATTTATTCTCTAAAGCAGTTTACGATATGCCTCTCTGCTAGCTACCCTATGCCCTGGGGACAGGGAACTCCTCAACCATGTTTTCCAGCTCCACAGCATCCCAATGGACATTGTGTTGGACATCAGGCCTTAGTTCTCCTCAAGTGTGTTCCACCTTCTGCAAGAGTGTGAGGCCCCTGGCAACCTGAAGAAATAAAGATCTCGATTCTGTCATCAGCTGCATTGCTGCTTGCCACCCAGAGTCCTGGTGCGCCCATCTGCCCTGGCTGGAATATGCCCACAACTTCCTCTCCAGCTCTGCCATTGGTATGTCCCCATTTATGACCTGTTAAGACAAGATAGACAATTGATCTCACAATGGATAAATTCACCATTTATAAACAGCGCGTAGGGAAAACATAGGGGGTGCAGAAAAGAAAGGAAAAATGTGCTTCAAAAACAATAAAGAAGTTCAAAATAGATAATAAAATTAGAAATAGCGCCATCTTATGTACAGATACGGTTTCGGTTGTCAGCCTGCTCAAGCAGAAAACAGAAGTGGTGTTAGATCCTTGCTGATGTGTATGCCCAGGAACCTGAAGTCCGGCACCATCTCCACCCTGTTTCCGTTGATGGTGATGGGCCGCGTGTCCTGTTTACACCTCTGAAAGTCAACGATGAGCTCCTTTGACTTGGAGGTGTTCAGAGTCAGGTTATTGTCCATGTACCATGCAGACAGACGCTCCACCTCCACCCTGTATGCGGTCTCATCCCCTCCTGAGATGAGCTCAACCACCGCAGTGCCGTCCACGTATTTCATGATGGTGTTGCTCGGGAGGGTGGGGGTGCAGTCATGGGTGTAGAGGGTGTAGAGAAGGGGGCTCAGCACACAGCCCTGTGGAAAGCCCGTGCTGGTCTTCAGTGGAGAGGACAGGTGGTGTCTAACTCTCACTCTCTGGGAGCAGTCTGTCAGGAAGTCCTTAATCCATCTGCAGGTGCTGTCGGGGAGACCCAGGTCCCCCAGTTTGCTTGCCGGCTGGCTCAGGATGATGGTTTTAAAGGCTGAGCTGATGTCCAGAAAGAGCAGCCTCGCGTAGCTCCCCCGCTGCTCCACGTGGGTCAGCATGTTGTGCAGGGCGGTGGAGATGGCATCCTCCGTGGACTGGTTGGCCCTGTAGGCAAACTGGTGGGGGTCGATTGTGGGAGGCAGATATGAGGTGATGTGAGCCCGTACCAGTTTCTCAAAATACTTAATGACAATGGGCGTGAGTGCTACTGGCCGGTAGTCATTGAGGCTGGTGATGTTGGTGTGTTTTTGGCAGAGAGATGGTGGAGGACTTCAGGCAGGGTGAGGTTCACTGCTCTCAGGAATCGCCTCACCTCCTGCAGACTGCAGTGTGGGGCCTGCTGGTGGTTCAACCTGGAAGCGGGCGAAGAACGAGCATAGCTGTAACGCTCCCCGTCTCCAGACATGAAGGCGCTGTTTCTGACCCTCAGCCGTTCCATGACCTTCTTGTTCATCCAGGGTTTCTGGTTCGTGAACACCCAGATGCGCGTGTCCAGTGTGACAGTGTTGACACAGTGGTGGATGTAGCCAAGTACTGCCGAGGTAAACACCTCCATGTCCTGGTGGCAGAAAATGTCCCGGTCTGTGCTTTCAAAGCTGTCCTGCAGCTGCAGAGAGGCCCCGTCAGGCCAAGTAGCCACAGTCTGGGTTGTGGCGAATGAACGCTTCCTCCCCTGGGTGGATCGGTAACCATGCTTAACATTCGAGTAGGCTTTCACTAGAGTTCTGCTTCCCCTGATTGGCACATTTAATGTGCTGGTGGAATTTCAGGAGCAATACATTCAGTTCAGCATGGTTAAAATCCCCCATGATCACATGCACTGCTTCTGGGTGTTTACTCTATTGCCAACTGAGCGTGTTGTGGAGGTGGCTAAGGGTGGAGCTAGCTTTAGCATCTGGTGGTATGTACACAGCCGTTACCAAAACACTAAACTCCCAGGGAAGGTGAACAGGCCTGCATCTGACCCTGATGAACTCCAGGTCAGCGGAGCAGTGCTTGTCGATGGTAGGAGTGTTTGTGCACCAGCTGTTGTTCATGTAGATAGAGTCCTCCTCCCCTGGTCTTACTGGATACGCGGCTCCTGTGTGCTGTACGGCCTGCTAGTTCGATAGCCGTGTCCGTAATGGATGAATGAAGCCAGGTCTCCATGGCCAGCAGGATGCAGCAGTCCCGAACGAGCCTGTTTACCTCGAGCCGGAGCTTCATCTCATCCATTTTGTTTGCGAGGGATCTGAGAGCTTGGAGAGGAAAATGCTGGGCAGCGACGGTCGGTGTGGTCGCCTTTTTTTTTTTTTTGTCCGGCATCCTTGCTTTTGCCACCACTTCCTGCTCGCGGGGATGAGTGTCCACGGGGAGCCCGGTGTTTGGGCTATCTCCAATGGTATGTCGCGAATGTTGATTAAGTCCTCGGACATGGGCTGTTTGTTCCGTAATGTTGCTCCGTTGTCTCCAACCTGGAGAAAGCAAACCACCTGTTTCCAGTTCGGAAGATTTGGATGTGCTGATTTCAATCTCAAGATGGAACCCACATTGGTCCTACTGTATCTGATATTCAACTAACGGCCAAATTCTTCTCTCAAGTTTCCTAAAATAGACTTTTAATGGGAGGCAGAGAAGCATGATCCCACTGAAATTGGAAGACACCCTCTCCGCCCTTTTGTTGAAAGGGGATACCACCGCCCTGGTCTGCAAATCCAGCGGCACTGTCCTGACCACCATGTGATGCAACAGGGGCAAGTTAGCCAAGAAAGCCCCACCACATCTAGACACTTTAGGTACTCAGGGCAGATCTCATCCACCCCCAAGTGCTTTTACACCAAGGAGCTTGCATCTCAGTGACTTTGCCTTTGGTTATGAGTTAATAAATCTTCGAGTCCCCAGTCACTACTTCCTCCACTGAAGGCGCTGTCAGGGCCTCCGCATCTGGCTCCTCCTAGTAGCAGGTTTTCTGTTTATCTTCTCTCCTCGGTGTTGGCAGGGAAGGTGTGGACAGGTGTGGACAGGTGTGGAGGAGCTACTGAGGACCCGGATGCCTTCACCTGCGGCGGGGCATTGTTTTCAATGATGCCACTCTCCAAGCTCTGCCTAAAGGTTGGCTAAAACCATGCGACGACGCCAGACTGTAGACAACTAATACTGGAACTGCCCTGCCGATTACGACTTTCTGAAAGACGCTCGAACAGTCCGCTCCTCCCCTCTGGTTTCTCTGTCCTGGACCTTGGATCTATTTTCCCTCCCTTTGCTCCTGTGCACACCACCTGATCCTGTCATCGCCTCACCATCACAGCCTGTTTGAGTCTGCAGCCAGGTTTCCTCGATCTCCTGCTGGGTTTCGTTAACCTTTTTGTTTGTTTTGGGACTGTGTTTAGGTCTACTTGTTCCTTAAGGTTAAGAGTTTATTTTATTAGCCGTTTTTCCTCCACCCTGCCTTTTGGGGAAATATTCTGTGATGAGTATTGTAACCCCGGCTCTGGTTCGGGAGTAAGTTCCATAAGTT
>JAUESE010003689.1:0-10821 GCA_032274725.1 Malacoctenus triangulatus
TGTGTGTGTGTGTGTGTGTGTGTGAGAGAGAGAGAGAGAGAGAGAGAGAGAGAGAGAGAGAGAGAGAGAGAGAGAGCTTGGGTGTATGTGGTGTGTATTCGTTGAAACGTGTGATTATGCTGAGATGTACTTATATAAACTGGAGCGGTCAGGACTGGGTCACTCTGTCACTGCTGACAAAACACAAATGGAAACACAGCAACTTAAGGTTGTTTTTTTTCCATTTCCGTTTTATAATTTCTTTCCATTTACTGGTTTCTTTCCTCCCTCTCAAAATATTTTTTTCCCCGTCCTCAATGAGAATATTTCTCCCTGACAGTAGAAATCAATTGCCTCTTTCATCTAACAATATTGCTGTTTTTACTGCAAAGAAAAAAACAACAACGAATGAAAGTGGTCCTGTAGTGCAATTCATGTGACAGCAAGCAGCAGTAACAGTTTGTTTTGTTTTTTTATTTCAATTTTTGCCTTTTTTTCCGCTCAATAATGCATCACAGTTACCAACTTCATCCTTCAAAGACGCCTTAATTGGTTTTGTCAGAGTTTTTCTTCGTGAATTTATTGGGTGAAGTGGAGTGGTTTCATATCAACATGTTTTTTAATGTTTTTCCCATTTCTGACTGTAAATAACCTGACACCGACAGGAAAATACAAACCCACACAGACTTCACATTATGCACCTTAACGCTCCTTATTCACAATACTCAAGCAGTCAGATGACAGCAGAAGTCAAGGACATCATGGAGCATGAAACACCACATAAAATGAGGTGTTTTCTTTTTTTCTTTTTAAACACACGAAGCAGCATGTGGTTTTTGTTCGAGCCAGTGTGTCGTCCCGCATTTCTATGTGCAGGTGTGTTACAATACACACACGCAACAGAGGAAGAATTGGGAAACCAAATTATCCCTTCATAAAGGAATCAAAGCCTCAGCAGTCCAGGTGTGTCCCTTATAATTTCATGATAATTTTCATTAGAAACTCTTCCCGCTGTGAAAATGATCCACTTATCTTCCCTCGTTCCCTTTGCTCTCATGTCGGCGGAACAGCGTTCATATATGACTATGGATTTCCCAGGCGAGGACTCCAATGGGATTTATTGCGTTGCGCTAAATTGTTATCTTGAAACCTGATAAACACGTTGAGATTGCAACACATCCCGTGAACATAAATCCAATCTGATTGTTAACCGCCGAAGATGATGGGATTCTACCTTATTGGTTTAGGGAAAATCACGACTGATTATATGTGAGGTTACTAAACGTGTCGTCGTGGAAACATTAATAAACACTTGGTTGTAGAATGAATGTTTATGATTTACATTGTTTAATATAAGATAACACAACACGTTCACGCAGACTCAGATAATGTAATGACAAGAACATTTTTACTCACCAGTCTGCTGAAGAAGATTCTTGTTTGCGCTATTGTTTAAATCTTTTCTACATTTGTTTAATTGTACAAAAGCACACTTGCACTTGTGCTTCTTCATTCTCCATCTTGTTACTGCATTATCTTTGCTTCTATGGATCTTCCCATTCATTCATTCGTGGAGCTCATGAGACATGAGCATTTCAAACCTACAAATCAATAAAGTATTCTGATTCAGATTGTCTCGCAGTATGTGGACTCCATGAGTAAAACGAAAGCTAACGGAGGATTTCAACAAGTCTCGATGAGTATCTGAGTTTAGATCACTTAGTCCAAGTTACCTCCAAAACAAGAATAAATGTGACACCTTGTGAGATCACTCCCCCTTTAATTACTCATCTATTTTATTTGATGGGTCCTACATGGCAGCTCTGGACACAGATGAGTGTGTGTACATGCATGAAGAAGAGGAGGCGCAGTTTGTCCTTCAAGGCCTGATAGAAGCACAGTCCATTTACCACTCAATACTTTAGCTGGCAGTCAAAATGCAAGCCATGAATTAGTAGAGCCTTCGTTCAAATGGACAGCTTGTACCAAAAGTCATCTCTGATGCTGCACTGCTCACACACACACACACAGATACACGATATAACCCACTTCCAAATATATGAATATCAACTGTCAACAAAATGTTAATAATGAACAGAAACTTGAGGCTGCAGCATGCACAATGTGTCCAACTAACCATCCCAAGCGAAAGCGCACTTATTTTTATGAAGTTCACGATACAGCTGTGCAAGATTTATTTTATCAATAACTTAGTTGGATCGCACTTTGTGTTGTGTACACACTTCTGTCTGCGACTGGAGAGGACCAGCGTGCGGCTTCTCTTTTATTTATCCCGCCCCTGCTGGGTGGCTAATGCTAGCAAGCTGTCGGCGAACATCTTGTCAACACTGCAGATGAATTAGTGAGGAAACTTTCTTTCTCTGCTCTGTCTGTGCCTCGAGTGATCATTAAAGTGGATGTCGTGCACTTAGTCGAATCACTTCTTTCAACGGCCGAAACAAAACACAGAGATTGTATTTACACTCTAAAAGTTGTTCCAAATTTTGACCGGTGTCAACAAACTTACTTAAGTTGTTGGGAATGTTGCCGTACCACATCCAAAACACTGACACTGATATCAGTCGTAGTTTTGTTTTATTGGTGACATGTAAATAAATAAATAAAAAATAAATTATATTGAAGTGACTCACAGGTCCTTTAAATGTAACTTGCCTTCAAAGAGTTGTTATAAGAAATCCAACAGGATCTTGTCCTAAAGTCATTGAAGAGTCTTTGTGTCAGAACACAAATCAACACCTTTGTTGAAGTGGGGGGAAAAAAAGACCGATTGTTCTCTGAAATAGAAATGTAAAAAGAGACGAAATTAAAAGCTCATCTCTGTTGGACGGTCGGGTCAATATTTGTTCTTTATATAAAAGGAAAATATTGAGTTATTTTATTGATAAACCTCCAAACAGTTTTCTCCAGAAAAAAAAACGTATAAATCAGGTTCTTTTTTCGGTCTCAACAGGATCGTCTTCTTTCTCACTTGCTGTTTGATGAAGCTCATTGGTAAGGCAGCGCAGTGCCTGTAAGACGTCATCAGAGCACCTCGTCATGTATAAAAATGTATTAGGAATCTGGCAGCAGGAATGAGGCCGCACCAGCCAGAGCTTCCTGTTTCTTTATGAAACACAGTGTCAGTCCGTTAGAAAGTAAAATCCTCTGACAAAACTAAACTGGATGGTTCCTACAACAGAGGTCATCAAGAGTGGACCGCTGCTAAAACGAGGCGTCAGCAAAAAAACAAAGAAATACTGACATTTAGGTTTCAGTAAACCAAAAATGTATATTTAAAGAAAGAAGTGATTTCACGGAAAGTATCCCTTTAAGCCTGGGCGGTTAACATCCCAAACTACAGTGTTGTTTCTAAACTGATGGCTGGGTTTAAGTAATTCGGCTGTAAATAATTCAGCCTCCTTTTCCTCAGTGAAATAATTGGGACCCGTCAATTCCAGTATTTACCTAATTAGTTATACCTGCAACGAGCTCCATATTTTACCTCCTAACCAGGCTGTTACTGGGGGCAAAGAGGACTTGGCCAGAAAAATGTAGTGTATCCCTGTAAATTCATTTTGTCCAGGTTTTTTCTTAGCCATCACTTTCTTCTTCCTTTTTTTGTCTGTGTACCTGTCTCTTGTGTGTTTTGGTCCCTGTGGATTTCCATGTCTCCTTTGTGTGTGAGACATGGAGAGACAAGAGGTGAGGGAGATGGAGAGAGACGGGGAGAGATGCTCCGCGGGGCAATTTGTGTAATAACTGTATGTGTGTCACAGTGCACGGCCGAAATACATGGACGCATCTCGCTCGCACACATCAGGACGCTGTGACGGCAGCTTCTCAGTGGCCCGCGACTTCAGCAAAGGTGCGCTCGCTGACCGGCCGAATGCCACGGTAACGGACAGAGAGCCACAAACCCCTGGAGGGATGCATACATGTGAGAAAAGGAGATTAGAAGATGGATGTTTTTAAAAATTTTCCTGGAAGTCTTCAGGGGAAGAAAAAGCAGAGGGAGGAGAAGGAGGAGACGCACACTATGACAGGAGAGGGAGGTGAAAGGAGCGAAAGAAAGAGGGGGAGAGAGAGAGAGGGGGGGGGGGGGGATGCAGCTCTTTGCATCTATATATGTGCCCTTGGGGCCATAATACTCTATATGCCGCAGTACGCTTTGTTATTCATCTGTAGGGACATTGATGTTTCACATCAGCCAGCAGGTTGTGTGTGTCGACGAGAGAGACGCACACCCAGAAGAAATGGAACTGGCAGTCTATAAGTTAAAATGGAGATGGCAGAGATGCGCGAAAGGGGAAGCAGGTTAACACTGCGAGGGGAAAACAATCAGCGGGAGAGGAAGGAGGGCATCAAGTGTCTCGGCGTCGTAACACACATGAAAGACGGAGAGAAACGGCAAGAGTTACAAAAAGGAGGAAGGAGACGCACTGAGGGGAAAGATAAAGGGGGCAAAGTCACTGAAATATACATAATAATCCTAAAAAGCAGAATTGAGTCATTAATTATGTTTTCCACTTTTTTTTTGGTTCTGCCAAGTCGGATTCAATAAGCTTTGTGGATAGAGAAAAAAAAAAATCTTATTTTGAATTTTTTGCAGGAATAAGGAATTTGATCGCAATTTAAAAGACCTTTACGCACGAACTCAGTGTCTGATTTCAACATGTATTATTTTTTTAAATAAAGTTTCCTGCATTTTTTTTCCTCCTGGTCAAACTTAAAACTATTTGATTTTAGTCTAAATCTAAATTTTCAATAAAATGATGGCAGTAAGTTGACAGCCCCTAAAGACTGCAACACTGTTCAGACCTGACTGGCCGTACACTGAGGAACAAACATTTAACTGAACATATACCGTGACGCAGTAATGAATTTATGATACGTTTATTAAGCTGTGGGCCCTCATTGGTAAAAACGCATCGGATGCAACATATTTGCAGGCGTAATGTCACGCTGGAGCAGTTTACCCCCAGCAATCTCACACTGCTGCAGTGCTACATTTGCTTTGCTGCAAGTGGATAATTTCCTGCCTGCATGAGTTCAATAATGCTGCAGCTTGCAATGACATCGCTGGAGGAATATGAAGGAAAGGGCGCACTTGAAGCGGATGTCAACTCAAATTAGGTGATTCGAATGTTGTCTGGAGATGAGAAAAAAAAACTAAAGGAATAGTAAATTGTGTGTTTGCCTGATGCATTGATTGCTTTTATTCACTGGTTTGATGACAGATTGAGTAGTGAAAGAAACAACGCCTTCAGTTCAGCCAGGTTTGACCCACTGCGACTGCTGCGATCCTTCAGTGTCTTACATTCCTGACAGTCTTCGACATGTCCCCTGCTGTGGACAGGTATCACACCTCTACGGTGTCCTTGAGGGACGAGGGAGGTGCGTCGCTGCTTTTTTGAGCAGTCCTAATCTGAAAAGTTGCACCCTGCCTTCACACTGTTTTCAGGGAAACTTTTAGAGAATTGCTTCGGGCAAAAAAAACCTCCTGCAGGTCAGAGTTTGCCATGTTTATCCAACATTTACAATACAATAACTGCTGGTGGGTCAAACACGTGTTTACTGGAATTCATAACCAAGGACAGCTCGTGAAATGCAACTATTTATATTGTGAACTGACTTTCCTAAAGGCTTAGACAGTTCTGCAGCTGTGTTGTGCTGCAGCCGGCATGTTAAATGGTGAGAAATGGTTTAAAAAAAAAAAAAGGAGCTCACAAGCTCCATTGATGGACCTCGCTGAGCTGGCGAACGGAGCTGATAGTCACTTGTTGCAATTGGAATCCGTGCTCCCGGGATCAGATTGCACATGTGTGAGTCCTGGACTCCGTGCTCCATCACAGAGATGTCAGCATGTGTTGGGAGCACACCGCTGTTAAAAAGGGATGAAAAGATTTGATGTGATTGTTCATGATTGATACCAATAATTTATTCCGACTGATCCGACCTCTTTTGCATTAACTCCGCAGGTGCGCCACGGGAGCTCCCACAGCCCCTGGTCATAAAATTACCAAAAATCTGTCAGTCACAGGCAAGCGCACCGGCGCAACGCATTTCAGCTCACGGAAATAAGGTCCTCGGAGGAAGTGGCAGGGGAAGTTGCAAGTAGGAGAAGAGGGAGTGAGAAGCAGAATGAAAGTGGAACATGGAGAGAGGAGAGGCAGAAACTGTTGTCTCGTTTCAAAGGAAGAAGGGAAAGAGGGAGAAAGAGGGAACACAAAGAGTGAAGCCCCCTTTCCCATCTCACAGGAAGAAATGAAAAACTTGTGTCGTTACCAGGGAGGGTGCTTTTATTCTGGTGTTTCTATAGCAACAGTTTCTATGTGCCCATTTTACCAACCTGAACAGTTATTATTATGCAATGTGTGGGAAAAAAAATACACAAATGCCAGAAACAATATGATTATTAGTAATCAGGCAGAGACAGACATCCACGCTGCATGCATGCTACACTTTGATGTATCAGCCCGCGCTGATGCACACACGCCGGCAAACAAGCACAATGATGCCTGTGACAAGTTTGACATGACATGTTGCCTTCATGGGCCTCATCACAAAGCAGGAGGTGGCAAAAAGACTAAACAGGGAACGCACAAAGTGAAATATTGAGAAAAATTGCATTGGGTTTCTATTTTCGGGGGTGTTTGTATCTCAGTTTTCTCAACGCTCTGTTTTTTCGTCCCGCTGCATCTTCGTGTTTTCTGTGTCTTGGTGTGGAGCTGCACCTTTGTGTGTATCCGTTTGTGTGCTGGTGTGTAGCTATATATCCTGAATGATCATGGCACGTTGTCATTTTCAGGAAGACAGATTGAGACAGAGAGGCATTACGGAGAACCTCCAACATCCATCTTCTACTGTCTGCGTACTACTGTGTGTGTGTGTGTGTGTGCATGCGTGTGTCTGTGCTTCTGTGTGTTTGCATGTGAGCAAAAGCCAACAGCTCTTCAACATACTACGTCATTTTCATGCATGATTTAGTGAGAGATTTTTAAACATACACATGTGCGCGGGATCATTAGGCTCGGCGAATGCCGCCTTTCGCCTTCAGCGCTTCCCATGACAACAGAATCCCATCAACGCTCTCACCTAACCTTTTGTTGCTGCAGTAATCACCGATTAACAATCTGTTAGAAAGACGAGAAAAAGGCGAGCGGGGAGCCCGAGGAAGAGTGATGAGGTGAGGCAGTGATAAAAGGAGCGGAGGAAAATAAATAGGCAAACAAATAGGTAAATAAATAAATATAGTATTCGAGAGGAGAGTGAGGGTGAACACACGCGCGCGCACACTCACTCACAGGTCAAATGCATCCTGCCGACTCAGCATAAATCGCTGTACAAGACAGCCAACTGTAATTAGCCTATTATAGAGACAGTAATCATATTACCATGAATGAGCTCCTATTGAGATGAAACAGAATACACTTAAGAGCTGCCACGAGGTTCAAGACACCGAGGCACAGGCGCTACTGCGTTGACGATACGTTGGAATATCTAAACAGCCAACTGTCGAAAACTAACTGTGAACTCACAACAGCAACATTTGGGCCCAAACTCCGACTTTGAAAAAAACAGAAATCGAGTCGACTCGAGACAGCCTGCCCCAGCCGCCCTGTGATTTTGGTCTCCGAGGGGTTTGGCTCTGGAGGAGCATGACATCCTGTCACCAGTGCCACCCCTGAGCATTATGCATGAAGCCCCCTCCCCCCTTCATTTACATCCCCATACTCTCACACAGGAGACTCTCTGCTGGCATGGTTGGATGTTATCTCCCTGAGTTTTTTCTGGCAGACTGACAGTGACTTTATCTGACCACAAGTTCCCCAGCCAAAGAAAAAGGATCGTCCAAACTTGGAAACACGACGAGAACTCGGAAAGCAGGACCAAGGCACAAACAAGCAAAGCTGCTTCAACTTGAACCACGTTGTCACGTTTTGTTTCGTGAGTAGTTTGTGGAGCTAGTGTTTGAGTTTAGGTTGTTTGCCTTTGTCAATGCTTTTAGATCACAAGCATAAACAGTTCAAACCATCTATCCGTCTTTTAAACGCCCTTAACCGACTCACAGAGCAGCTCCTACTTTTTACCGGGCCAAGGCGAGTGGCAAGTGCAAACCTGGCCAAACAAAGAAACAACCACCGACACACACCTTTGGGAAAATTCAAGTGACCAATTGATTTCTTTGCATGTTTCAGGAGGACATTAGAAGACCTAAAGAAAACCTACATGCAGAAAGAGAAAATGCAAAATCCAAAGGGGAAAAACAAACTCCACGAGAAAATGTGCATTGATCCACTGAGTGCTGTTCCAAAAGCACAGAGGAGCTCCGCGTGAGTTTCAGGTTACGATACTTTTGGTGCAGCAACCAGCATTGCATCAATTAAATGAAATAACCGAGACAGAGCATGAGCACTTTTGTATGTTGTTGAATGGCAGTTGTGACTCTTTACCACTGTCTTCAGGTTTTTGGAGCAATGCACAGTTAAACGTGTCGCTGACCTCGCAGTATATCTGCACCGGCGATACAATTTGTATTGATTTTCTCATCTGAAGCTGGATTTGGCCGGGAACAAATATCAGTCACAGGGCTTCACAGCGATCCTTAATAGTTTGGCTTGTGGGAACACGGTTTTAAAGAGTTTGCAGCAGGAGAGACGCAGCTGTGGACCAAGTTCACGGATTTGCTACTTCTTAGTCCACAACTCATCTGTCTGCCCGTGTTACGGCTGGTTTATTTGTCCATGTAATGAGGCATCAACACACGCCTCCTTGAAGCAATAAAACTGCCTTTAATAGAAGTTACAGGGTGGAGAGAATCGACAGGACAGTTATACACATATGTGTGAGATGGAAAGTTTGATACACGGCCCAAAAAAGATAAAAATATTCAGTAAGTTAAAATATCCATACGGAAAAGTTACTGTTTTATTTAACACATTTTGATAGTGAGAAAGAAAGGGAAGTATGACCCAAGAAGAGAGGTGAAATGGGTCCACATAAGAGAGATTGGTACTTAGAGAAATGAAAAAATGAGCATGAATGAGTAATGAACTGATTGAATTCTCATTAATGACCGAACGGACAAAGAATGATGGCTGCTCAGCGAGACAGTGGAGCCCTGAGAGGACCGCTTCGTTCAAAACCAGTGTCCTGAAGAAGGAGGAACCCCGGAGTTTCAACTGGACATATATATGTCAGAGTGATCAAAAAGCAGAGCCGTCCTCCATAAACACGGGGGTCCCAACCCGCGGTGCAGGAAACCCTTGGGAGGGTGCCAGAGAACACGGGGTGAGGAAGAAAGGCGACGAGCCGGCACTTCGAGATACTAAAAATGTATTTGTGTAAAGTATTGCAAAGACACCTCTGGCAAGGCATTGCACAAGTCAGAGTGAGAATATGAAGTCAAATAAAGTCAATAAGTCACACCTTAATGGTTGCTAATTATAGGCAACATTTCCAAAGTTATTTCATGGCATTGCATTTGATCTGGCTTAATGAAAAAAAAAAATCCCACTTCTTGACATTTAAATTCCCCTCTGCACTCACGCCTCTACCGAACGGAAAGAAATGGTCTTTTTTATGAAAGTTTTAGTAGCCTTGAATTTTATCGCGTAATTGATTCAGGGAATTTTAATTCTATGTATAATTGATTCCAATATTTAATTTTCCTCTGGGTAATTCATTCAATTTTTTTTTTTTATTCTGGTCAAATGAAACATTGAGACATAATAGTGTTACTGCTGCACTGTGGACAATGGGATGTAATAATGTTGCAGTGGGACTTCACTAGTTCGCAGCATCAAATTATGTGCTGCAATTGGACTTCCTTGTTGCTCATGAGTCCTTATAAGTTATTATTCACTTTATTTAATGACTCTTTTCTAACAACTTAGAAAAACTTAATCGTGGCTCCCTTCTATCACTAAAATAAAAATAATCAGCCAAATGTAAAAAATACTGATAGTCTAGTCTCATCTTTGATGTAGATTTTTTTTTTTATAATGCAGAAGAAATGTTTTTTTAGTGCTGTTAAAACTTTGGTATTTATTTCATTTATGGAACTTAAGCAGTAAATTAGATTTAAATTGTTGGTGGAGAATATCTTTTCTGCAGCAGGTTATTATTTACTTTTCAAATCAAAAGTTCAAATTTATGGTTGGTATGAAAACATTTGTAAACACGTGTACTTCAGTACCCGCACTAGTTTATGTTGCTTTTTCAAAGTCATCCTGATCAAACCAGTATTTTGATCTCAGAAATAAAGAGGTTTTTTTTTTTTTGTAAAATGCGCTGAATCATTTTTCTATCTTCTCACACTGAACGTTAGATTACACAGGAACTTCCGCCTGAGAAATGACAGAAAGTGAGTGTACTGACTCGATGTTGTTCACAGAGTTCAGCTGAGTACATCTTAAGATTTCTTTGGACTGGGTAAATGGGAAGTGAAAAGCAGCCCCGAGCTATGTTTTGTTTGTTTTGTCGTGGCTTCAGTACAGCCTGTTACAGTTTTTACAGGCACAGGTGATTTATGGGCAGAAACACACTCCTGTGATTGCTGTATTTTCCGTTTCCCACATGCTGTTATGCTGTTCCATTAAAGCAAAGTGGAAATAGACTTGAAAATTCAACCCCAGTTTACTTTGATGAAACATAAATACGTCTTTAAGCTTGTGGCAAAGATCAGGCCAAAGTATATTCGATAAAATACCACTGAAGTTTTGATTTACTGTATGCAGTTTGTAAATTACATAAATATACAATTAATCCATTGACTATATATGTGTGTGTGTGCATATATATATATATATATATATATATATATATATATATATATGCACA
>JAUESE010003718.1:0-10820 GCA_032274725.1 Malacoctenus triangulatus
GCACCAGAGGCCCTGTGCTCACTGAACTCATACTCCACATCACCTGAGATGGCGCTGTTTCTCCATAACATTGAACTCAACATTAGGATGGTGACAAGTGGAATAATACTACAAAATAACACTGTTACACTCACAGTTGTAGCCATCAGCCTCGGTTTGTTTACAAGTAATGCCGGTGTCTCTGTGGCAAGAATGTCTATGTGTGCACTTCCGACAACTGCCCAATCAGAGGCATCCTGCGTCATTGTAGGGGTCGGGCTTAATGCGGAAGAGCCTCGTTCAGCTTGTTTCTTAAGGGGCTTCTATAGTGACGTCAGATAGCTTCCGCTTTGTGGTGGAACAGGGTATCTTGTCTTCCGCTATCTCAGAGAGCGCTGTATTTACAAATGGATTTCTCACAGTCCCTCATCAATCTCCCCAAATTTCATTTGGGAGACATGCACAAACTAGCACAAAAAACTGTCGGCCACTCCAGCCTCCAAACTCGACAAAGGTTACAAGTTCTTTGTAGCACAATACCTGCTCGATGATGAAGGGAAGTGTTTTTGTTCTGATGTTAGAGATGCTAATAATAGCTACCTACCACAGGTGTTTACGTCATCTATTGTCTATTTCTCGATTAAATTGCTATGCTAGCTTAACTATAACTGTTGTCATAAAATATTCTGTTTCACAGCTGTTAGCCATCAAGTCGCGGCAAGAATATCGTTAGTGTGTGATGTCTGTCGAGCCCTTTCTTACCCAACATTGTTTTGGAACAGCGTCAAACGCTGTTGGCCACTCGGTCACAGTGAGAGCATGCTGTCACAGGTCTATGAAGAAAAACGAGGAGCCTCATACCTTCAGGTTTCTCAAATAAGATTCTTGGGTTCGGTTTTCTCTCTTGTTGCATTATGGCCTGGCTACATTGCGTTATCATTTAGCATGTAACTTGTTAGCCTACATATCTCCACGTTACTTTCAGATCATCTGGCATCTAATTAACGGCAATGATTGTCACAGGAAAGCAAAGACACCCTGTTTCGCTTCAAAATTCAAGTTTGTTACGTCATGTGAAAAGAGTCTATTAGGGCTGAAGGAGACGACCAAGATACTGTATAATGAATAACGGTGAAGGAAGGAAAGACCAAACAAACATACGGTCAAAAACTGAGCACCTTCCGACCAGCAGCAACAACTAGGTGCAGGTGAGTTCCCCTTATAAAGTTTCCAACCCACATTACACAATATTGCCACCTGGTGAACAAATAAAATACATATCACAAAGTGGCTCCTACACTCCGGCCCCTAATTGTGATGACTTGTCGGCATAACAATTCCAATACAACAAACTAGTGATGTGGAAGTCGTGAACTACTGACTCAAAACTCGTGAGTCACTTTACTGACTCGGGACTCACGAGTTATCATCTTCATTAACTTGTTCACTGACTCATTCATGCTGCAGCTAACTGATGAGCTGCTAAGTAGAGGACAGATAACATTTAATTGCTGCCAGGTTGCTATTCTAACTACAGTTATATGAATGTATCCATTTATTGACTGTATTCTTCCTGTGGAAAACACTGAAACTCTATTTTTTGGTGAAATGCACCTCTTCCTGCGCGCAAGCGTGATACAGCCTGCAGCGAGTGACAGTCTGCGAGTGAGCCGCTGCCTGCCGAAACATTCAGCCCGGTAACCCTGCAAAGAGGGGGGGTTGACGGTGCAGTACCTGAGCTGAAAGTCAGCTTTCGTAGTCTGACTGACAGCAGATAGAGAAATTATTTAATGCACATATTGTGGTAGCCTACAAAATGATACATAGACTAAACATAAAATGTTTATCCCATTCTACTGCTGTTCACTCCTCAGAGACTCCCCTTACACTGCAGCAACGGTGTCACCCGGACACCTGTTTACCTCCTTGAGTGAACGGTGGGGATAAACTATTTACTGAACACATTATGCTGATCAGTAAAGGTAATAAGGGGAATCTACTATTTATTCTAACGATAAACTATGATTATAGTGTGTTAATTTAATGTCTACTGTTTGGTTTTACTACTTAATTCATTAAATTCACAAATTTAATTAAATATTAAATTTCAACATTAAATAACATTATACTTTTAAAATTAAATATTACCAAATTTCTGTCTGGGAATAATGAAGTCTTTCTGATTCGGAGAATATAATATGTTGTTACTTTATTTGACATTTCTAGTCAATTTGGTAATTAATAAGTTTAATAGATACAAACACAAATTTCTTACTCAAGAACGTTTAGTCTGTAACTAATTTTTTTCCACAACGATATGGATTGTTTTCCTGTTTAAAATCAATTATTTTTTCTGGTATGAAATAAATCTGAAGCTGCAGCACACTATGTGCTTTTGTTTTTTCATGGCGGCTGCTGTGAGCTCATTGGTTCAGCAGATATGAGCGTTCCCCCCCTCTGAGTCATTCCTGACTTGTCGTTCAGTCGGACACGATTGAGTTCTGCCCTCATCGTTCAGTAGTACATGACTCATGACTCATCGTTCACCTGATTCCCTCAGTTCCTGACTCATGACGGTACATCTGTACAAGTCAACTCGAGTCCTTCGAGTCAACTTGAGTCCTTCGAGTCCTCCGTATTTCCGGTGTAGCGGACTCAACCACCGTATATTGTCTGAGCTGAAGGTTGGCTGTTCAGCTCTGGTAGGGATAGCAGAAAGTGGAAATATTCACTGTACACATTAGGTTTTGTCAGCAAATAGAGACGGACAGATTGGTGCGTGCACGCAATGTTTCTCAGCAATGGCAATGATTATTAAATAAAGCGTGTTTAGGCAGCGTCGTCTATTTTAAGGATAAACCTCAATTCTAATGTATTACTCACTGCTTTTTGGAGTTATTTAACACTTAATTCATTGAAATGTTACATGAATGCAAACATTGTGCATTGTATGATTAGAATTTTTTTGATTGAATTTGACAGAAAAAAGAATTGTTCCACTCTTGAAGTTTTCAGATTTTTCTTTTTATTCAAAATGAAATGGAGCAGTATTTCCTGTTTCAAAGCACTGATCTCTGAGGAGCAGGGGTTGATGGGAGTTGTATGCAAAAACTGTGCATTTGCACACTGACTCAAGTGACTCGAGTGACTCATTAACCCGGTTCACTTTGGTGAGTGACTCAAGAGGACTCGAGTGAGTAAAAAGAATCGGGTTTACCATCACTACAACAAACAAGGAGCCACCAATACAATTACTTCATATGCACACATAACAAAAACACATCGGTATTTAGACCATAAATGAATCACTAATCAATAGACTCATGCAACAGGCAGAGTTTAGTTAAAGGTCTTTTGATGCTGCTCGTCTTTGTCTGCAGACAGACTGAATGTACTAGTCCTTTCTTGTCAGGAAAGACCTCTAAAACTCTTCCAAGCGGCCAAGCGCCACTTGGGGCAGAAGGATCCATGATGATGATTATATCTCTAGGCTTGAGATTGTTCTTCTTTTGGTTCCATTTCTGCCTTTCCTGCAGCAAAGGTAGGTATTGTCGGATCCATCTTTTCCATAAAAGATTAGAGATATACTGAACCTGCTGCCATCTTTCTCTAATGTACATGTCATGTTCCTCAAACAATCCTGGTGGTAAGGATGGCTTTTCTTTCAAAAGAAGGATATGATTAGGAATAAGTGGTTCAAGGTCACTCGGATGAAAAGACAGTTTGGTGATGGGCTGGTCGCTTAGGATGGCTTCTGTTTCACAATTTACTGTATGGAATCCATCGTCATCCAGTTTTTGCTGCCGATGAACCGCATTAAGGATCTTCCGCACCATGCAGATTAATCACTCCCATACACCACCATAATGTGATCCAGCTGGAGGGTTGAAGCTCCACTTGATACCCCTTTGTTGTCGCATTCCTTCAATGTGCGCCTTATTCAATGATGGCAGTGCTTCTTTGAGTTCCCGGTCCGCTCCAACAAAGTTTGTCCCATTATCCGACTGAATATGGGCAACTTGACCGCTTCTGCAGATGAATCTGCGTAGGGCATTGATGCAAGCATCTGTATCCAAGGAGTTAGCCACCTGCAGATGAACTGCTCTGCTTGACAAACAGGTGAATATCACACCAAAGCGTTTGACTGTACTCCGTCCTCTTTTCACCTCTATTGGTCCGAAGTAGTTAACGCCGGCATTGGTAAATGGGGGATGGTCAGGGAGAATCCTTTCCTTTGGCAAATCTGCCATCTTCTGCACCATCATCCAAGCGTTGTATCTTTTACAGATAGAGCATTCACTCACAATCCATCTCACTGCTGAACTGGCTCCTGTAATCCAGTATTTCCTCCTCAGTGTGGACACCATATGGTTCCGACCACAATGGCCAAGCCTTTGGTGAATGTCTTTCAAAATGAGACTGCCAATGTGTTGATCTTTTGACAGGATCAATGGATGTTTGATTTCCTCTGGTAATGAGCCTTTAGTAAGTCGTCCTCCAACTCTTAGAAGCCCATCCTCCAAACATGGGTCCAGCTTATTGAGAACACTCTGTTTGCTCATATCACCTTTCCCAGAAGACAAATCATCAACCTCATTGCCAAATCTTTTCTGCTGACAATATTGAACAATGGCAACCTCAGCATCATTCAGATCATCTATTGACAAAGCATGTTTTCCAAGTAACCCAACACCTTGCTTGCTGGGATTAGAAGTTTCTGGATGCCTTTTTTGGCAAATCATACTCCGAAGTGTGCCTTTCACTCTGAGAAACAAGGCCACTGCTACTTTCAGTTTTCTCCAATCTGAAAAGTAGGAGATGAGACGCTCAGTAGCATCCAGTGAACTCCCCATGGTGACAGTATTCACCACAACTTTTTTCTTGACTTCCAGGTCATCTGCTTCCATCACAACATCCAACCTGTGTACCGGCCAGTCCTCCTCTGGTCTACACAAGAACCTTGGACCATCTATCCATCTTTAGGTTTAATAAACCTTTCCACTCTAAACTCAAACAGAGTATTCAGGTCCTCTAACCATCTGATCCATTTCTTCAAGATATCTTGGGGCACTGTATCATCCCATCCAAGTTTCCACCTGCAAAAGTTCTTGCAACAAAATCTTGGCTGGTAGGAGGACAGGTGCAATAAAGCCAAATGGATCATGCATGGAACTGGACATGGATAACATTCCACGCCTGGTAAATGACCATTGCTGAGTCTCCATTTTGAATTGGAATGTATCTGTGTCAAAACACGATCACAGGCCAAGGGCTTGTTCAACAGGAAGCTGGTCTCTGTCCAGATTAAAACTTTTCAGGTCTTGAGCTCTGTGTTCTTCAGGCAGAGATTGCAACACCCTGTGGTCACAAATCTTGGTGTCCAGCTGGACAACTTTCTTCACCTGGACAAGCAGATTAATGCCACTGTTAAGGCCGACTTTTTTCACTTGCGGCGTTTAGCAAAGGCCAAACATTTTTTAACCAGGCACGACTGGAAACAGCCACCTTGCTTTTATCACCAGTAGAATCGATTACTGTAATGCACTCCACTTTGGCGTACCTGTCTCGCCTCCAGTTAGTCCAAAATGCTGCAGCGTGGCTACTGACAAACATCAGGAAGAGAGAGCATATCTCCCCCATCCTGGCCTCTCTTCACTGGTTGCCTGTAACTTTTAGGGCTCAGTTTAAGATTCTTTTACATGTTTTTAAATCTTTGCATTCCCTAGCCCCCACCTATCTCACAGAGCTTCTCCATCATCATGCTCCCACGTGCCCTGTTCAGTCAGCTGAGTCGCTGCAGTTAGATGTCCCAAGGTCTAGGCGGAAGATGTGGGGGGTAGAGCATTTTCCATGGCAGGGCCAAAGTTGTGGAACTCGCTTCCATTATACATCATGCAGGCCCCATCTCTGGCAACTTTCAAGTCCCGTCTTAAAACTCACGTGTTTGCCCTGGTGTTCCACCTTTCATGAGTCACCGTAACTTTGTCTGTTGTTTTAATGTATTATTTTTCTGATTTTTATATTGTTTTTACTGTTCTTTGTTTTTATTGCTCTGTTTCATATTTGTTTTAATATTCTCACTTTTTTTTCACCGTTTGACCTCATTTCTGTTTTTACTTCTGTTCAGCGCTTTGTATCAGTAGCTGCTGTGTTTAAGCGCTATACAAATAAAGTTGACTTGACTTGACGAACAGTGTGGTTGTTACTTACCAACTTTGTTAGAGCAAAAACCTCCACTTTGACAAAGTGCAGTCAAGTGGTTAATCATCTGAATGGCTTCCTCCACCAATGCCACACTTTTCAGACAGTCGTCCACGTAAAAGTTTTCCTTGACTGTTTGGACTACCTCAGCTGAAAAGTCTGCCATATTGTCATCAGCCATTCTTCTCAGAGTATAGATGGCACAGCTTGGAGAAGATATGGCACCAAACAGATGGACAGTCATGCAGGACTCGACCACATCTCTTGTTAAATCTCCACAGAAACCTCAAGAAAACTCTGTCCTCTTCTGGGACCTTAACCTGATAAAATATTGCTTGGACATCCCCCGTGACGGCCACAGGCTCTTGCCTAAATCTTAGGAGGACTCCAAGCAATGTGCTATTAAGGTCAGGACCTTGCAAGAGGTTTTGGTTTAAAGATGTTCCCTTGAACGTTGCAGAGCAGTCAAACACCACTCTCAAAGTTCTCTTCCTTGGATGATAAACACCGTGTTGAGGAATACACCACAACTTGCTACTGCTGCCACTCAGGTGCTGGGTAGGTACTTCCTCTGCATAACCTTTGTTTATCAACTCATTGATGCATGTGCTGTACTCTTCAAAGAAATGTTTGTTACTCAGAAATTTCTTTTTCAAACTGAGTATTCGCTGCTTCACCACAGAGTATTTATTTGGCAGTGACATGTCATCTCTTTTAAAGGGTAGTTTCAAACTGTCGTGTTTGTCTTTATGCACAGCAGAGCCTTCAACAATTTCCATAAACCTCATGTCTTCTCTTGACAGCCCCTTTTCTTCTGTAACTCTTTCAGGAAAGTCGTGATTGGACTGATCACTTAACATCTTCTCCAGCCTGCACAAAGAAATCCTGTTCACTGTCGCTGTACTGCATTCAGCTTTAGAAGTGCCATCTTCTTGCAAAGGACCATTAACGACCCATCCAAGTGCTGTTCTTATAGCATATGGACCGTCCCCACAGCTATTGATTATCTCCCGAGGCTCTAACATCTCTGCTGAGACTGCTGCCCCCGCGACCTGGCTCCGGAAAAGCGGTAGATGATGGTAGATGATTGATGGATGGATGGATAGATGGATGGATGGATGGATGGATGGATGGCTCTAACATTTTGTGGGCGTTGCTTCCAATCAGCAGATCCACTGTAGCCTTAATCGTGAGAACTTTGACCTTAGCTAGGTGTGGCCATCTGTCCAAATCTTCTTTAGTCACAATGTTGTCGACACTTAGTGGCATTTTCTTCTGTCTGAGGGCTTCTGGGAGCTTGTAGAAAACATTGCTGTCAACTGCAGCCACTTCCAATCCTGAAAGTGCATATGCTGGCATCACACTTTCTTGACTCATGGTGTGCAAGAGAAACTGGGTTTTCCTTCCAATAAGATTAAGACGTCTTATAAGGTACTCTGAACAAAATGTGGCTGAGCTGCCAGGATCCAAAAATCCCCCCAAAAAAGTCTGCACCACTTCATCTCCTTTGGATGCTTTGACTTGGACTGGCAGAATGGGCAACAAGCAGTGCTCCCTTCCAGCCCCTGTATGGCCACATGTCTTTGGAGATGTTAACCCAGATGTCCCAGACTCCTTAACGTGGTCGGTGTCTAAACTGACTGATGTTTTCTGATTGACATGAAGTATAGTGGGATGTCTCTGACCACAAATCCTACAGGTCAAGCGTTTCTCGCAACTCTGACTCATACGCCCAGTGCATAAACAGCCAAAGCACAATCCTTTGTCTTTCAGAAATTTCAGTTTGCCTCGATGTTTCTGTCTCTTTAGTTGTTGACACTGCTCCGATGAGTGATTCTGTTTACAAAACGCACAAGCCGGTGATGACGAGACTGACTTCTGGTGGCTAACATTTTCTGATGGTTCCACAGATGCAATGGTTGTGGCAAAGCTCTTTCCTTTAATTCTATTTCCTGGATATGATTTCAGCCTCCTGACGTTTCTGGGTCCACTTCCAGATGGAAGGTGTTTGATTTCTCCATATAACGGATCTGACAAGATCCTAACATGCCTTTCAAGGAATTTCACCAGTTCCTTAAACAAAGCTCTGCATCCCGTTTTTTCCATGATGTCAAATGCAGTGATTCTCCATCGCTCTCTGAGTTTGAATGGTAGCTTTGACATAATCGTCCTTATATTGCCTGGCATGTCCAATTCTTGCATATACTCCCAATTCCTTCATTACAATGCAGCAACTGCGCAGGAAGAGGGCAGTTTGCAAAGAGGTAACATCCTCCATTTTTGTTTCAGGCCAAGACAATGCCTTTTCCATATATGCTGTGGAAATCCTGTATTTACTACCAAAGTTTTCCTGCAAGAGCTGCTTTGCTTTAGCATAGCCATACTCAAGTGTCATTTGTAGGCAGCTACGTACAAGCTCTCTGGGCTGTCCTCGAGTAAACTGCTCCAGATAATACAAACAGTCAGCCTTGCTTGCTTTTTCTTCAACCCCTTGTTCGAATGCCCTGATGAAAGTTATGTACTGCAGAGGGTCTCAATTAAACAAGGGGATCTCTCTTACAGGAAGTGTTGTTGAACGTTGCTGAATGAGTGCTGATGTTATCTCATTCTGCCTTTGCATCACTGTCAGGATATCTCCAGGTTGACTTTGATCCATGTGTTGAACATTTGGCCCAAAAGTATTTAAGATTGGTGTTCGAGGTGCCATATCCAAAGTGTGTTGGTAAGTTTGCTTCACTGAAGTGGCATGCTCTTTTGGTCTAACTGCACTGTGCTGATTAGCCCCCAGAATCAGCCTCCCAGTTGGTGATGGATAATTAACAGTCAGTGACCAGTCCTGTGTTCCTTGTTTATTCAGATGTGTAGAGTTAAACTCTTTTGCCAGTGGATCCAGTTTGTTTATAAGTCCTGACTCCCTCCTTCCAGATATGAGTTGAAGCTCCATTTGAAGCTTCCATTTGAAGCTCTTGAACGACTTTGTTTGTCAGAGATTTGCAGAACAAACAGTTTAGCTGTAGCTTCAGCCATCAGAGTCTCCAATTCTTGTTGTTCCCTTTTTCTTTTTATTTGCAACTCTTGCTCCTCTAAAGCATGTTTTTCCTTTAAAGCAGCCATACGAGTGAGAAGCGCAGCTTTGTCAGCTTCTGCCACAATCCTTGCAGAGGAAGCTGTACTTATTTTACTAACGCCCCTGCTTGAATATTTAGTAGCAACATTGGAAACATTGTCCTCTGGTTTGACATCACATTTGTCTTTAACCTCAATTGTTATACTTTGTTCAGTGTTTGACGACCACCTCTGTACCTCAGAAATTAAATCATGAATAAACATCATTTTTGCTTTGAACCACACCTCATGTTTTTCTTGTTCATCATTTGGCAACATTTCCAACACAAAACCATGAACATTTTTTACATGATGAAACATTCTAAGAAAATCATCAAAAGCAGACATAACATGCAAGTTATTACCACTGTCCTGCATAAGCTCTTGCATTTTTTTTCTTGAGTTTTCCTGCTTTATGTAACTTGGCTTTTCTATCAGCCTGTAACAGTTCGAGCCTTTCAGCAAAAGCTTTGGCAGTCAGTTTTATGACGCTTTTGTCTTTACGCGAATCAGCACCGATCGCAGGGTCTGAGACTGCCGACGGGGCTTCAGCCTCGGCGGACCCGTCAACAGTTTCATGCGCATCCATGACTCTGTCAGTAAGCTGGCCGCAGCTATTAGCAACGCACCGCAATTAATGATCCAACCCGCCCACCTACCAATTCATTGGATTTTTTGTGCACAAAACATCGCTCAGCTGATGCCGTCTTCTTCTCGTCCTGGACTCAAGAAGTTCTTTCAGATCCACAAACTCCGATCCAAACATAGTCTTTCATCCATTGTGCTTGCGACGAAAGTTACTTTTAATCGAGCTGTAACCCACTTCATGGTATGTACACGTCTCGTTACCTAGGTTCGTAGGAGTTGGAGCAAGAGTAATACACAGGTCTTGGTGGTTGGCAACACTTTTTTTTTTGTTTTTTCAACCACACATTTTTAACAGTGTACAGATGTTTTTTTTTCAAATACCTAAGGGCCCAATAACTAAATAATAAAATAAAATAAATTGTTCTTTCGAATGTTCCTGCAAACGGTATTGTTCTTTAGAACTGTTCTTGTGGATCCAATAAGTCAAGTCATAGTCGGGGGAAATAGTTAAGTCAAAGGGAAAGAAAGGAATCCAGTAGGCCTCACTGGTGTCGGTCAGTGGGACTGACACTGTCCTACCACTGAATCTGTTGAATGGGGTTGAAAAGGTTCACAGTTCCACTGAAGTTCCAAAGGTTTCACTGGGATGGCTCGCCGTTCTTCTGATTACTCATCCACCTCGAACATAGGCTGGATATTCGGAGTTTTCATCCAAGGCAAAAAAAGACCTGACTTGTATTTTACCAGACAGGTGGATAATCATTCAAACGGTTTTTTACAACATTTAGTCATCTTTTTCCATAAGAAAATAAAATACTGTAGTTAACAGATAGATAACCAGTTATTTTCATCACAATGTTCCATTGTATTTGTGAAGGAAAAAACTGATCAGTTCAGCTAATGGCAAAACATATTGTGACTCTGAGAAGAGGCTCAGGTCAGGACAG
>JAUESE010003772.1:0-10815 GCA_032274725.1 Malacoctenus triangulatus
TAGAAAATGAAGGCACGTCATTGTTTGGGTGTAGTACTCCTTTAACAACCATGCCTCTTGCCACATAGCTACTCTGCCTTTCAGTAGCTGGTCCTGCAGCACGTTACAAGGAGATCGTAGAAGTTGACCTCATAATTGTTGTAGCACATTTTCTGGGATACTTGAGCCCAATTTGGAATCCTAAAAGCTACAAACAATAGCTGGCAGACCTGTACCTTCAAAGAGGTCTGCAGCTCTTTCCATCACTGCGGCTCATGGAGGATGGTGATTAACATTAAAGTGATCAAGAAATAAAGTGTAGATGTTACTTGCAATGAAATGACCTAAGAGAATAGCATCACTTGACTGACCCTTGTGGGAAAAAAAAAACTGGTAATGAAAATCAAAAGGTGACACCGTCACTTCGTTGCACCCCGAGATTCCAACAACAACTCACCTCGGCCTACTCCTCCTCGAGCTGCTCCTCGCAAGAGAACTCCTCCTCTTCCAGCGACTCCTCCACGATGGCGGCCTCCTCTACGCATTTGCATGCGGCCAGGGGCGCCACGACCCCGCATGGTGCCCACTGGAGAGACTCTCTTCCCTGTGAGGTATTCCATCATATTACAAGACAACTTAACACAAGGCGAAAATAACCTCCATCAGTTAGTGAGGTCAAAAGCAAAGCTGCAAAAGTCACGCGCATTGTACTGTTACAGTAGCATCAAACCTACGATGTGCTGCTCATCAAACTTGCACATGTGGATGGAACTGAACAGAAGTATCAATCTAAAGAAACGGGGTTGGAGATGTGCCCATTAAAGGGGGTGTTTGCGCTCTGTCAGCGCTTAGCATGTCAGATTAAGAATCTTTGACTATGGAGAGAAAAACCGTCAGTGGCCAGCGAGGGCAGAGTTAAAAAAAGATAAGACACTGCATGAAATGATGGACACAAACCTCTTAGGGACAGCGCTCCCCTCATCACACCTCCCCTGGCTCGCCCCCGGAGGCCTCCTCGTGTCATCCCCCGCATCCCTCCTCTGCCTCCCACAGCACCTCCACGCATCAGGGGTCCCATCGGCCGCCCCAGCCTGGCCTGGATGTTGCTCTTCCCCAGACGCTGCTTGAGGCTCTGTCAATCAAAGGTGCACTTAGGATCAAATACAAGGACCAGCATGTAGTGGGCCGATGGAAGCAGCTGTTGCTCCACCAGCGGTCACAAGACTTCACTTCAAGCCTTCGCGGGTTCGTTTGCTGATGGACAGAGCAACAGACTGCGATTCCTGACTAGCTGCAGACCACTACTGTAGTCTCCTGTAAGGGAGGTCCCAGCAAGGGATGTTCTTCACCCTTTCTTTTTTTTCTCCCTGATAAAAGAGAAATGTTTCTGCTGCTACTTCATAAATTGTCTGTTTCAATGTTATGACCTTGGTTCGGGATTTTGTACGCAGATTAGATTTATTTTTCACAACAACCAGGATAACTTGTGTGCCCTGGCTGATTTTAATAGTATTTGCACAGCAAATGTTTTGATGCCTTTGTTCATATGGATGAATAGTCCAATAAAAGTGCACTATACACTACTTTTGAACTCATTGTTGGAATTTGCATATTCAATGCAGTCATTTGTGATTAATCAGGGAAATCGTGCAACTAATTGTGATTACAATTTTTTAGTTGTTGCCCAGCCCTAATTTTGACACATTACAGGTCCATCAGACCCCTCAGGGGACTGAGCCCATCGGCCTGCTCATCTTGGTGAGTTGATGGCAACATGTCATTGGTCCTTGGATACATACCTCAGATACCCGACTGCTGCTCCTAAGTATGAGAATACAATTGCATTCATGCACATGATTTAATTGTACTGCTAACCTCGTCACACCTGAGGATTTTAGCAAGTGTAGGGAAAATCTGGCAAAAACACTGAACTCAGTAAGTGATAGAGAACTTGCACAAGTCAGGAGTGAGCACAACATGGACGGAAAGCTAAATGTGCTCGAGCAAATCTCTGTCTTTGACATGAGGTGTCCTGCAGAACTTAGCATGCCAAAGCTTTAAGCTTCTGGAAGTTTACGAAATTCAGTATACTCCTCAATTTTTTGTAGCCGACTTGTTTCAGGTTGAGCTTGAATGCTTTAAGATGTGGTCATGCTAAGCAGCTCCTTAAATTTCACTATTTATCTACATGACCAGATCAGTTAACAAATGAATAAAATAAATTTTAAAAAGTGCCAGAATGAATTCAATAAGACAGCCAAGACAGTTAAACTGTTATTTTCTTTTCGTCCAGAGGTTAGTGGATACGATGTCGGCTGACTGTATGTGTGTGTGTGTGTGTTTCATGTGAGGGCGTGGGTCGCATAGTCCTCTCTAATTGTTTCCTAAGGTGTTTTATCAGGTTGAGGACTCAAACTGACTCGTCCATGTTTTTATGGACCTTACTTTGCAGTCATGTTGGAACAGGCACTCGTCCCACAAGGTTGGAAGCATTAAACTGTCCAGAATGTGGTTAAACAGCCAGGCAAAAAGTAACTGGCAATTTTAGCAAAGTTGGTGGTTAATTTGGCCAATTGCCAAGATGAATTGACACCACTGCATAATCCCCCCTCCACCAAGCTTTACAGTTGAATCAATGCAGTCAAGCAAGTACTGTTTTCCTGGCAGCCAGGTGGTGGACAAGCATGGCCACACCAGCCTCTGCTGCTACACAGGCCAATGGCAGTGCACTTTACACGCTCACTTGTTTTGTACTTGGTGATGTGTGACTTGGACACAGCTGCTCAGCCATGGAAAGCCACTCCATGGAACTCTACACTCAGTTCTCCAGCTGATCAGAAGGCCAAAGGACCTTTGGAGTTCTGGAGCAACTGATTCTAAAGAAAGCAGGCAACAACAAACCTCAAGACCCACAGGCAGGTATTCAGGCCGGTGAGTAAATACTTTTGGGAATAGAGTGCATCACTTTCACACATTCATGAGGTTTTCTTTAATTGAACGACTCTTTGAACATGACCACGTTGTGGATCAATATTAATTGATTTGCTCATGTAGAATTGTATTATTATTGACATTATAAACCAAAAGAAATCTTGTATTTAACCCCCAACCGGAAGCAGAGGTTCATGCATTTGCATAAACACTTGATATAACGCAGTCAATTGGGGGGGGGGGGGGTGCTATGCATGTGACATCACCATGGTCTAACAGCAGCACTGTCCTCATATTGGATGGAAAGATGTACATGTATGTAGTTGAGGAGCCAAAGAACTTGAGATTCAAAGCTCTCAAGCTTAAATCCTGATGTGTTGTATGATCTCATAATATAGACCAGGGACCTCAAACTAACAGCCTGCGGACCAAAACTGGGCCATCAGAGGGTTCAGTCTGGCTCGCAGGACGACCACACAGACTGCAGTGAAAGTGAACATCCAATACAACTCTTTGCCAAGGTGATTCTGTGGGGTCCACAATAAATGATGGTGACAGGGCCCATAGATGGTGTTGCTCAGGGGACTGTCAGGTATGGATTTGGCTCTGCTTCAAACTCGATGCCTGTGTGAGTCAACTGTGTGAAGAAGTTTGGCCACACTTCAAGATCTAAAGTTAAGTTTAGATATTCTGAAATCAGGCCTTCAGATTTTGATACAAGTAGAAACGTTTTAAAATCCTTTCACTGGGCAACAAGAAGAATCACATATTTAGGGGTTAAATGCCCCCTAAAAACATCAACTTACTGCCGGAAATGTTAACCTCATGGTAAAACATATAAAGGATCACGTTAAGCTGGACTAGATGTCCTCTATTTTTCTTGGCAGAGCCAGTATTATCAAAATGACAATTTTACCACAAATACACTTATCCTTTATCCATTTTCACATTAGCAAAACAAACCAGAATTATTCCAATTTGCGCAAGTACGCAACCAAAGCTGCCACAGTTTGAGATTGAAGCAGCTCTCTCCAGAACCTACCCCCTTGTCAACTTTCCATTAATAGTAAAAGTGAATTAGCAATGCTGGCTAAAAACAAATGTTTGTTACTAAGCGTGTAGCATTTGGAATGCTCTGAAGAAATCATTTGGGACTCAACAAAAAACTGTGTAATTTAACAACAATGACCGATAGTCCTGATTTAACCAGAGAGGGTACCAGATCTTCTGTCAGAAAAGGTACGAGGCAGCGATTTACCACTTTTCTAACTCAAAAGAGTTAAAAAATATTTCAAACAGTCAATCTTTACAGACTAAATACAAATTGCGAAAAAGCAAAACAAACTATTTTACAACATAATTTAAGACCACATGAAGGCAACATTTTTTCTTCATGGTGGGTTGGTGATGTGGTTACAACCGAATGGGTCAGAGATGAACACCCCTCAATACATCCGTGGAAATCTATGATATCAGACAGTGTCTCTCAGGAAAGACAGAGGAATCATATCAAAGGTCAGAGGGACGTCCTTACACCAAAGTGTTGGAGCACCTGGGAGCTGAGAAATGTAAAATTTATTCAGGACTTTTGACATCCTGGCTGTTGATATATGGTAGATGTGTAAAACACTGTTTTTTATTCTCCATCATATCACAGTGATATCACAGCAAATTGTCACCCCCTGCAGCTGCAGGTGCCCCCTCCTTGCCGAGATGGTGCCGTGAGTGGAAGCTATGAGTGAGAAAAGAAAGGGGAGCAGCGTGGGGGGCAGGTCACCTCTGGGTCTCGCCCAAATTTATCGGACCGGGGGGGGGATTCACTGTATAAATGGGCCAAAGTCAGTCACGCCGTGACTTTCTTTCATTCAAAGAACATTTCATTCATATCATCATATACACAGGCCTATAATTCCTGCACGTTTATGTTCCTATGAATTGGGATAAACGGTCAAATAGAAATAAGTAATACAAAACACTTAAATGGTCACCAACATGAATTGGTTTAGTCTTGACTGCTGATGTGAATGACAGCGGGGGGTGATGGGAAATCTGTTGACCGTCGAGTGCCAAATAAACAGAAAGATGGACAGAAAAAAGCCAAAGCCATCATCAGGTGCCCAATTTGGGAAAACAAGAAGAAGAGGAGAAATGAGCCAAAGATAAAGGTCTGCTATGTTCTCTCTATCCTTGTCATGAATGGAGGGCTAATGCTCAATGGTTATATACGGTACGTTTGTTAGCCTTCTTACGATGATGCTCACTATGCTAGTACAACAGTAACCATCACAGTAGTTCAGTTGAATAAACACCAGCTCTAATTTCACTGCAAGTTTGAGCTTTGCCATAAAACTGTTACAAGTTATTATTTAGTTTCTGTAATTAGCCTGTAATTACCATATCTCTAGGTACTTTCAAAGATGAACATTTGCTACAACTATTTTGTGACAAAACAATTTAACCATTCATAAATAAAAGTGTGCAAAGAGCTCACTGTTCCTCCCTGAAAGACACTAAAATAGCATCTAACGAGACATTTAGCATGTAAGGGCTTATTGATTTAAATTGCCAATTCATGGACATTTTGTTCAAGAGTTCTATTGTAATCTCCAATTTAGATGTCAGTTTCAACTACAATTTCAGGGGCACGAATAAAATACTTTGAGAGAACCTCTGCCACTGGTCAGGAAGAGCCACCCACCTCCACTGAAGACCTAACTTAAACTAACTTGTGCAAATTTATGCTCACTTATACTTACACTGTCTTATGAAATAAAACACATCTGTTTCTGTCATATTTTTTTATGCTATTTTGAGTATTTATTCTATATTTTATTTGTATATTTTTAATACTTTATTTCACTATTATTTATTTTACGTATCTTTTATATTTTGACACATTTATGTATGTATATTGTACATTTTGCTAACTTAAACTGTTTTATGGAATAAAGCACATTTGTTTCTGTAAGATTGTGTGCCATGTCTGTTTTTGGGTGCAGGGACCTTGGGGGGTGGGGGTTCTCACCCAGGGAGTAATTTAATGCAGAACCGCCACTGTGTAAAAAACTCCAGATGTAATGCGCTGAAATCTTGTAATTTTTAAAAAATCCAACAAAAAAGAGAAAGTTAAAAAAACATCAAAGAAAAGACGTTGTGAGCAGCCCAGTCTAACCTCTGAAAGAGACATCAAAAATTAATTTCTATTTAAAATCCTTTGAACGTGCAGATATATTGGTATTTGATGTCAGTAACCGTAAGTGAGACTAGCTTTGTGGGTCGACATCCAAAGTTTGTGTGGTGCTGATGTGTTTCCTCAGTATCCTGCTGATTCTGATGGGGAATATGGTTCCTCTGACAACAGCAGAATGCACTTGGGGGTCATGGTCTCTATAGCTGTTTGTGGGGTGGTCATGCAACAGTTTAAGAACCAAAATATTGAGCAGACTGTCCTGCTAGTTCATGCAACATGACGATACTATGAACAAAAAAGGTCTTTAAAACAGAGCCCCAATCAGCATACATACCCGTGGAGAGTTCACCCTCACCTGTTTGTGATTCAAAGCTGCTTGAACTGATGGCCGGTTCTCCATCTGCTGGGCCAGCCGACGATTGCGGGCACTAGCCAAATGCTGCTGTTGCATGGTGGCTCGAATGCTTACCGCAGATGGTTGCTTGTTCTTCAACATGTTAGTAAAGCTTTAGAAGTGGGAGGGAAAAAGAGGGAGGAAGTAAAAGAAGGGGATAGGAGATATACAGAGGAGGAGGAGGAAGCAGGGTTCCACATCAACTCATTTCTCAAAGCACCCATGTGGCCACACAAACACTGTGTTGGCTAGTTGTGTCATGTCAGACAAAAAAAATCCACTTGTTGGCCCTCAATATCTTTCTCTCAATCATGACAATCCAGAACGATTTCTAGTTTGGAATATCGTTCCAATTTTCAGGAAGTCAACGGTAAAAAGAAAGCTGGAGACAGGGACAGATGTTCAGACAGGAATGAGCGAGAAAGCTTTCCAGAGAGGAGCTCCAACGTGCCACTTACAGACCTCTGGCTGGCTGCGTGGTAGGGAGGTCTTGAGGCTGCAGCAGCAGCAGAGGTCCCGGACAAAGGATGTACTTGACCACCCAGCCACTTACAGGATGGACCGTGACTTTCAGTGAGCAAGGAGATAGGAAGGGAGTCACGTCCAAGCTCGGACTGGGTATTTGGTCTGCTATAGACTTCAGCAGAAAGAGAGAGAAAGAGAGAAGAGCAGAGCAGAGGAGCTTATGCTTCCACTAGTTGAGAGAGAAACAAGGAAAGAAAGGGGCCCCACTGGAGCCTTCCTGTTCTCTGAAACAGGAGCAATGTGTCATGGTCTTTGGAGGACAGTAGTGCTGCCTGCCATCAAGCTCGACCATACCCTCTCTCTCTCCTCGTCTACATGTGTGCATCACTAACACAAGTTGTGTTGCTCAGCAGGGCTCCTCTCGACTAACTCGGATTAGTTAGCCCAGCTTGTGTCTGCTGCGAAGCCAGACATGGCCCACCAAATTGAATGAGCACTGCACACACACATGGAAAAGGCAGGATAGCATCCATGTTGGGTCTGGTCCCCAACAGTTGCCTTCCGTAGAGAGAACTAGAACCTTCACAAGCCAAGGCTGGCCCTTGCATCTGGTGACTAAGTGCAGAGAGGATGCGTAGTAGCGCCTCACCGCTCATTCAGGGACACTTTGGTGGTGCTTTTCAGGACAACTTTCTGGGATGAGGCGGTGCTCATTTTCAAAGACTCAGAGAACAAGGCCCTGGAAGAGACAAGAGAAAAAAAAACAGAAACAGGTTATCACAGAGTGCTCTCGTGTCATATCACTGTGCACACTTTACTTAAAAATTGGTGGGTTACGATTACATTCAGGAGAACTTTTTAAAAAGACAAAACTACATCAAAAGTCACAAAAACAATTTAATGACCGTCGAAAGACTCTCGACGAGTGTCTGTGGAGGATGTTGAGGACCTCTACATATTCGGATTTATGGTGATGGGTTTCTGCTGATTGGAGCTGGCAGATTCCTGGGCTACCGGAAAATTCAAGAGCTGGATGCAGTTGTTAGCAGGCTGCTGTTCGAGCTGTTGCTCTGAACCGTCAATGCTCAGACTGTGTGCGAGATGACTCGAAGACAGGATGCTCTGCTGGGCAAACTGGAGACGATCTCTGACAGCATAACCAAGTTGGGTACCACCGTGGAGAAGTTGGTGATTCAGATTGGGGGTAACTAACACGAAGATTCGGATGAATTGGAACTGCCATCGTAACACCTGCTGAGAACTTGAGGCAGACAAACACATGTCCTGCCTGAAAGGAAAACAATTTGCCTTATCCTGATCTGGCTCCCCGAGAGTGGCCTTGGAGCTGCTCCTCCACAACTTTGCCTTGGATGAACTACAGACAGACCCTCTGCCCCCCCCCCCCCTCCCGAACCCTCCTCCTCCTTCACGAGCAGGTGTGGATGCCTCTGAAGGCCGTTTTCCACCCAAGGCCCTTGGACTGCAGTGACCCCGCCGCCCGTTTACACTGACACATACACAACTCAGACTGTCACTGCCCCCCCCACCCGAGACTCAATGTCTTGTCCTCTGTAAATGCAACTTGTCTGTATCCGTGCTTATTTGTTCCGAGGTGGGGTTTTTTGTATCCATTGCTACGTCCCCTGTAGAGGGTTCCTTTTTTTTTTTTTTTTCACCCTCTCACCCAATGTTGTCTTTTCACCATGTATCTGTGGATGGCGCGCCGTAGTATAGCTGCCATGACATCCGCCTGTCCTGTACATCATGTTTTTTTGTTTGCTGTATGTGTCTAACCTTGGACAGGTAAAGCAAGAATTTCATTGTGTAGGTAATTGTGCATATGACAAAGCCCTTTGAATCCTTTGAAAGGTGAGAAGCCAACAAAAGTGTCTTATTTATTTGGATCATTGTCAATAGTGTAAAAGGGTTGACATCACTGCCACAACTTTAATGTACCCCTCCTCCAGGACCACTTTGGTAAATCATGTACAGTTTTAACCAAGTGAGAAAAAAACACTTCCAAGCAGAATGCATTTTTGCCCACTTGGAATGTCATTCTTGTGGTTGCCCCACAGGCCCTTTCCTCCAGCCTGACTCTGGCTCACACTTGCCATGACTGTCACTCTGTCCAAAGAGGTACCAGAGGCAGAAAATGTGTCTGTTTTTTAGCTCGATTTGCCTGCCTGTAAACTGCTTAGTTTGAAAAGCAGCGCTGCCTACCAAACATCTGTTGTTGACAGGTGTATTATGGGTGGGTGGGCGGGTTGGTTCGCTCTCAAAAACAGCTGTGTGAATGCAGGCCAAACCCAAACCAACCAAGAGTGTGAGCATTCCCAGAGTTCCCAGTCAGGTGAAGCAAGCCCTCCGACTTTGCTGTTGTGAAGGGAAACAGTGGAAGTTTCGTTTGATGGCAAGCATCCATTACATGCCTCCCACCTCCCTTTCCTCCACCCACAAATTTAAACTACCCATATTTTTCAGGGAGGATCTTTGGCTGCAAAAAGTGTCAAACCACATAATGTGCTTTGCAGCGTTAAGAAAAGGAGGAGTGACACCCAACAAACACTGCCAGCCTCAGCAAACAGCTGGCCAAAGACCCCAGGGCATGTGGCCCACCTTTTACCGTCACGGTGGAAACGTAGCACTGTCTGTCGAATGACTGAAGCTCCACTCAGATTGAGAGGGATTGGATCGTTTGTAAACCAACTTCAGTCACTATTCGCTGCTTCTTCGGCTATAAAGTTTCTCCACCACGTAACAGGCTCTTTTCAATTACTCGCGACAGAAAGAGTGATAAAATGTAGAGAAGCGTCCAACCACCACAACAAAGCACAGATGAACACAGTGTGAACTTCTCCCAATACGACACATTCCAAAGATTTGTTGTTTAACACAATGGAAAACGTCTCTTCTCGGCTAGTTAGGAGAGTACAACATGGCACACTGTCATCGAGGCCTCCTTCCAACATCAATCCCCGAACGCAGCGAGCTGCGCGCTACTATGTCTGCTAAGAGGCGACTTGATGCTGGCGAGTAGGACGGAATATTCAGGTCAGGGTCAATTCATACTGAAGAGACTTCCATCGAGTTAGAAAAGCCCAGCTGAGTACTTACAGCGGATGTTGCGTCGGTCAAAGAAAGCCTAAAATCTGGCCAGGTTAGCAGCCAGCTCGCTCCAACAAGAAAAAGTCGCGTCCTCCGGTAACTTGGTTTGATCCCAACGAGACAGTTTGCTGACTGAGTGCGTGGGAAAGACCGCAGACAGACTTCTTTCAGAACAATGAAGAATCAGAGGAGAGAGTGAGGCGCCGCGGTGTAAAATGGAGCTGGTAGTGCACTGGCTCAGAAAATGGAGCGTTTCCTTTGACGTCACGAAACCCACACGTCGCTTCCTGTTTTCCCGTGATGACCAAAATGGCCGCTGCGGGAGTCGTGGAGGCTTCTGGTGGGAAAGATGTCGTAGCTGAGGGCTTGCTGGACCTGCTGAGGCCTGCCATTCAGCAGCTGGACGTGCACGTCCACTCGGTCAGGTAAGAGCAGCCGGCCGCTCCACTGCGGAGCTCGTCCATCCTCGGTCCGCACCGCGGCATTAATGTCAGCTGGCTGTGTTTTGCAGAGAAAGCCAGGTGGAACTCCGAGAGCATATCGACAACCTGGCTACAGGTGATTTACTTTTTTTTTTTGCCTTTACTGCTCGTTCACTGTATTCCGACATGATGAGCTGTGATTTGGCAAACTGACTCGGCTGCGGCAGAGTCCTGCACGGGTCCAATTTTCAAGATCCGGGGGGGGGGGGGGGGGGGGGGGGGGGGGGGGGGGGGGGGGGGGGGGGGGGGGGGGGGGGGGGGGGGGGGGG
>JAUESE010003893.1:0-10805 GCA_032274725.1 Malacoctenus triangulatus
AGTTGATCTGCTTTGTCCAATCTGTCACCAAGTGTCATTGTAACCATTTCAACTCACCACTAAGAAGGTTAAAAGCAGTGCTCGCTGTACAACAACATCCACAAAGCTATAAACACACGCTATTTAGAATATCCACCATCACAACATACATCCATCGTGACAAAATGTATTCATCCAACCGAATCCAAGAACAGCGTGATGATGTGTGTGTGGACAGTGATGACAGAGCAGAGGTTGGGTCGTACCGTGGCGTCCTGCAGGGACGACGTGACTGAGCCGCTGTTTGTACAGACTTGGAGGACACTGCTGGTTCCTGGCTGACAGCACGGGGACGCTGTTGACTGCATGCAATTCTGCGAGAGAAATGAACAAAGCCAGAGTTGGCGGAGCACTCCAGACGGATGTGAAATATAACATCACCAAGCATCTTGCAGGGCGACCATCAGCATGCCATTCCCAGTCTGCCATCGCCTGCCCACCCTGCTTGCCGTAGCTCTTCTCCCACGACTCCCTCAGCACCCCCATCTTGGGCTGGGGCCGGATGGCCTGTTTCCATGGTAGGGCCTCCCGGCTGCTGACGGGCGAGGGCTGGGGGCTGGGCTGACTGAATATCTGGATGGTCTCGGCCCCCTGTTGACTGGGCAAGCCGCGGGGAAGTTTTGGGCAGCGCCCGGGGCTGTTGAAAGTCTTGAGGCCGCTGGCCATCAAGTCCACGTAGAAAGTGCCGTAGACGCCGCAGCTGTCGGTGACGATGGGGACGGCGGAGTCCAGGTAGCTGCTGTCCTTCTTGGATGAGACGGGGAGGCCTGAGCAAAGACACAGGGTGAGTAATAGTTGAACTGAGCCAGCAAAACAGGATTACTTCATGTTTCACTGAGTTTATTTCCTTTAATTTCCCCCCATCCTTTCATGTTATTCTCATCACAGGAAGTTAACTGTAAATGCTCTTAAAGAAATGCTAACTGACTGATGTCAATGTGGCTCTTCCGACTAGTTTGTGATGAATGATCCTGAGTTATATCACTGTGATATTGGAGGTGCTGCCTGTAAAGACTCCAGGTCAGTGTTATTAGACAGCTGAAAGCTGGAACAATAAAAGGATACTTCCACGAGCTTGTGTCCCAGCAGGACGTCTTTTGTCACACAACACTTCCGCAAACCAGACACTTGGGCCTGTGGATTGAATCCATCACGTGTGCCGTTTGTCAGCCAGTACTCACTGGTGCTCCTGAGACCTGGGTGCTTCTGACCTTGGGCCCATAAGTCCTGGTACTTCTGGTTGAAGGCAGGTCTCCAGCCCCCGGAGATCCAGGGGGAGTCGGGAGCCACCATTCTGGAACAACACATCAGCACGTCAGTTTGAGAGCAAATCGCAGTGAACCTACAAAGTGTCAACAACAACTCTTACACTGATGTGGATTTGAAATTGGGATTTACTGTAAAAATTTGACCAACTGGCAGGAGCTCAACATATGGAATGACTTAATCTAAGGATTCTACTTTACCTGTGATTTATAATGAGGTCCTCATTGGCTAGTCTGCGCAGGCCTGAGGAAACAATGTGTAAAGTTTAGCAGGTGTTACGACTAAGTTCTGAATGACATGCAATGTTTGTGATGGAATTCAAGATTGCCTGTTCACACACCTTTTTTTCTGCCATGTCCTGTCAACAGGTGGCCCGTCCTGCTGTGGCGTTTGAAGAGGTAGACAGCCGCAACTGTTAGAATGCACCACAGGAGGGCGCCAATGCACCCGATCAACACTGGGTCCTGAAAGACAGCCAGGACCTGAGACATTTCTCCTCTCCTGTTTTCCGAGTCGGGAAAAGCCCCCAACTGTGGGTCTGAGAGAGAGAGAGAGAGAGAGAGAGAGAGAGAGAGAGAGAGAGACACACACAGACAGACACACACACACACACACACACACACACACACACACACACACACACACACACACACACACACAGAGTTACCAGGCAGCATCACACACCGAGGACACACTCTACATTGCATCTGCATGCTTTGGTGAGAAGCCGCCTTACTCACTGATTACGAATCCGTAAGGGTCACTCAGAGCGCCCACGCCGGCCCCGTTGACTGCTGCGATTGTGAGCCAGTACCGCTTCCCTGGCTTCAGGGCAGGGATGTCAAGGTTGTGCTGACTGCTGTCCACTGTCCAGTTCTGGTACTGCTGCCCCTCAGAGTCCACACACCAAACCTGCACACAGTTTGGAGCTTCACTCAACACGAAAAATAAAACCAGTACAGCGTTTTATGCGCGTCCAACCAAGTTAAGCTGGTTGATCAAAATAAGTGTTTATCCTCCAGCCCCTAGATCGCAGTGTTGGAATCCACCCTCATCCATTTCTTTCTGAAATGAAGAGCACGGCAGAGCCTCCATACGACCACTCCTGATTAACAAGCAACATGTGCTAAACGGGGAAATGATCAAAAGATGAAAGCAGCTAAAAGAAAACTTGAGTGATTTTAGAATTGACCATCAGAGTGGAGGAGTTCAAACTCCTAAAAAATCACAAACTATACTTTACAACAGTGACTCATGACATGTTCTGATATGCGTTTCAGGAGAGGAACTTGAATGCTTTGCAAATTGGGGAAATTACAGTTTGTTTGTATGTTGCTGTTTGTCCTTATGTTCTATTTGTCTCCACAGGATGTTCCAATTTAAGGCAGAGCTGGCCTGTCGCCTCGCAGCTTCAACACACCTGATGGTAATGAGGCTCGTTTGCGAGTTGTCTGCATAATGACACCCTGATTAGATTGTGGTGTGTTTCAGCAAGCTATAAAAATCAGTTAAAGCTCCACATACTTAGGTGACATACAGACAGGTATTTGTCTTTTTTTGTGTGTTTCTTCACAGTGGTGTGGACAAAAGCTAGTCATGGTTAATAAAGCACAAGATTTCTGAAGCCTCAAGCCCGTTTTTACAATCTCCTCCTTATGGTAAAGCTCTGATTCTGATTCTGCTTTATGAACGTCTCAGCATCACTCATTTCGAGAGGATTGCTGCCGATTGAATCTCAGTATTACGCTGTGTTCTTTATTCTCTGAAAATGCAGTGAAAGACTTTTTTTTCTTTGACCACATCGAGCGTATTTGTTAGTGGCTGTATCCTCACCATGTAGCCATGGATGATCCCGTTGTGAGTTTCATGAGGAGGAGCCTCCCAGCTCATATGGATGGTGCCATTCAGCTCATGGCTCACTGTGATGGACACAGCGAGCGGAGGGGCACCAGGCACTGTATAATGACAGCTCACTGTTATCACACACAAAAATCCCCAGACAATGTTCTTCTCATAAGTACTAAAAAGGCAAAAGTCACAGGTGCTCATAGGAACCATCCTCTCTCACCCGTCTCGGGGACTCGGAGGTGCCGGGTGTTGCTCTCCCTCCCGTACAGCCCACTGCCGTACGGCCGCACCTTAAACTCGTACTTGTAGCCCCTCTTGAGAGGGCCCACCAGGGCCTGGAAGCTGGGCAGCGTCACGTTCTTCGCCGCCCAGTCTGAGCTGGCAGGCAGCAGGGAGCGATAGAGGACCTCGAAGCCGTCCAGGTAGTGGGGCTGGGCTGAGAGCGACTGGAGCTGTGCACAGACAATACGTAAAATGCGTTAAGAAATGGTTTTTTGTTGTTGATTTTGTTCATCTGTAGAGTCGTTTAGGTTCTTTTGGTTTGTCCTTTGAGAAAAATAATGGGAAAAAAAGGAATTAGGCTGAATGAGGATGATGAGTCTCTCCATGACCCAACGGCACCAGTAGCAGTATCAATGTGTGTGAAATATCAAAAGCATCCATTTAGAATTGCAGACTGTAGATGGCCACTCCTCTTAGTTTGCCTCTGATTAACCCTCCTGTTGTCTTCATCTGTCAGCAACAGCAATGCTTTTCCTGGATTATTTTGACCCGGTCCATGTTCAATCATCCAAAAGTTTTCAGAAACCAAAGATATACAAACAAGCATTGTATATTTGTGTGTGTTTGTATTTTGTATTGTGTTTATGTTTGTCTATGTGTCTCTGTGTCTACGTCTGTGTGTGTGTGTGTGTGTGAGAAGTTGAAACATGTCTGACAGTTGCAAAGAAAGAGACAGTAAGCCATATCTGACGCCATTTTACATCCATGTGTGACTGGTGGGTCGAACTGACCCAAAGAGTATCTATGTGATATAAACATGTAGGGGGGGTTCGCAAATGTGTTAGAGGAACAATTTTCAAATTATAGGTTGACTAAACTAACGAAGGCAAGCAGGAGAAATTTCATACTGAAAAAATACTTTTAACTGTAATTTCTAGACCTTGAAAATCTGACACGGATCAATTTGACTCGAAGGACAACAGGAGGGTTAAACTACCAAACAGAATGAAGAACGAGGCTCGCTGGGCTCTCCTGCTTTCCCGTGGACCGCCCTGTTTTCCTACGCTCGGTGAAACGGCTTCATACCTTCCACTGCACCAGGGACATGTTGGACCCAGGGGACACGATGCTGATGTTCTCCACGGTGACTCTCAGGGCCGACAGCTCTTTGTGGAGGTCTCTCTGCTTGGTGTTGGCAGCCTCTGCAAAACACGAATGGTTTGAACATTAACACTTCATCATGGAAGGATGCACAGAGGGGAGGAAGCCATTTATTCTTCACAGACACATCATTCATCTGTGGATGATTTCATTTGAAAGGATGACAGAATGAGGTATCCAAGAAATTTCTGCTGAAAAGCATTTAGAAGACAACATGACTCACAACTTATGCATTATAATGCACTTTAGAGACAGCTTTACCTTCGACCAGAAGCTGTGCACTGGCAGAGGCCACGCCCACATCATTGACAGCAGTGCAGGTGTACCTCCCAGCATCATGAGCTGTCACATAGTGGACCTGAAGGGTCTTGTCGGGGTTTACCAGGTACCTGCACAGTCAAACAAACACACAGACTGACTGAGGGGTCGAAGGCTAGTGGGGAGGTCTGTGGAGGTAATGAAGGAGGATCTGCAGGAGGGATGGATACAGATAGAAGAAGAAGATGAACCACTATGGGCAGGCTTAAAAGGAAAACCTAAAGAAATGAGTAGGGGAGAAAAGAAGAAACTGCACCACACCTTCCACACAGTAGGTGCCAGTAATACAATGATGAAAGACAAAGGAGCAGAATACAGTAAATCGGCAACCTACATTGACTTGTGTGTGATGAAATACAGCAACCATAGTGCAGAGCATGCAACCATCAGGTGGTGTGCTGCACAGGCGGAGTGTGTGTTTGGGTGTACCTGCCGTTGGGCAGTGACCCCCGCTCTCGGCTCCACACCACAGTGGGCGGAGGGTCGCCTTTGGCCTGGCAGTAGAACTGGACCGACTCCCCCAACCGGACCGACGCGTCCTCCGGCTTCAGCACCAGCACAGGCTTGGCTGCAGCAGGAGAGAGAGGAGACGGTCAGGTGCTGCGCTCTGCTCTGCGGTGGGACAGTCGGGGGTCGTTCTAGTCGGTCTTACCCAGCACGGAGAGGCGAGCCGCCCTGCTCTGTCTCACCCCCATCGTGTTGCTGGCCACGCACATGTAGGAACCCGAGTGGTACTTCTCTGCGGGGTCGATGATGAGCTTCCCACTCAGCTCCTGCAGCACAGAGGGGACACAAGAGATGCAAGAAGACAGGAAGCCCAAACATACACACACACATTTTCGCAGTGTCATATAGAAGCAGTGAGGACACTCAGTATCAGGAGAATTGCATTTAAAGTCTTCATTTATGTTTCAGAATCTGATAAATACTCCTGCCAAGCATTGTTCACACTTTTTCAGAGAGAGGGGGGGGGGGCTTACGGTGTAGTGGTGGTCAGTTGTGTCGATGGACACTCCATTCCACTTCCAGACAACATTAGGCTCCGGGTGTCCAAGTGGGGGGGTGCAGTTGAGGACAGCGGACTCCCCCTCTGCCACCTCCACATCGCTGGGCTGCACGATGAACTCCTCCCTCAGCACTGCGACAACACACACTCAGGGTCAGAGAGATTCTGAGCAGTCGTTTCAATTCAACATGTGTGGTTCATATACTCAGGACATCATCAGGCTCTGCAATCCCTCATAACCAAGACTGGGTCTGATCTTCTTTAAGTCATCCACTCTGACCGAGCCAATGAGCAGCAGCATCTGTGGCATGTGACCTTTCAATTGGACCCATGTCCCAGTAAACGGAGCACCGTTGTAGGACTGATATTAGACTCCTGCATTGGTCTACTACTGCAAGTACATCACTGGCTTTCTGCACTGCTGCCATGCGGTAATAAAAAGACTGAAAGTGTGACGTGAGGACATGCAATCAAAGTGTCGAAGCTGGAAGCTTTCAGCCTTGGGATAATGTGACCAAGCTCTGTGGTATGATACGAAAAGCTTTAAAGAGATGAGACTTAGAAAGGAGACTTACTGATAACTCGAGAGGATTCCTGCTTAAGAATCGATTAGAATTTTGACATTTCAGAGTTTTGCTGACTACAAACCCACATGCCGCATATACCAGACACAAGATCCAAGCCTCCTTTAAATTTCCCTAAAATTACAATCCAAAATCCTAAAGTGAAAGGTTTTAAAAGTTTAAGGCCTCTGTACTCGTTCACTTTTTTAAATGCCCAAAGTACACACTCAATTCTGCCTCACAAACAGATTTTAAACCCATCAGAGGAGCTTCGTATCAGGGCTGAATTTCACTTAACAGTCGCGCGTCCAACTTCGCGTGACCCAGCTTTACCTGCGATGCGCAGCGAGGCGTTGCGGCTTGTAGCCCCACCCACACTGTTCCTGGCCGTGCAGGCGTAGACGCCCTCGTGCGATTGGCTCCCTTGGACGCTCAGGAAGAAGAGACTCCCGTCCGGCAGAACCATGGGCTGCAGGTGTCCGTCGGACTTGGATGTGTCCAGGGGCCAGCCGTCGTGGAGCCATCCGATGGTGGGCTGGGGACTGCCGTCAGCCCGGCACGAGAGCGCAGCGGGGCTGCCGGCTTTGACAACCACATCAGAGGGGTGGTGGACGATGCGGGGGGGCACCTCCTCTGCACGGACTCTGGAACCTGGAAAGGATTCGGAGGAGTTACGACACAGACATCACACATCTTATAAACACACTTACACTTAAAGGTTGAATGTGCAAGATTTTTATTAAAAGCTATATTTTAAAAAAAATAATACCTCAAAAAGACGTTTAGAGGGGTGCAGAATGGAAATATAGTGTTTCCTTAAAAAAATGTATTTCTCCTGAAAATAATTATAAATTTTGATGAGTTCGACAATGGCGATGTGTTTACATCTACGAGCCAATCGAGGTCGGCAATAACAGGTTGCCAGTTACGGCCTCTATCCTGGCACACAGCTCGTCTCTCAGTTGGCAAAATGGCGGAGTCGGCAAATGAAGCAGCTGCTTCAGAGCCCCGGAGGTTTGGTTATCTGTCTCAGGAAAGGAGTGACCTCAGAAGGGCAAAAAGTAGAGTCAATAAAGGTGAAGCCTTCAGTAGATGGACACGCAGAAAAACTGATGTATCCGCTGCAAACTTCTCAACACACTGGCTGTGACTGTTTTTCTGCTGTTGCAGCTACAACCTTGACACACTAGAGGTCGCTATTGTGTTCGTATTACATATTCAACCTTTAACTCTTAAATTACAGTGAAACACACATTTATTTGGGGAGTCTGAAATAATTTCCTTAAATTACTGATGTTAGAGTATCATGTTTTCATTGAAACAAAAGGTTAGTTTGGCATCCGGGACTTTTTTTTAAAACCACAAGGTGAATGTCATCTGACATTCATCCCTCCAAAATAAAAGCGTATCCTACTGAAAATCACAGGTTCAGTCATGGCTCAGATTGAGCGAAGGCTGGGTACACCCTGGGGAGGTCGCCCTGTCATCACAAAGCCATCAAAGACAGGCACACACTCACATACATACACATTCACACCTACACAAACAGTCACAAAATGATTTACACCAACCAGCTCTGATGTAAATACGTATCACTGAAATCAAATTCCAGATGTGGTCTTTGTGTCGTTTCAATTGCATAGCTCCATAATCAGTTATTTTCCTTGCTTGTGGTAACAAATTTTCCAGAATCACAGCTGCAAACATTAGGACAGTAGCAACGACTCGCAGCCAATAGGAAGCTGCCACCGCCGCCAACATCGCTGCCTCCATCTCACCAGCAATGGAGGGTCCCAAAAAAAAACAGAGTGCAGCCCTGCCACCAACAAACAAGGCCTGTTTGCAGCCGGCTGCGGTGGAATGCCATTGTTTGCACTTCCCATGGAGTCGGATGGCCATGCTGGAGGAAGCAGGGAGGCTCGCACGGCTTCCTGACAGGAGAGGAAGCTACAAGGTCTCAGGAACATCACCCCCCCCCTCCTCCGGCAACGGCACATTCGCACCAGAACAAAAAATACACACGTTTTCTTGACTCGATCGGAAAAGAGTGGCACAACCACAAAAACAGAGGCAAAGTATTAAAACTGTGAAGCGAAATGTTCCTGTTTGACACAGAGATGCAGTCTGAATCTGATTGGAATGAGTAATGAGCAAACACAAAAAACAAAACGCTTGTAACTCCTAAGCATCTCATTCGTCAACTATAGCAGGAAATGCCTTGAAATCACAGCTAACAATAGTCTGTGTGACCTCATTGTCATGGTGGGTCGAATGCTCCAGGTGTGACTGTGGGAGAGGCTGGTTCTCAGTCTGCTGCTCAGCCCGCAGACCTCGTTGAAACAAACAGATGAGACGCGTGTGAAAAAGAGGTTCACACCGCAGCTTCATCTCCTACGCGTCCGCAGGCGCCACAGGTGCCTGGGAGCAAGGCAGGACCACCTGCTGGGCCTGAAAGTGGGGCTACAGGACAGGGGCTGTACAGTAAAAGTCCACACAAGGACACAGTTATTTATCATTTGGGTGCCAGAGGCGTGTAGTAGTGAACCCTCTTGTTCTCATTGGGAAGGTTGGAGCACAGGTGGGGCCTCACTGTGCAGAGTTTACATGTTCTCTCTGTGCATAAATGGGCATTTCCTCCCTCGGTCCAAAAACATACAAACAAGGTCAGTCGTTGGCAAGCTGTGAGTTGTCCTGAGTGCCCAGAGATCATTTGCTGGATGGACTGGTGAGCTGCTCCCAGCACCCAGCCATTTCAGGCTGGAAAAACAGTATAACATTGAAATTGTGTGGATGAAATATGATAAATAAAAGCTTCAGTTGCTGGTCTAAAAGTGACTGTTTCAGTTTTTAGGTAAAAAAATGTTCAACTACAAAAAGCAGTCTCCTGTAGGTACACGTGTAAGCCTCCAGCTGAGGTGTGATGAGACAAATAAAACTACCTCGAAATGTTTGTCTAAATGGACATAGACTCGCTAAATAGATCATCTTTTTATAACAGTAACACAAAAAAGAAGACATATAACAGTATAAAAAAAATCAAGTAGTCTACCTACCATAGTTCCAGATGACACCAGGAAAGCTTGTGGACGAGCCTCCTAAACCTATTTATCTTATTAGACTACTCACAGAAACAGAGGAACGGCTGAACAACCTGTCTGTAGAAGCTGGATCTAATTTAAATCTATTGAATTCATTAATTGAATTCATGTTTCCCAGCGCACATACCTGTCAGAAGAAGTCCACAGAGGGTGATGAAGAGGTTTGTTGCGCTCATCATGAAAAACCCAAGAAGTGACCGGGTGTTAAAGGCTGATTTAAAGGTGCTATAACATTCCTTAAGTAGTTTTTGAGGTCGAAGCAGCCGCTGTGACGGGAAAGCAGCGCCCCATAATGAACCTGAGCGCCGCTCTGAGTCTTGCGCCAACACGCGCGGGACTGACAGGGAGCGGCGCAACGCAGCAGGCGACTTCAAAATAAAATCCTTCCACGTTAACGGCACACTTTCAGAATACAGCTTCCCATTAGCAACACTGTATTGTGACTTGCGAAAAGTAACACACGAGGTTGTGCCACATTCCGTTTTACGGCAACTTTGATGTTTTGTTTAAGTTTTCTTTTTTCTTACAACTTGATTTTATTTTGAAGGTAGCATTGTAAAACTCTAGGATCAAAATGCGTCAAATTCAAGTGGAAAAACAAAGGAAGAGAAGTTGGGCCAGTGGTGGAAAAAATGAATTAAATGAAAATTGAGGTCCAATACTTTTTTGAAAATTTTAGTCTCAGAAGGAAGAGTCAGAAAAGTCAGAATTAGGAGCCAAATGAATTCTCACTTAATGGTCAGAATTCTAACTTAATTTTAACATCTGGTGAAGAGAATGACTTTTAAGATTAGCAAATTACAATGTATGTAAACAAAAGGGAAGGCTGCCTGAACTAAAATCCTGGCAACATACAACATCATCCTTGAACTTTTCTTCAGAATCAGATCGCCATTATCATTATCATTAACATCATTAATGACTGGTGAACTCGGCAGAACGTCTCACTTTCAGATATCACAGTTTCAGGAGAGTCCCCAGCACATCACACGTTAAAGTGACACAATAATAGACGCGTTTGTTCCTTTTTTCGTTTCAAACCTCGACTGTGTTGATGTTGTTAGTGGCAACAGACCTGCTAACGCCTCCCTGAGGCAGGAAGGCCATCGTCTCCTAACAATGGAAGGAAACTGCATCCCTCAAACAACGTGTCCGCATTCTGATTGTACTATTTATAAGCGCATATTGGTTTAATGGGTCACTACATTTTGATGTTGGTTTTGTGAGTGTCACTGCCCTCCAGGCCTGGACTGGGGCAAAAATTCGGCCCTGGATTTTTTTGGG
>JAUESE010003935.1:0-10803 GCA_032274725.1 Malacoctenus triangulatus
ACACACACACACACACACACACACACACACACACACAGTTTCTTTATTCCTCTCAACAAATACGTGAAGCTGATGTAGTTTGAATCAGCTGTAATACTCTCTTGCTGTGGAATTGGTTTGTATGTGAATGGTTCCATGCCTGGCTGTTTATGATGATCGTGATTCATTGTAACTTCTGATAGCAGTGGTGTATTCTTCATGATACACGAATGTACTGGTATACTGACTGGCAAAGTTTAATGGACCAAGCTGCCATGTGCACAATGATTTACAGTTTTGTTCAGTTCATGTTTTAGTGTGGCTTTTGGTGTTAGACTGATATGAAATAATCCTTATAACCAGCATGTAATCTACTGTCCTTTCTCTGGCTGTGTTAAACAGCATGATCTGAAAGCATTCTCAGGAAAGTGGTAAAAATGCTGCAGTTGCGTTTAAAATCACACTATCCACCTCACTGATTGTCCCGTAGTTTGAGAGCAGATAGACAATCTTTATTTAGATATACACAATCTCTTGGAGCTCTTAGTGGTGAAGATTTGCAAGCGCTTGCTCCTTTATGGAATCATTTTACCACCAGATGGCAGCCAAAACTCATTTATTTTTTCGATGACAATTCACACATTCTGGGATGTAGCTGAACCAGATGTTTTGCATATATAATGTGCATTTACATGTGTTTTAAATGGATTTTTATTACTTGAAGCAAACTAAAGCAATTAGATGACTTCAATTTCAACAATATGGTTGAATTCGAAAACTTTCAGCCTTTGTCACTGTTTATAAAGGAAGACGTATTTGGAGCGAAAGTGGATGATGTCATCACCTAGTGTGGAGGAGTCAAAAAACGAAACAGAAAAAAATCCTAATAAATAGTCGAAAAGGCCACGTTCAGCAGTTGCGGTCTGTCGCATATATCCACTGCACAATACCCCTTCTGCATAGGCTTCTGCTGGTTTTTTGTTAGTCAAGCATTTCTGGATCTCCTGCCATCAAGTGGCTGGTGAAAGAGCCTTATTTTTTGCTTTATTGTAATGGAAAGAAAAAGTGTAACTTCGTGGAGCTCCCCTATGTGGCTCAAATTAGTATTGCTCACAGAAATATCTCTGTTAACTTTATGAAAAAATTTGTCGAGACCCTTACTTTGGGAATGATTTCTCTGGTTGGCTTTTTAGTCAGAACCTACATTTTTCTGGTGTTTTGAGACTAAAAGCACAGCGTCGCTTTCCTGATTACATCACATATCAGAGTTGCTTTATGCATGTAAAGCTGGTTCCCTGCTGCAGTTAGAGGAAACAGGAGAGCCACTGAGGAGAATGGAGGAGGTTGTTTGTGAAAAGAAATAAAGTACGCATTTGCAGATGTGACTGATGTGCGGTGATTACGAAAACAGCTAATGTTTTTCTCCATTTACAATCGCATAATTCCAAAATAGAAATCATCTGTAGAGGTTCCGACACCATAAAGTACCACGCTGCAGAATAAAGAGCCACAAGTAATAAACCACTATTAATACCATTGCATCACACATTGCCAACAGTGTGGCCCACATTGCCCCTATGGTGCAGGCAGCTATGGCTCCCATTGAGCCAAGATAGCGACCTGTTTTTCCAGCCTGTTTTAATGGTGTGAATGTATTTATTTAGCAATGGAGCCTTTTTTATCTGAAGAAAGAAAGCTGACAGTTTTATGACTTTGCTTCCATGTATATGGTTAAATTGTACTGTTGACTGTTGATAAACATGCCTGTGTGACATTTGACACCTGTACCACTGACTTAGAACTGTTTTCCTATTTGGCATTTTCACACCTCATTTAATTCACTTGTCCAAGTTCTGTGCCTCAAATAGTGAAAGCATTGTGAAACAAGAAATAGAAAAACTACTGTTGACAGTGAATGGCAATCGTTTGTGTCCTGATGCAGTATATCTGGGCATTGTCGAATTCTGGTTTCCTACAGTTGACCAATTGACATAGTGGTGTTGCAAAAGTAATGATAGTAAATGACCTTAGTTGAAACAATATCATCATGTGAGTGCATGTGATAATCTCAGATTATTAACAACTGTGATTCAACACACCATGTTGGTAAGGTAAACGTTTGTGTTTCCACAGAGTCCTAACTCAGTCCTGGTGGCTCTTGTGATGCTGCTCAACGTAGGCCTAGCAATCATTTTTGTCCATCTCCTCACTTGACCACATCTGGACTTTTAGGTAAGAAGTCTTATCAAAACTCTGTGCTTTTAATAAAACATTATTTGTCAACACTGAAGCTTTGTAATGTTGGATGTTGTCACTGCTTTTACTTTCTAACCTCTTAAGAAAGACACTGACAGGCCTAAAAGTATGTGCTCCAGAGACTGTTTTTATTGTGAATGCAAACCACAGGTTTGTTTGCAAAAGAACTGTTGTCACACAAAAGTCCTGTCATCAAAGACATGATCTTCCGGGAAGTCCCTGACGTTGAATGGACGGGAAGAGCGGCGACTGAACCCACCGAACTTCCAACCCCGGGAGCAGTCGAAACATAGTGACGTGCTGCCCGCCATCACCATATCAGGACCAAAGGGACCAGTGCAGGTCGAGCAACCCTAAAGCAAACCAGATGTGTCCAACGAAACTTCCCCCCAACAACACGTGGAGACTCACCAGGCCAACAGCACCCATGAGATCCTAATAGACAAGGGAATGAAAAGGAAACCACATTAAGATGCACATGCAGTGTCTGTGTTTGCGAGCATGTAGTTTTTCATGCAGGCAAGATTAATCAGACGTCATGCTTAATTAAAAATTCATATGTTGGATTTATTTTATAAAGTTAGTTACCTGTTCTTGCAGAGTGGCAGATTGTTTTCTTTCATTGATATGTAGTCTATAAATAGATTCCTCTATCATATTGTACTGTTAGTTTTTGGGGTTTTTTTTATTCAAGAGAAGAGTATTCTTGACTACAGTTAGGCAGAGTTGTGGGTGAAAGAGGGATGCTACTGTCTGTAAACTGAGAGGCAAATAGTGATGTCTTACTCAAATTGTTTGATCAGTATGCAGTCCCATACTGCATGCAAGTATTACAGTGTCTGTAATGTTGTGAGGAAAACTGAGAGCATATGTCTGAATCAGTGAAAACCCATCTTGAATATTCTATACATGAGATTCTCGGTTCAGGTTACTTTTTCTCATTGATCTAGATTGACAGTGTTCGAGAATTAGTTTTTTTCCTATGACATACTTTTGGACCATGAAAAGGGTTAACTGTATGGTTTTTTCAAAAGGTGACACAAGCCTGCAGTGCCTTTTAGGGCCCCATGATGTTCGATGTGAATTCTGGATTGTTCGAAAAATGACTGTCCCAGTGTTGTTTTTGGCAGTCATCTTAGTCTTAGTCTTAGTCTTAGTCTTTTGGGCGAAAATGATCATTACTTTTAGTCACATTTCAGTCACAACTATATGTGATATTTTTAGTCCAGTTTTAGTCGACGAAAACTCAAAAAAGTTTTAGTCTAGTTTTAGTCAGTTTTTGTTTAAAAAAAAGTATTTGTCTTTTAACAGATTAATTTTGTCTAAGTATTGGTAATTGGAATCAATGTTGACAGGATGTATCAAGTGTTGCAATTCATAAAACACGGTTCACCTTTACACTTTTGCCAAATGATCAGATTCCTTACCAGACTGAGCTCCAGCCTCCACTTTCCCACAGATGAAGAAGCAGTGCTGCTGTGCTGTACTTCATTGCTGTTGGGCAGAAACCTTTTATCTCTATAGCTCACCGTGTACTTTTTTCATGAATTGATGCCCTTCTTTATCATACAAAAGTGTCAGACAAAAGTCGGGGAAAAAAGCAGATCAAGTTCAACACATTGCATTGTAGATCGGCTATTTTCACCAAAAATTACAAGAACAAAGGAATGGTTTTGGACATACAAGGTTTCCACCCAACATCAAATACTTTCTAATCTGCTAAGGATTATGCCAAAAGCCAAGAACAAAAACAATCTTACTTTGGCAACCGAGGCTTTATTTTTGAGAATATGGCAAAGGAACATACACATACACACCATGCACATGCTGAAAACATGAGCAATGGATGAGGAACACATACACCCAACTTGACCTTGTCTACCAGTGCAGTTAAGATGCATATCATTTTTAAACAGACACCATATAACCCAAGTCTGTCTTTAACTTGTGCAAACTTTCTAAAACAGTGTTATGGCGACACATAACTGCCATTAATCGAGATAGCGCAAACCTTTCATCGCGGGCACACAAAGCTGTCATCGCGGGCCCACAAAGCTCTCATTGGGCGCATTTCTGGCTGTCTCGTCCGATGGTCGTAGTCGGAGCGTCTCAGGAGCGGTGGGCGAGCGGCTGGTGGAGGGGCCGACAACCACTGTCGCCGCACCCGTGCAGCGTTGCTCCCCTCCCGGGGAGGCTCACGGGCTTCGGCTGCATGAGGGAGAGCGGGGAAACCCCGGAGTCCAAGTGCCTCCACAACCCGCCAGGGCTCTGTTCTCCCCGACGACACCCGCTCCGAGGCCGCGGGCGGGAAGCGCGAATGACTGACGTCCACCGGCAGCCGCACCCCGACCCAAGTGGATCGCCCTGATGCCCGAGATGACAGCTTTGCGCTCTCTCGGTTAATGGCAGCGATGTAACACAATACATTTTAGCATCGGCAGAAATGTAATGCACTTTCAACGTCCGACAGACCAGCCACCAACATTTTCATCCAGTCTCATCTCGTCAATGAAAATGCAACTCACACGCAACTCATCATGTTTTCGTCATCAAAGATTCACGTTTAGCTTGTCACTGTCTTGTTATCATCATGAAAAAAAGGGGCGTCAACGAAATAATTTCGTTGTCGTCATCGTTGACGAAAACAACATTGGACTGTACTTGGAGTGTTAAGGAGAAGTGTTCGTTTTGTAAATTGTAAATTAGCTGGTTTGCCAGGAAACAATATGTAAAGTTCAGAGCTTCATGGAGCTTTGATTTCCGTTGTGTTTCGAGTTTGATTTTAGATTATTTGTTTGTCCAGACAAATCTTATAATAACATAATCTAAAGTAGGTTAAACCAGGAGGGTTGTGGTTTTTTTGGGATTATTGAAATGAGGTAACTGTTTTTCAGTTGCAATACATTTTAATGATAATGGTATCTACAGTTCTACAGTTTGCTTTTGTCCAAAGCTACGTACAAAACAAGCAAGAATTTCGAAAGTTGGAAAAGCTTTAGTAAGTATGACGAAGTACTTGAAGTTTGTTTATTCAGCCGCAGGTGCTTCACCAAGTGCCCAAAGACGTGCCTTATAATTTATTTTTAAAAAAGGATAGCAGCAGCAAAGGCAAACTAATCATCTCACTTCTGTGAATTAAATGTGCATCGTTCCTATTCACTATCGTCAGTGCTAAATATTCCAAAGAGTTGGGTCTCAGATCCTCTGATTCCTTCTCTCCTGCAGACAAGGAGGAGAAGAGTCACATTAAGTGCCAAAATGTTCCCTGAAAAGTTGAGTCTTCAGATGTCCTTCAAAAGTAGGAAGGGACTCTGGGAAGGGACTATGAAGTTGGTTAACTCTTTCCATCATTTGGGGACTACAGAGGAGAAGAGTCTCATGTGGTGCTCCCAGGCATCTTTCACAGGCAGAGCGTAATGGTTGAGAGGAAGTGTAGACCTGGATGAGTGAATCCAGGTAGGCCCGAGTCGTTTTCATCACAGTTTTGCAAGTCAGAAGAAGATTTTTGAGTGTGATACGAGCTGCCACTAGAAGCCAGTGAAGAGAGGTTAGCAGCGGGGTGACGTGTGTGGGTATGTGACTCTAATGTTTTAAGTCTTTTTCAAATGCTTCAACCAGTGGATTGAAGTTGAAGTTAACCACATTTCTAAGTTTCGGTGGGATTTTGATTCTTCAGCGGGAAATAATCTCTGTCTGATGTGTACAGGGGGTGGAAGTATGGGGAGCCAGTGTGTTGAGTTTGGAGTTCAGATCAGTTGGTGGTTTAATCTGATATTTCAGAAAAGGTGTTCATGATATTATTATTTTCAGAGTGCCATCAGCCTGAAAAGTGTGCCATCAGCGTGCCAGTATCAAATAAATTAAACCTGGGGATGAGCGGGGACCCCCCCCTCACAGCTGTGGGGCCCAGCAATAACTCCTCCCAGACAAAGTCAGCCATGAAAAATATACACCACTGGTGTTGTCTTTTTTTCTTTTTTTTTCTTAATACAATAGGACAAAAGTTTGGAGGAGAGTTTGGAAGATTTCCTGACTTTGAAATCGCTCATACTATACTGTATTGGTGTCCATAGTGTTTGACCATCACTGCATTTTGATGGCATTCTGTGTCTAACTTCAAACCTCTCTGATCTTGCAGTGGACTCATCCAGATCCATCGCCTGAGCTGCTTGTTTTTTCACCAGCCAAAGGGGCCTACAAACCGAAACAAAAAAGGAACACAATAAAAAAGCTGGCACCAAACGGAACTTAAAAATGGAGGACTGAAAATAGAAGAGTGAAGAAGGAGGAGGAAAGTGCATTGGGGGTGGGGGGATAAGAAGAAAATAGGCACAGAGTGAAAGATGAAACCGCCACCAGCATCGTTGGATGGACAGTCTCTGCTTCGAGTTTAGGCTGATTGGCCCTGCAATGAAAGCTGAGGCAGACGATAGCCGCAAAGAAAGGGCCCCTGCGCTCTATCTTGAGCTCCTCTTTCAGGGTCAGAAATATAAGAGGAGCCCTGGAGAGCCGAGTGAATGTGAATCAGTGAGACCTGGCATCTATACTGTCTATAAATGACTTCAGTGTAATCTTGCCCTCATAGCTTCAATTTCCATCCGACCGCTTCAGAAAGTTGAGAAGTATTTTTGAAATGTTGCAATAGATAGTTTGTGCCTATCAAGATGAATTGGAAAAAAAAACAACTTGGTACATGTACAATCTGTCAGAAAAGCCGCAAGCACCATCAGAATGTTGGTTTCTGTTGATATGCCTTGTCTCTCTTAAACAGCTTCAGAGGTATGTTCCATAAACACTCTGATGAACCAACGTGGTACTGTCAAGCACTTTATTGGAACTGCTCTTCACCTTTCTAATGCCGGGCTGTGTTTACTAAGTCACTCACTGCCACCACAACTGTAACACAGTAAGAAACAAGTTGGTGCTCCCAGTGAGTACACTTTGGGATATCAGTGGCTCTTGTGCTGAACTTTTATCTCATATGAAAATTAAATGAGCTGGATGGAAACCCCAGAGTTTGCTTATTTCATGCATTTGTGTGGGCTTCCACATTTTGTTTTGTTTTTTCCCCCATGTTTATACGTGTTTGAATGGAGGGTTAGCAGGTGGTGGATTGGATGTATTCCCAGATGCACTGTGAGCTGATGGGAGCCAACAGCTGCATTACCCTTTCATCGAGTGACACTGCAGTGGGTGTGAAGGGGGCACCGGGAGGAATGTGGCAGGAATGTTGGAGGAATGTTCCTGTGTAACATAGCCAATGCTGCCCCGTGCTGGGAAAGCAGCTCTACTTCGATCGGCCTATCGATTTTGGAGCTGGGTTTTTTTTTATCTGTTTTCTTGGCTCTCAATGCCTGTTTTTTTGGAATTGGAAAGATGAGTAAACTTGAAACCTTTACGGACTTACATTAACAAGCAAGTTCTTAGTTCATGTTGTGTTGTGTGCATGAAGGTTTTTAGGGTATTATTGGGTTTTGTTTTTTTTTTAGATTCAAATATTTGCCTCCAGATGCCATGAAGAGTTTTTCCAAAAACACACACAGACACACACAAACGGCTAATAAATGATCACATTTTGCAGATTCTGCTTTTTGTCCGTGCATTCTTTTTTGAAGGAGGAGAGAAGAAAGTAAATTAAATGTTGAAGTCACCATGATATTCATATTATTGGATACAGACTGTTTATTTATTCGAAGACATTAAAAAAAGTTAAAGAACTGAAAAAAGCTATATCAGATGATCCTGTAATCGTGTGCTGCTCACAGTACAAGATTAGATTGTATGGCACATTAACATCTAGGTAAAGCGGAGACTTGCGTCGTAATTTCGTTTGGTGTGTGATCACAAGGCGTTTTTTTGAGATTGAACTAAACTGCCTGGCGTATGCCACTCATTCATAAAATTTTCTTTTAGATCAGGCATCATCAACCTTTTTTGACTTCAAGAGCTACTTCACGGGCACTGAAGGGCTCCAAGGGCTACTTACTCAGACGTTCTGATTTTGTTTTAATAGCTGCATAGTTCACCTGTAACCAAAATGGACTATATGTATGTAGGAGGATTACTCTTGTATTAAAGACAGATGGATTTTAACATGCAACATTTATTACTGTTTCATCTTTATTTTTTCCAATATTTGAGTTATTTAACGTATGATAACTTTATGACAGTTTTGATTGAATAGACTCTAATCTGTATTACATCTGGCATCATTTTTGTGAAAAATATTATTCAATTACATTTATTTTGAGGTCAATATTGAGACTTCAGTATTGTTTGATAATTTATTTTCTATTTATATTGATACTATAATTTTTAAATTAACTCATAATTAATAATAATTAAAGTAATAATTGAAAATTACCCCAAAATGTAATTTCAAAACAACTGTAGATCAAACTTGATTGAACATTGTTGCTATCTGGCAATGCTGTACTGAGGGCTTCTCATGAGGTCCTTGTGGGCTTCCAGGTGCCCATCGGTGATCCCTGTTTGGGCTTCTGCTGCTCAAACTGAACTTTTATTTAGCAAAACCAGTGTTGAAGAAGAAAACGCAATTTCTTGATTGGCTCACGTCAAGGATCGTAAGTGCTCATGGTGAACAGCTCAATCCAGGAGTATGAATCAGCAGTGAAGGGACAGAGACCCATAAATTCTCCAGAGTTCCCTTGTTGTGGTTGTCAGAAGCGTTTGGACACAGTTTCATACATGCCCAAATGGAGCAGAGGGAACAAAATCTCGTCTTCTTGGAGTGAATCAAACAAGGCTTGTGTGAGTGTGCCCTCAAAGGTCTTTTTTCCTGGGCATATTTTATTGCCATTTTCCTTTCTCAACAATGAGACCGTTTACATGGATGATTTACAATTCTCAAGAAAATGTCAAAAATGTAAATTGTCGTGTACTTTTCCTGTTTAGCCAGCTGTGATTAGTTTCTTCACTTCCAACGACAGGGATAAGCAGTATAACTGGTAGGTAACCACTGGTAGGATTATCTCTTTTTCCCATCACTTTTGAACATTAGGCTGTATTGCATTTTCATTTGAGGATAGTGGGTCAAAAAACAGTTTTTGTAAGATCGGGGCTCTTATATCGAACATAAAAGATTAAAAAGAAAAAGGAAAGTAATGGAAAATCTTTCAATTCTTTTCTAATTCCTAAGGATTGACATGATCATAGAAGGTGTCATTTTGATGTAGAATAAATGCATTTGAATTCTTTTTGGAATCTTTCAATTCAACCTGCAAATTCATGGTATGTAGTCATACTAACTTTAAAAATAATCATGATTCTCTCATCAAATATTTTTTTGCCCAAACATTGAGGTGCAAACCACTGGATTATGATAAAAGAAAAGATCACAAATCGCACTCTGTATTAATACTTCTTGACATACATCAAGGTGAATTGGTCTTAAACTTTTTCCAAATCATTTAAATGATCTTTGCAAATTACTCAAGGACACACCACATCATTCCAAATTAGAAATGCTGGTTTATGAGGTCTATAAACCTCAAACTACTGTGAAAAACCTAATTAGATACAATATCAAAAATGCAAAAGCGGTCTTATTTTTTGTGCCATATTGAGTGAAACATGTTCAATAAAATACACACAAACAAACAACCTCTTTCTCCCCTTTTTATTAATTTCCCTCAACATGAGTGGGGTGACTGTTGCATATCCTTGTCACGTTTTGTGTCTTTCAAAGGCTCAAACTTTACTGCACTGAAAGGTATTTCTTGCAAAAAAGACGGATGCAAAAAAATGGCTTTTTTGTGATTGCCATGTTTTTTAATAATTTGAACAACATGAATATGGGCTAAAATATATGTTGTCTGGAATATCTTGAAGTTCCTTTAGTTTCTCATCATGTAGTGATTTTAAAGTCCCTTATATTTAAAACAATAAGCATGAGAATTTGTATGTATGTTATTGTAAATGACAACAAACGTCTACATATATTTCAAGTGCTTATGGTGAACGCATGGCAAAGTTTGTGATAAAAAAGAAAAAAAAATACCATAAGCGAGGTTGGCATGTAAAAAAGTGTCAACGGGCACATGCGCGCGCACGCACACACACACACACACACACACACACAGATGCCCTTGCATCTGGCAGGCCTGCTGCACTCACTCCTCAATTGAAAAGTTTTAACATCAATTTCCACTGTCAGTCTGAGGTGACGAGAAGGGACTTTTGTAAACTTTTCAACCTTTTGAGCTGCCTTTTTTTTATTTTTTTTTAATCACTCTGCTCCTTCCCCTTTTTGGCATGTGAAGCTGTCTGTTCCTTAAACAGGTTACATTTTATAGACAATGTCAAGTTGTTTTAGATCTATTTTATCAACACCACTTTTTAAACACCAGTGCTTTGTTCACTGGGAACCATTACAACTGGAGAGGCCCACTGACTGGCAGATGGTTCAGTAAGCCTTACTCATTGTATTTCCTGCAGGGCTTTATCTGCTGCTGTCTGTCTGGCCAGGGGGAGTCGTCAGTGTCTCAGCCTGACAAACTGTGCATCACCAGTGTCTATGTTGTGTCGAATAAGATCAATGTGGCCGAC
>JAUESE010003961.1:0-10802 GCA_032274725.1 Malacoctenus triangulatus
CTATCTATCTATCTATCTATCTATCTATCTATCTATCTATCTATCTATCTATCTATCTATCTATCTATCTATCTATGACTCTCTGGCTACACCTCATGTAAAGCTTGGAAGCAGTTTGGATTTAACTTGAGTTCAGTTTTTTTTTTTTACATTCTTTTATCAGAAAATTGGTCATTAGATCTTTATGAGAAAAAGACTACTGAGTTAAATGTTAGTGAAAGACAAGTGGGAGTCATAAAAGCTTTTATATTAGAAAACAATATAACAAAGAAAAAGAAGTTTGCCTTATCGGGATGTTTGGTAAGAGGGATCCCGGGTTCACACTTGCTGCTTGCATTGAGCTCTTCGTGTTTCAACAACTCGCCACTCGTGCAATCCAAGTGCAGGCCTTATCAGGCCACTCAGTTTACTACAGGTGTGACATGTGCACACATGAACACATTAACACTCTGTGTGTTTGGCCTGGTGCTCGACCGTGGCAGCCTGTCTGCCAAATTACACCCAAGAAAGGCTGCAGACTCCCTGTCTAACTTTTCATGTGTCCACAGTCCACCCCGGCAGACAGACTTGCACAGAAACACACTCAAGCAGGAGCCTTCAGTGTAAAAGTCATGGGATGTTAATGTCTGTGGCCTGTTTGATTTTCTGCAAAGTCTTTTTTTCTGCTTTTCTTTTGAATGTTTTAATCTAATTATGCCAACTCTTATGCAGGTAGTGTGTCAGTATTCCTGACACCTAGGTTGGCTACACTGATTCAGGACAAGCTCCAGCTCCTGGTCAGCAACAACCAGATTAAAGTGAATGTGCTCTGCTAAAGGATTAGCGGACTGCACCTTTCTGTGAAATCCAACACCTCCATCACTGGAGTGATCCGAGACAGTGGCGAGTCTGCTTACAGACAGGGAAGCGGGACAGCTGGACCGTTGGTGGACTTTCGGGGAATCCCACTCTCTGTACCTTCACTCCCCATTCTTGACGACACAACTTGACTGTTTCTTAGAACCACCTTCACCTGGGATCCAAAATGGATGTGTTACATTGATACTGTCCAGAAGGAGGCTCAGCAGTGATTGTTCTTCTGGGAACTGTTAAAGAAAAATTTTGTGCCCCTTGAAAAAAAAACAACCAAACAAAAAAAACAACAACAACTGCTCATCCTCTTCACATCTGTAACAGTATGGCTTGGCTGCAATGGCCTAACAGCAAACATTCCACTCCATCCAGGAAATCTGATCTGGGGTGAGAGAACGGGTGGAAAACGTCACCGCGGACCCCCCGCGAGAAGTTTCTTTCCTCAGGCTGTCACTTTGATAAAACTGTGTAACAGCTCCAGTGGGACAGAAGTAAACAGCACATCTTCACTGTTGCACATGCTCCCTAATCTCTGTAAACACTGTCCACTAATGTGAAACTGTACATTAATGTAAATACAGTCCAAATGACACACATGCACAACTCTTGCTTTTTTTTATTGCACCTCTTTTTTTCATTATTCTTATTTATTCTCTATTTCACCTTCATAATACGTTTTTTTTTTTTAAAGTGAAGCAAGACCTCATTTAAATTGCTTTTTGTGTACAAATCCAATGACACTTCTTACAATTCTGATCTCATTGAAACAAGCATTTCATGCATCATTTCCAGTTGGTTCTTAACAAGCACTGTCATCTCTTTAACTTTGACTGGAGCCCTTTGGATTGCATTCCACTGGGAGCATAAATGTTCAAAAGCATTCAACAAATTAGTGTCAGTGGCTCGTTGTTTCGCCTTGATGTCCCTTTTGTCAATATCTTGTCAAGTTTGGAAAGAAAAAGTGTGACAACTCAAGTTATTGTACATGGGTTTCTTGTTTGTGGACGTAAGCTCACACATCTGGAAACTGCTCTGGCAGTAAATCACAACATATTTAGAAAAACATCAGATATACAGCAATACTGGTATTTCTTTGGACATTATTATTTGATTGAGCACTGTTGTGATGATATTACATATGGATCGAAATCGATTAATTTCCAATCAAATCATGGTCATGAGCAGGTTTTTTTTTACTCCTCTCTGTCTTTCCCTCCCCTTTTGGACTGTGCGTCAAACACAGAGAAAAGGAGAGGTTCTCATTTTAAGAAGGATGAAAAACATCTGGGTTTTGCAGATGCGTCCAAAGTGCAGCAGAAAGACGTAGCCCGATGTTCTGTGGAGATACCAGGAAAATTGTTCATGGTGAGATATTCCAACACATCTAATCTCTTCCCTCATTCACAGCAACATGAAGTTTAATGGAAACTGCATGCTGCAAAATGGTTAGTTAAGTCTGTAAAGTTTCCAACCCTGAATTGAGCCGCGCTGCAGAACTCCCTCACTTCTCCTGTTCATATAAAGAAAAAGCCACAAGTAGCATAAAGTTGTTAACAGCGTCCCATTGCACATTCTCGAAGAATATCGACAGCATTGGAGCGGCTCCTGCTGTGCTCTGACCTCACCTTTAGCGTTGGAATTCTTCCACTGTGGACGGTGTTGACCTCACGTCCCCATGATGCTCTTTGTCCTTGTGTCCACCCACCAGTCTTTTTTTTGTTTTTTGCAGTGCTCCGACCTCACGTGTTCTTTGTGACCTCTCTGCTGAAAGCCAGCCCCAATGTTTCCACCTCTACCTCTCTATTCAGCCGCACTACAGCCTTGTATTTCTTTCTGTGGCCTCTCCACTCGGTTTGCACTGACTTAAGGTCTCAACTTAGTGATTGAGGAGAGAGTGCAAAAAAGAGGCTTGCAGTGAAAGTCATGATAGCATTATAATATTATTTATATATCTATGAAAGACCCATTTCAAGACCCATTTATTTGGTCTCATGTCAGACCTATTATGGACAAAAGCTGTACATATCAATAATGTAGCCTCTTCCTTTTGAGAGAAAGGAACCTCTCCTGGAACCACTGCAGTATGTTGTCCTTTAAATTCTGCATTTGGCCTCAACCCATTGGCCTATTTGCCAACATTCAGGCAAAGAGGTGAAATTTATCTTTGGCAGTTTTATTCGAAAAACTTCAACAACCCTAGCCACACAGTCCAATCCCCCTCCTGTGGTGAACAATCATCGTTGTTTCCAGCTGTTATACTGAGATTATCAGAGTGAGATCACATCAGGTCACTCAGACTTCCACAAGATTGAGAGTTTTTGGATCATTTGAGTGAGAAACATTAGAGAGTGTTTTTCGAGGAGCAAATTCCCAACAATTAGAGTTTGAAGGGGAAATGCAGTCACATGGACCAGCTAATGGAATCCCTGTACCCCAGTCCCCTGTTGTGGCGTCAGCTGATCCGTCAAGAATGCCCACGGGTGTGATCCTTTCTAATCAGGACACATAAATTCATAAATTAAGACTGATTAAGTGATCAATTTACCTATGTCACCGTTCTGTCAGAGCTGCTTAATGGGCTTCCTCGGGGGAATAAATGAGGACATAAGTGGGACTGAAGGTTGTTTGAATCAGGGACGGATGCCCCAGTCGCCTGAGATGAAAGACAGCTCACAAATCAGATCAGCGACATCATGTCTTACATTCAAGATACAGGTGCTGCCTATGACGAGCATGTGCAGTAGTCCCAGCGAGGACTTGTTCACAGAGCGGCCACAAATCTGTTTTATTCCCCAAGACTTGGTTGGACGTGAGTACCTGCTGCATCTTCGCTCATCATTCTCTTGGCTTCCAAGATGTCAATCGGAGACCCTAATAAAAATAAAATCCTTTTGCACATTGTGAAATACTGATGATACTTGAGATAAGTTCAGTGGGAGCCTGAATACTGATTTTACAAGCATACACAACACGTGTAAGTAGAAACAGCAGCTGAGGTTGACAAAATGTCATCACCTGGCAGAGGTAGTAAAGGTTGATGGATTAGTGAGCTAACACAGATGCAGCAAAAGCAGGACATACAGAAGGCTGTCAGCACCCAGAGGACTGTGCAGCAAAGAAAGATTGAGTTCCTTAATAAACTCCCAAAGACAACATGGATCACAAATTCAACATACGTCCAGCAGCGCTTTGAGGCTTCTCTCCTGTTGGGGAATGTTCTGGACGGACAAAGATGATAGAAAAATGAAAACTGAGAATGAAGAGCCAAGTTTGACATGAACATTTTTGAGAAGTTACAACCAAGATAATGAATATAACAAAGGCTGCAGCGCAGGGATCTTCTTTGTCTGGGATTCGGCGCAGAAAAGCCCTGGGTCTTCTTCCTCCATTGATTTCCTCCCAAGCTGGCTCTGTGTCCAAGGCGAGTGCCCTCCTGTTGATATGTCACTTTGCTATATGTAGTGCTGTCGTCATATAGGGCTCACGACTACATAGATCAATGAAATGAGAAGATGAGTATATCGTGTTATGGTGTGTCAACATACATGCTCTAAGAACCTTCCCGGGGTGTAAAATCCCTTCAAGATCAGTGCCGACCTTGTCCTCCCAACTCTGGAGCTTTGTGAAGTATTCTCGTCTCACTGGTAACTGGTTGTTATGCAAATGGTATTCCTGTTTCTTAAATAATTCATGCAAATTACAGCTGGATTATTTTTAGAGTCATCAGCTGTTAGAGTAAAATTCATATGCAATTTTAAAACTGTTGACAATCACAGCATGTTTTTCAACAATTAAAAATGTAAATAAAAAAAACCTTTTCAAAGCTTTTACACGAAAAATTCAAACACATTTTAAAGGACATGAAGAACTGAAAATGTTCAGTGAAAAATTTGAGCATTACATGAGGAGGTCATGTTCACTAAACTCAAAAGCCATTTTGTTCAACAACATCTCAAGGTCAACAGGTAAAGTTGCTAAAGGTGGTCAATTTTCATGCAGAGGCAATTTTCACACTTCAAGAGACCTTAAAGAGACTAACCTCCTCAAGTCTGTTTAAAAACCAGTTTGCGTGTATTTCTGAGCCCACTCCAGCCATCTCTGCTTGTGGGCATTAGTTTGAGGTGGCAGAATAACAGGTTTATGGTAGCTACAAACCTCTGGAGGATCTGGCGCCAGCAGCGTCAAACATCCGTTTGTTGCTCTGTATTAATATTTCATCAGCTGCTCTTTTAATCTGATGTATTTGTCTCACAGGAAACCCTCCTCATTTTACCCTGATTACTCTAAATCATCCATGGGTCTCCCTTGTCTACAGCATAAAACTATTTCATGCTACCTTCCCCCCCATTTTACTCAAATTGTGCTCTGCTTTATAAATTGGAACATCTTACTTCACTAGTTTTTCCTTTAATTGGGCTGGCAAACTTATCATAACAGCTGTCTGACATTGATTCCAGTGATCCAAAGAGCCCAGAGACACAATCTTATCCAGGACATTATTTGAGAAACAAAAAAGTTAATCTTAATGACACTTACACACAATTTGCATGAGCAGGAAATGTTCAACATCGTCATTCAAGAGGGGAGGACAAAAAGAGGTAAAGCTGCCTTTAAACCAGGGCTGTCAATCTCACCCCAAGTGGGTAGGGCCAGTTTCATTATGGCATTATAAACTTTGACTGGGGACAGTTTAAAAATCCTCCCTTTGTTTGATTGCATAAAAGCACAACTACATTTAATACATTTTAATACCTCTACACTCGCAGTAAAGAAGTTAGCATCCACTGGTCCATTGTGTGATGGCTTTCCTGCCACCTGCTGTTCAGTTATTGGTATTACTAAATCCCCCAACCCAGACAAAAACCAATCCATAATTAACAGAACAGTAACAGAAGTTGGGAATCATTGAAATCGAGTGAATTGTTTGTCCCTTTTGCCTAAGTCAGGTCCTTTGGTGGGCTCGTTTTGGCCTGCGGGCTGCAGGTTTATTCCATAGATTACAGGCTGGCCTCACGATGGCATTTAAGCTTCTTTTTTCCATTGTGCTCAACAGTTGGACCATCAAAGACAGCCATCATCATTATCTCAGGCATTTGGTTGAGGTGCCGTGGTTGAGAGGACCTCTCAGGTGTTATCACTTGCATTTCAGCATGTCAACAGAGTCACCTCTGGTCCCTGCTGCTGTCACTGATTGACAGCAATCAGAGTATTCCAACGATGAAAAGTCTTCCTGTTGTTCTCCCAGCATGGTTCCTGTGATGTGCTGGTATTTATACTTTGTAATGGAACTCAGAAAAGCCATTTCAAGCAGTTCTCAACGTGAGAGGTTTCCAAAGGCGATTGTAACACTGGTAACATGTGAGGGATGGTGAAAAGTCAGTTTCATTTTCCATTTACAGTGAACTTTTAAAAAAAAAAAAAAACACCCTGTTTTCTTTCCAGTACAATTACCCAAGCAAAGATGTTTCCCTCAGCTCAATACCTTCCCTTATCAAATTTGAAAGTTCCTAGTCTTTTTCAGACTACCCACATATCATATTGTAAAAGAAAAAAATTGTTTTCTAACTTCACACATTAAAGAACAACTTCAGCTAATGTAATGTGGGCTGAGACAAAGTGTTTAAGTCATGCTATTTTCAGAAATGATGGCCTCTTACAGTTGCAAAACAGAGAAAAGACAGTATATAAGATGCTTTCACTCATATTTTGCCTCTTTTTTTACCTGACGTACCTTTAATACATATAATTTGAATGTCTCTAATGGGCTGTGGAAAACAGACAGACTGCTCAAAAATCAAAGTGTAATAAAGTTCCTAGATTGTTGATGGACTAGGCTTTTGTTCAAAGCTGATGGTGAGCAGGTACACAGAATGAATAACATTGAACTGTTTTACACAGAAGATTTGTGTGACTGTGGTAAAATGATGCAAAGTATTCCAGCTCTCAGTTGACCAGAAAAAGCAATTCACAGGTGGCATTGTTTATGCTTTCACACAGCCAGCCAGCTCCAGTAACAGAGAGGGGACACAACTGGGAGTGACAAGCAAAAGACACTGGTCGGCTTAAGCGTTTTTCAAATAAAATAGGCATTTTCTTTGTTCCAAGTTTTTGCTTTTGTTGACTTCTTCATCTGCTCTGAGGGGGAGTAGTTGCTGCATCTCGTCATCTCCTCAGGTGACATTGTTCTCCTGTGTTTTCCCTCAACTGATGTAAAGAAATAGCAAGCTGTTGTCTCTGGAATGCTAAAAATCTGCAGGTGCCTGTTGCATTTGTTGCTTTTCAACTGTCCTGTCCCTTTGTCCTCACCTCAGTAACTCTACCAGCAAACTGGATTCCCCTGTTTTGTTGTCCTTTACATAGGTAATAAATCCAATGAACAAAGAAAGTTCTCTGAATGATGTGGATACAGGGGCGGTGCTTCAGGGGGGGCTGGGAGGCTGGCACGCCCCCGGCCCGGGACCCACAGGAGCCCGGATGGGAGGTCGGATTAGGGGGAGCCGGGCCTCGACCACGGCTCCGGGGAGGCGGAGATAGCGGGCCCACTCATGACCCGTGTCCAGAGGAGCCCAGAGTATGGGAACAGAGTGTTGAATATCACACACCATATAGGTTTATACAGGAGCTATATAGGTTTCCCCAGTCAGGACTGAGTCATGGTTGCTAAAAACTTTAGAAGACCGACTGACTTTAGTGATGTAGTAGGTGTAAAATATTGAATAAAATGTTGTGCTGCATGACTGGCTTTATTTTCACTCTCACATTTAACTTTATGACTCGCAAATTTACAAGTTGATGCCGATATTGTCTCCAAGTGCATTTTGGGCAAACTTGTCACCAACCTTTTTTTTTTTTTTTTTTTTTATAAATTATTTGGGTTTAAAGGGCCGGGTCATTTGCCTCGCCCCCGGCCCGGTTCTGATTTGTTCCGCTAGTGTGTGGATACTAAAATTATGGCAACCCAGGAAAAAAAAAACTGCCTGTATCTGCTTGTAAGTGTCCTGGATGCATTTATTTAAGGTTTGAACATGCGAAGGAACTATTGCTGTGTCAATCTACCGTGTCTTTCTGTGGAGGTGATCTGTCCCAGGCTGAACGTCTGGCAAGGCAGACACAGCTGACCGTTCAGCCAGTCGTGCTCTGAGACAATTGTCCCTCGCATCTCACGCTCAACAAAGCACAATCAGCCGTCAAATTGTCACATGGGAGCAGACGCCTCCAGGGTTCACTGAGAACTGTCTGACAGACCTTGGCGGTCTGTTTTCAAGCAGCTATTCCTGAAATGGTTTAATTATCAAACATCCAGCCTTTTCTGTATTATTGATTGCACAGAGTTGTCTGACAATGCTTGCCTGCTGTGCAGTTGTGCTGATTAGCAATGAGGAAAAGACCAGCTTTGTTTTGTCCCAGTGCGGCATCACAAAGGCAAACAGGTGTTTTAATCTCAGGTGACACAACTTTGACCTGAAAGATTATTAGTTCCTAAAAAGTCTACAGGACTCATATTTAAAAGAAAATGGAGATTCCAGCCAGAGTTGGTCTGAGGGTGGCCAGAACTGGCCTTGCTGATTGGTCCAATCTGGCCAACAGAAGCATTTTGCAAACTGCTTTTTTTCAGTTATTCCACTTAACTTTATTTATTGTTTCTAATTAAACCAAAGGGAACATCCTGGATGGGTCACCAGTCCATCAAAGGGCAAGAAGGCCAAACAAGAAGGGACACACTCACAAAGACAATTGAGAGTGTCTTTTTTAACTCACATGTACGTTTTTGGACCATGAGAGTACACCTGTTTCCTGTCATTGCCCAGTCATGCCTTGCACAAATGCCAGGACGCACAAGAGTATTCCATAAAGAATTAAAAAAAACTGAAGTCAAATGAAACTGTATGTGGCCCCCTGACCTAAAATAACCATGAGACCCCCTGATTTAGATGATAGCTCCCAACCTTTACAATACTGTAATCAAGTGAAAAATGGAAAAATAAAATCCAGACAGAACAGACTTTATTTTGTACAGATTCTATCTGTTGCCAAAGGCTATGTCAGTGTTATCACATTCCTCAGATTCGCTTTGGAAATGCAGCTCACACAGAAGCTTTTAATATTTATTTCTTTACTATTTTCTGCAGCACTAAAATGAATTTAGCAGAAATATATTAAAAGCAACATACTTTTTTTTTTATCAGTAGCAAAGAAAAAACATTTAACCTGGAAACTGTGCTGTTTCGGTTCCAGAAAGAGCAGAATTCATAATTTATAGGTTGAAATATGAAAAAGTTGAACACAAACAACTATCAAAGGGGTAGTGCTCTGAAGCGCAGACCTTTTGTATGTTGTTTCTCTCTCTGTGGAGGAAGGGATCAGACATCGTGGGCTCGGTGTCACCCTTTAAATGGGCGAGTCACGTTAACGATTGCCTGTGATTAACCTCCTGATAGAGGTAGCTTGCATTAGTTTGTGAAGGGGGCTGGTCGTGCAGGCCAGAAGGTTCCCGCTTTACATGGAGAATCAACCCAATAAGCCAATCGATCGAGCCAGAGACAACAGAGAGAAAAGAAGGTCAATAATGTCAAAGGTAATTATGCTGTGCACTAAGTTTTCTTGAGGTTAAAGGTAAAGCCATTGTTTCTGCATGCTTCCAAAGATGATTGAGTGGCTCAGACAAATGACAGAAAGAAAAAAAGCACAATAAGTGGAACTTATAGGGGGAACAGGGGTGGGGGTTGTTGTGCTTGGTTCCCTTTTTTTTTCTGGAATAAAAAGGGTAATGGAACCCCAAATATATATATATATATATATTTACAGGGGCTTCATTAGGATAATATTGTACTGTATCAACTGTACAGAAAAAATTACAAGATACATAAATACTGTGTTATAAAAGTCAAACAAGCCAATCCTCCAGTGACCTGATTGTTTGAATGAATCCACCTGTAAAAGTGGCCAAATTAAATTAAAGATACTTTATTATTTGTTTTCTGAAGGCGAGATGAGTGAGGGCTGGTGCAAGGAACAACTCAATAAATCATCTGATCATTTGGTGATCCAAAATTAGAAAAAAATTGTGTTGTTTTGGTGGGTTATGAAACTGTCTTTATTTTTATTCCCAAAATGTAAGTTTTCATTAACAATAACCTTGACAAACACACGCGTGCAGACACATTGAGCCAATAGTTTGTGCAAAGAGAAAAAGTTAACACTCTCATGCATCGAAGGCCTAAAATTTGATGATTGTGTTTTAAACCTGAACAAACTGCTAGTTTGGTGTCTTGTGTCTGGATGGTTGCCATGTGAATGCAGCGTAAGTCACATGTGTGATTGAAATCCCTGATTCATAATCAGAGCTGCATATCCGCTTCAGTATAATGGTACCTCCAAAGCCAATCCAGTTAACCTGCCGCCACCACTGAGCTGTGACAATGTGTTAATTTTCACTGACCCTAAATGCAATTACTACAATGCTGTTTTTCCCCCATTTTTAAACCAATCGACTCACCACTCACTAAAATCACAGAACTGCCTCTCACACACTTGGCCATGGTCCTTTACTCAAACCCTTTCACACAGCTTAAGTGCTGCTTAAGTGCCCGTGAATAACACATGGTCCCATCTGAGTTGCAGGTAGCTGATAATCATCCTCACTTGAACCATCAGAATGGCTACTTAATAATGGCGGTAAGCCCATGCTATTCCTGGCTCTGGTTTCAGCAGGTGATCAAGGAAGTATTTGTAAGTCCTGAAGTGTCCTTCTCATATGAGCTGCCTGGTGAGAAAGAAAACACTGATCTGAAGAAGGAAGAGAAAGGATTCAGGACCCCGTTAATTGCTGTGCTTGTATATTTCTGAGAGAAGAAACAGAAACCAGTGTGTAGGACAGGGGTGGGCAATCCTGGTCCTGGAGGGCCGCAGCCCTGCATGTTTTCCATGTGTTCCTGCTCCAACACACCTGA
>JAUESE010003969.1:0-10801 GCA_032274725.1 Malacoctenus triangulatus
CCAATCAATAGAGGGGTGACTCGCGTCACTCGGCCCTCACCTATTGATGCAGAAAGTGTCATTGAATCACCGCCCCTAGCATTTGACGGCGCGGCACCTCCAACACAATGGAGCAGTCAAACAACAATGGACCCTAACTAGCAAATTCAAATTTACAGTGCAGGGAACTTGAAGGCTCAAAACAACCGACAGAAAACCAAACAACTTCAGCAGGAAATGACTCACCTAAACTGGCTCAACCTACTGGCTACATGCTGCACCGGATTAAAAGTGGCACTCTCCAATTTTAGGGACCGGACAGGCCGCACCAGATTTTAAGCTGCAGGTATCCCACATTGTATGAAATATTTACACAGAAATATATTACACATGAGTTTTTTTGTTTTTTTTAAATTTTATTTAATCCATATTGTATCACAAATACATGTTACAGATGCTTTATTTCAAACAGTGCCTGTAACACTGCTTCTTTTAAAGATACAAAGCTGTCCATAACACATAAATTACGTGGCATACGTATTTCTTAACAGTGCACAACATTCCAGTATCTCCTAACACTGGTAAAATATATATTGCAGCCTACCAAAAGAATTTACGGATTGCTTATTTCATCTTCCTCCTGTGCACTTAAACCATCACAGTTCGCTTCTTCAGTGGCTGAACTCGTGGTCCTCTTCATCACAGTCCGACCTTTCAAATCCGCTGGTGATGGTGGATGTTGGGACACAGCTCCATGCATTTAGAATCCACTGGCAGACATGAAGTGATGGACTTCTCACCGCATGTCGTCCAAGTGTCCCACTCAATGCGCAGTGCCACTTTAAATGTCCAGTTCACACTGATGTCCAGTGGCTGCAAATACTTCGTGGTATCCCCAGGAATCACAGCTGGAACTGAGTTTGTAGCCTATTCTTGATGGCATCTTTTACTGAATCTGTTATTTGAGCCCCATGCTGTCTATCACAAGCAATGCTTTTTTCTGTATATAAAAAAAAATCCCCCCCGGTTGCGTAATTGATGCACGAAAGTGTGCTTGATGTATTGCGCAATTTCATTGGATCTCTGAACTACATTAGAGAATTTTTTTGGTCTACCATTACCAGGCAAAATGTCATGAAAAAAAACCAAAACACGCATTTGCCGCACCATTGTATTGGCTGCATTGTTCAACGTGTGGAAAAAAAGTACTGGCTTATATTGAACTGTGACGTGCATACGTGGAGTTCGATCAAGATTTGCTGGTGTGTTGAAGATGTTTCATCATGTAGATAAAACTACCATTTAACAAGATGACCAATTCTGTAATAATTCATCAGTTCAAATCCTGACATAACAGAAAGTTGTCTTGCTAAGTGGCTTGCAATCTTTTTTTTCCCCTTGAACCCCCAAAGACCCTCTGAGATCTTTGATTAACAAAAGCTATGCAGTGAAGCTAAACACCCTCTGTCTGACACTTCAAAGGATGGAGCACTTCAGAGCATCCTGGATTTCTAATTTGGACAATCTGAGAACAGGTGAAGCTTCAAGCTCTCCTGTGCCCTGGAACCAAACTCTCTTTACAGAGTAACAAAATAACCAAGTTGTTACTTTTAAGCAAACGAACTGTGCCTCTTTGCCATGTGTCACATTGAAATCAGCAGTGGAGGAACAACTTTTGCTGCTTGAATGAAAGTTGGTGAAAGTGTCAGCTGAATGATTGTAGTGTGTGTAGGAAACCTGGACGTAGGAGCCACACACACCCACACACAGTAGTTTATTTTATCACACAAAACACAATACGTATTTGTGGCTGTTTAGTACCAATTGCTGTACTTGCTAATATGTTCGAATGAGGCCCCTATAGTGGACTTTGGAACAAAACAATCACTTCCGCTCTGGGTTTTAGACATTGTCCACTAAAGCTTTATTAGACATGTTGTTTTACAGGTTGTCTCCTCATGGTTCACTCAAGCATCACTAACCTTGACAGGTGGTCTTCCCTTTGACACTTGCATTTCCTTTACTACACGTCAACCCATCTGTTTTTTTGGTTCTGGTTGCACTTTGCTGGTGATGACCTTGGAGCCACTGACTGTGCTTCGTGTTACAGCCTTTTCCTCAGCTGTACGTACTGAACCTGAGCAACGACGATACCAGGGAAAGGGCGTGCGCCGCCCTGGCTCCGGGCCCACATGCTGACTGCAGCCTGAGAAGCAAGAACAATGTTGTCCCCCGACATGCCCCTCCCCCTGGCAAGCAGGACCACATGTGAGCTCCAGACACTGCTTTTATTTGACATACAAGACAAGGCTCCATGGCGATGTGTTGTGTTGTGCTGCTTGAAACAGCCGGGTTGGTGTAGAGCCTTCGTTCCTGTACAAGCCGACCCCCCTGCCCCTGACAGACCAGGAGAGACTTACTTTCACCTTTCACAATGAAGGAAGATGACACCAGGCTTGGCAGAACTGTGCAACAGCCAGAACCAATAAAAAGTGGTAAAATGTAGTACCAGGGGTGTCAAAGTCATTGCAGCTGAGCAGCTTCTTGGGTCTGCTTTTAGGCTGCAGCAGAACAGTCATGAAAAAGGACTCTGTTGTTCAGATTTCCCATTAAACCTATAAAGACCGCCTGAAACTTCTTGAGGGAATCTGAGAGAGACCAGTGACTCTCTCCTGTGACTTTTGTTGTCAGTCTGTGAGATTTAGCAGACTAGAGCGTGCACGTTCTCACCAGCTCCCTCGTGGGGGCATTTTGCTCCTAAAAAGGCAGCTCGCTCTTACTGTGGTCTCCATGCAAATCAGCAACTTAGTGCCATCTCAATTTTCTGTTGCGTCTGCAGTTCCTGATTTTTTTCCCCTCCTGATTGTTCAATAAAAGCAGTCTGCAAGGTCCTCCAGCAGGTGGGATTAGCGTGGTGGGCCGGTCTCAGTCGATGTACCGTATGTTTGACATCACTGTTCTGTAGCCAGCAACACTAAAGTTAAAGGGAACCCAGGCTGAAGCTTCCTCAGGAGAACCCAGTTATCTCAAGAGCCAGAATTACCAAAATACAGCTATCAGGTTCAATCTCTTGATGCTTTAATTTAAATTTAGAAAGAAACGATGCCAAACAGAGTGCGCGTTAATACAGGAGTGAGGACAGATCTGAGGACAGGAGGGAAAGTTATGGTCTCTGAGAGAGGGGGGGTTCAGAATGTCCTCTCCAAAGGGTGAGAGCAGATGTAGGCTCTGTTCTCCAGCACCTCCTTGGCAATCTTTTTGATGCTAGCATCGTTGTTCTCCGGGGAGTCTGGAACAGATTGAAGGGGCGAGGCGGGAAGAAGTAAATAAATGGGGATGAATAAACCACAACGAGCCACTTTCATCAACAAAACAAGGCCCTACTGTCTATCAGCACCTCTGAGCTCGGTAATATGTGCAGGTTGTAAAAGGGAGCATGCGCTGTGTGAAAAATGAAAAAGCCGCGGGGGCTTCAGTGTTGGTATGCAGTCGACCACACGTGTAAGTCTTTTATACTGAGGTGCGCTGAAAAAACAAGGAGAGCAGAGTACAGGGGGCTGTTTGTGATTACCGCTCTGTGTTGTACTCACTTTTTTGCAGCTGAACTATCCAGTAATTATTCTTGTAGAAGGCTTCGCTGCAGAACGTGTTGGCGAGCAGCACCTAGAAGAAGGGCACACCAGGCGTTTGCATTCAACACAGTCAAGACGACATGCTGGAGCTAAAAACAGGGCCGCCGACTGTAAGCCGCTCTGTTTTTGAAACTGCTGCTTTGATCAATCAGCCACATGTGTTTTATGAGGGGCTGGCACACTGCTCTTCCCTGCTGGCTGTGGGGGGGCGACGCAGCAAACTACACAACCAAAACCCAAAGAACCAGCTGGAAGCAGACTGAATGAAAGCCTCGTTGCTTGGACCTGCAGGGGCTGGCCGATATTTGTGCCCGTCATCCAAAAGAATGCTGCAAAACATTGTAACAGAAAACATTCCCTCTCCTTCAATGTCCTTGTGTTTTGCTCTCTATCCCTGCTTTGGATTACACACTGCAGTGTCCTGCAGCCAGTGTTTACGTTCTGACGTTCTTCACCTAAAGAAAGGAACCGTCCCCCCTTGAAGAGGGCAGCGCAGAGTCAGTGCTCTGGAACACAGGAAACAATGTCACTCTGCAGAAGGGCCTGAATGCAGTCCATTAGCGTATTAGGCTGCAGAACTGAAGTCATGTGACTGTGCTGGAGGAACTCCTTGTAACTTTGGGACTGCTGCTGCTGATTTAATTTAGCTGGATAATCCTCAAACAAAAACAAACTGATCACATTGAAGGTTTGGATCAGGGACACCAGGAGGATGCTAATCCAAGTTAGCCCAAAGAATATATTCACTAAGCAGACGCTCACAGTCACTCTCTATTTAGTGACATTCAAAATGAAGTGAAACACTGCTGAGGGGATTATAACCAACACTGTAGCTGCATGACCTCTGTCAGCTTCTGAACTGTCATGTGATTTTAGCATGCTAACTGAATTAGTGGTCAGTGGCCCTAAATGGGAAGATATTGACTGCTCTCATGCAGCTACTTACCAACAGTGCATGTGGTGTCTCTGGACGATTCTGTCCAGACTGTGGTAAACTCAGTGCTCTCACTTGATAGTTTACTTTTAGAGTGTGTGTGTTGTGCTCACCTCGTGGTCGTGGTTTCTGAGGCCAATAGCGATGGAGCGGCTGGCTCTGGACAGAACAGCTGTCATGGCATAGAGGTTGATGAGTATGTCTGCTACCTTCTTCAGGATGAGCTGCTCATCCACAATGGTCTGACAGAACCCGGGAAGAAAAACACCCGATTAAAGGTACAGCACTTACACTTGGGTGCGACAGGAGCAAACTGAGATTTATGTGCCACTTGAAATGTCCTCCTGCTAACATAAACCCAGACGGCATTGAGGAGGACTTGCGACAGGCAATCATAGCGATCTGTTTGGATTCAGCTATCCAGCTGTGATGAACGACTTCCTGTGTTTGGAAACTTTCTGCCAGGTCGACATGGAAAACCTGCAGTGTCCATTTCAGTGGGAAAAGGATGCCGCTTGTATTTCCTCCTAAGTCAAATCTTTACGAGCCCACATCAAAACTGAGCTTCCCGTCACAGGACTTGAGGGAAATTCTTGTTCCTGATGCAGTAGCAACAGATTCCACCTCACTCAGCTTTGACACTGCCCCATAGCTTCGGCTTCTTCCTCCTCCTGCTCGGACTCGCACCTTGGATTTCAAGCTTTTAGGAAAAGCGGCTGTAAATAAGCTTTCTTCCATCTGACACAAAGCAGTAGTCCCAATGTTTACATTATTTAATCTACTAGTGGCTGTGTGGTGCCTGTATGTCCCAATGAGGCCACCTGGAATCAAGCTAAAACATCGAACTGAGCCTTTTTTTCATAATGATGTGACTTTAAAACGACACACTTTAGAACGCTGTTCTGATAAGCTGACTAATGGGGTTGCAGCGACTTGTCCTAAACAACTTCTCACTGTCTGAAAATATTCTGCGGTACTCCATCAGACCTTTAGGGTTCCAAAGAACAACTGAGGGAAGAAAGAACTTGCAGTTGTTGATCATTTAACCTGAAGAGTTCCTTCCTTGGATTTAAATGTGTTTGAACTTAGATGTTGAAGGTCTTGGCAAGCGTTCAGGTCAGTGGGACAGCAGTCTGGCGAGGACACTCTCACTGGACGATACAGGATGTGAGCACTTGGAAAGCTGAGCTTCTTCCAAGCGATTTGTCGTGTCTCTGGGAGAGATGCTTGATTATGAAAGCAGTTTGGAATATCGCCTGGACCACCGGTCCAAAACCACTTGTGCTCTGAGCCGCCTGAGACTGATGGGAGGCTTCTGACAGGAAATACCAGAGTGTCTTTTCCCAGGATGTGAAATCAGTGAAGGGCTACCTTTCCATATCGGTACAACAGGCTCTCCACCGTTGAGCCGAAGAGGTTGACATTCTGCTCAAACTTCTTCGCACTTTCCTGCAGGCACAGACAGGGGAGTGATGAGCCTCAGGACACCAGTGGGGACCTCTCGGACCGGCAGGAGCTGGTCTTACTGCCAGGCTGGGGTGCACCACGCCGTCTTTGCCCGTCAGGCCCAGGTCCATTGGGGCGCCAAAGTTGGACCGCAGCTTCTTACTGGCCATTCCAAAAACCACTCCGATGTTTCCCTTCTTTATTTCCCTTGAAAAAGAGTAGCAATAATGGGATATTTGATCAGCAACATCGACCTGTATACAAATAAACAATGTGGATGAGTCAGAAGATGTTGCCTGCTAAACTAGCAGGATGAAGATTCATTTTGCCTACTAGAAGCTAGCAACATCCAGACAGTCACCAGCCAGCTCTGCAGCTGACTTCAGATCTGCAGGCCTGTTGGCTGACCTGTTTTAACGCAGTGGTTCCCAACCTGCCACCTTCCTGACGTGGCACTTGGGATCACTGGGGGAGGGGCCAAAGCTCTGCCTGCACTGAGGGTGTACATATGTTTCTATACTTGTTTTTTCTTCCCAAGCTTCATTTTAAATTCATAGAATTGCAATGGTCGTTCTCTAAATGAGGGGTGTTGCCCGTTGGTGTGGTCTGAAAGTGGGCCGTGAGGTTCTTTCACAGTGGGTGATTAAAAAAATCCAGTCATTAATTCATTCTGTATTAACTCTAATAAACAACCAGGGTGTGTAAACCATGTGTCATGAAGACAGGCATTTCACAGGGACACATTCACCAGCAAGTAATCAACTGTGAACGAACCCAGCTACAATGGACACGGGCACTCCACTGTCAGCTAGAGAGAAGGACCCAGCATGCACCTCACTCTACTCAAGTGTTACTTCAACTGGAGGGAAAAACCTGGTGACCCCGACTGTGCCTGGCAGAATATTAAACCACTGAAGCCAGATGGTGTGGGGGCAAGACAGAGTGGGATGGGGTCAGGTGCCATGTTGAAGGTGTGTGTGTGTGTCAGAATTTGGTATACCCGTTCAATCCAGTGTGTATGTGTGTGTGTTCTTACTTGATCTTCCCAGTCAGGACTTTGCCTGCATACTGCATCCCAGTGAGGGCAACGTACATCCTCAGGATTTCATTGGTCCCCTGGGAAGAGACGGCAGAGTGGAGACTCAAGAAAACATCTAAACAAACAAAACTTTGTCTTTGTGTGTGCGTGTGCGTGTGTGTGTGTGTGTGTGTGTGTGTGTGTGTAAATTAAAAAGTTGTAAATTCATGCAAGGCTACAATATTGTTATTTGACATCATCCAATCAATGAAGTGACAACTTCACCTATGGATGGATCATATCTGTGATGAACCATCAGACTGCTGAGTACTGGCTGACCCTTTCAGAGACTTTATACAGAGGTCCAAGGTGCCCCCTGGTGGACATTATCTCAACAAACAACCTGCCTGTAAAGATCTGTGATGAACTTGACCACTCAACCCGACCCCACACCAGCCGATGTGACCCGACCTAAAGTCATGCAGAGTCGAAAGGCTTCGTCCTCTAACCAGTGAAAATGTGCATATGACATTGCTCAAGGTTACACAAAGAGTTCACAAAAACATCCCTGCAGACACACAATGACAAAGTACCCCAAGACCCTTCATTAATGCAAAGCAGTTAATAAAAGAGTGATATGAGTAAAGCAACACAAAGACTAAGAGCAGAAGCTCCATAAAAGCAAACATAAAAGTAGGTCTTTCTTCGTTCTGCTGTAAAATCACAGACACTGATTATTACTGACTCTACTTTATGAACCAAACATAGTATTTATTGACCATCATACCTCAAAAATAGGCAGGATGCGGCAGTCCCTGACGTAGCGTTCGAAGGGATAGTTTTTTGTATATCCCAGACCTCCAAGGACCTGAAGAGCCTCGCTGACACAGATCCAACCTCCCTCTGAGCTGAACACCTGCACAGAGCAAAGGCACGACATCATGAGGCGCTTTCAGGAGGAACATCATAAATAAATCAGCTTTCATATGTGTCAGTGGAACAACTAAATGACCACCATAATTTGCAGCTTTGGAAACCATTGTGATTTATGGACCTACATGACTCAGACAGGACGCCAACCAGAACGAAGGTTGGAAGTGTGAAACCCCCTGAGACTTGATTGATTAGAGAAACAGGATATCAAGGCTTCAAGTGAAACTGACTACTTTACTTGTGAGGTCTGACGTGAAGTTAGGTTTCACTCTCGATTTGTGCAGCCAGCAAGGGTCTTTTTACTCTCTGGACGGTGACGTAAGAATGTCAGCACATCTGCACAGCTGAATGGATTGGTAGTTGGGCCTCAATTATGTGATTACATCTGTTTTATTCAGATTATCAAGAATCTAAAGGGTCTTGGTGTGTCTGTGTGTGTCTATTACAAAGGAAATATCCCTGTGTGTATTAAAAAGCAATGCAGAATGTGTGCGCACAAACATGCAGAAACAAAAACAATATTTTCTCCTGTACATTAGACAAATGACATCAGAACAGATTGTCTATTCAAATAAATTAAAAACCCGTTTTATACAAGAGTTAAGCTTATTGGACTTTTCCATTAGTGCCTACTCACTCTTACTTGGCCCAACAATTTAAAGTGTTTCCATACTGTTCCTGTTACCAGGCACTTTTCTGTGGTAAAGGCCTCAGTAGAGTTAGAAGTCACTGCTACGTTGGCCTACTGGTCACCAACTCAGCAGTCAACACTCCGGTGTGTGGTCAGTGTCATCAGTCCCTGACCTTGACCATCGCAGCCTCCAGAGAGCAGTCTGGAACGCCGGGTCGGTCCATCATGCCTGCTGTCAAGTAGGCCATGCTTTCCATTACAAAGGCATTCAGAGCCATCACTGCAAACTTCTCCTGAAACAACCACAAGAAAACACAGTTCCATGACTTCTGACAGGACAGAGCGTTAGGATCATATCTTACTATGGGAGGGTGGGGGGTGGAGGGGGCGTCCAACCGTACCTGAATCATACCGAACTCACTCAGACTGCGGTCAAACTGCTTCCTGGTGGCAGCGTACTCAGAGGTCAGTTCTACAGAGCGCCACAGAGAACCAGTTACACCCCAAACATCACACTCACAGAGAGCCTGTTAGCTCCTGACTGTTAGCTCGTGGCTGGTTTTACCTATGAGCTTTTTGATCATCCCAGCAGAGGAGCTGCCCATACTGAACCTTCCAGAGTTGAGGATGTTCATGGCTATCTGTCCAACACAAAGCAGGAGGTCAGCAGAGCTCACAGATCAGCTCGGATGAGAATACGGACACACGCGGGAGCTCACCTTGAATCCCCCACCGATCTCTCCAATCACATTTTCCAAAGGCACCGGGACGTTCTCAAAGGCCACTTCACACGCTGCAGCAGGACGAAGAGTGCGAGTCACTTCACTACACGCAGCTGCTCTCACAAACAATGTCACACACTCATTTATGAGCAATAGAACAAGCTTACCACCCTGTGGACGCCATTTGTCCAAATTACATTTGTACATTCCAAATTAAACTACATAGGGCACTTTCTAGAATTGACAAACAAAACAAACTGCCCTTCACTTTTATTTTGAAGGCTCCTGCTTTTGTATGTTTGTGAGAGTGCCATTTCTGCCAGTGTTTGGCTTCTTCTCTGATGTTTTGTGAAAAAGTTTGAAGGGGGGACCTCTGGAAAAAAACTTCTTAGCAGCAGCTTTTTCCTAGAAAAACCATCAAACAGCTGCTATGCCTCATAAAATGCCTCATGTAGTGAGTTCTGTGGATCAGATGTGATGCCAGATTTCCCCCAGAAGCCGTGTTGCTGGATGGTTACATGATAAGACACTGATGCCCCCTGAAACCCTCCGTCCACTCTGTCTTACTGTTGGAGCCCCTGATGCCCAGCTTGTCTTCGGGCTTGCCACTGACGATGCCCCCGAAGGCCCGCTCCACAATGAACGCTGAAATCTTGTCTTTCTTAACGCCATCCACCTCCACTTCCGTCCTGGCGAACACCGTCATAACATCTGCCATTCCTCCGTTTGAAATCCAGATCTGACGCCACACACAGGAAACTAGGTGAGGATGGGCAGAGCTTTTCACTGGACACTTGGGTGGAGGACTGTTCTCACCTTGGAGCCGTTGATAGTGTAATGCGTCCCATCCTCAGACAGGGTTGCCCGCGTCTTAATGGAGGCTGCGTCACTTCCACTGAAAGGATCATAGGGAGTGCAGGTGAAGCATATATGACCACACGCTGACACCACCTACCACCACATCACACCAGCAATGAGAGCAAGCATCTAAGCAGCTCTAACTTCAGCTGGACGCACAGAGGAATGCTGGTAAAGCTGCACAGCGTCTATTCTGGGGTCTCTCTCACTGTAATGCTGCTCTGATCAGAAGGTGGCGTCGCTCTGGTTAAACAGGTAGTTTGTATCACTGTGGACTTTAAAGGCCAGTATTTGACCCTCACAATTGCAGCAGGTACAATACACATTGTATTTATACTCATGAGAATGTTGAATCTGATTAGAGAAATCAAGAGTATATTAGGTGTATATATGGTGTCTACACACAGGTGTGTCTTTACTACAAGAGTATTCACTGCAATATTCACAATACACCTTTTTTAAAGCTTTTTTCACAACATAGAACTGCTGCTGCCATCAAGAAAAAGCAATGAGCAACAACACAGACACCATCCACGAAAAAGGCAGTTACATTACTGACAGAAATAAAGCAGGCGCACCCAGATATGAAAGCTCAACAGGTTAGAAATAGTAGTTAGAGTACTCTACATGGTACTTACTCACAAATGT
>JAUESE010003995.1:0-10800 GCA_032274725.1 Malacoctenus triangulatus
TGTGTGTGTGTGTGTGTGTGTGTGTGTGTGTGTGTGTGTGTGTGTGTGTGTGTGTGTGTGTGTGTGTGTGTCCTGCTTGAGGCCTGGCTGTGTCTGCTCTGAGGTTTCTGTGGCTGCAGGTAGCGGACCTGTTCACTTAAGCACTGTACCTCTAATGTGCTCCAGATGATCCAACTATTTATAACTCTCCCACAAGCATGTGCGAGCGCACACACACGAGCACACACTCCTCCGTCCTCTTATAATCCTGGCGCCTGGCTTTTTAGTATGCCATCATTTTTTGAGATCGGTCTGCACGTATTACCCTTCTTTTATCACATTCTGTACTTTTGTACCTTTTTTTTTAAAGAGGATTTCAACTTCTAACTTTTTGTGAGTGCATTCAGCTGCAATGCACACATTGCGCACGCGTGTGTGTGTGTTTGTGTTTGTGTCTGTGTGAGCATGACAGAGAGTTTAGACGTTGGCAGGAGTTTTCACCAGGCAGGCGGGGGACGAGAGTAATAGGGCAGTTTTACAGGACTTGAGAAAACATGCAAATGGTTCATATGACACCAAATGCCAAGCTTATAAAATCACACAACCAACACCTTCGGCGACGAAAGAGAAAGTTAGACACAAGTAGAGAGACACCAGCCAGAAAAGCTAAAACTGTGTAATTCTAATACTCTGCCTTTTGCAAACTGAAAACAAAAATCAACAACATTTTTAAGGAGCCACCACAAAAGCAAACTCAGGGCACAAATGGCTGGAAAAATGCTGGCTAGCAGTAATCACTGCATCAGCAAGACTTTTGTTGTTCTTACAGTCGTGGGAGCTTTTCTTTTGTTTCAGCCTGTTTTTTCTTCTTTTCTTCTTAGCTGCACTCACACTGTTGCACATGAGCTTTCAGTTGGCCGTGCTGAGTTACAGTGAGGCACGCTGTGTGTTTTTGTATTTGTGTGCGGAGGTAAATAGAAAAGAAGCGAGAGGGAGTGAGTTTGAAACAGCGGAGGAAATGAGAGGGGGAAATATTAAACAGAGCGAGGGAGATTTTATGATAGATAAAAGAGGTTGGGTTGAAATGAAGGGGGGAGGTGGGAGGAGGGGGAAGGGGTGAATTGGGCTGGGAAAAAGGGAGTAAGAGAGAGGTGGAAAGACAGAAACGGACCACCTCAAAGTAATGAGAGTGGGACCTGAGAGAGAGAGAGAGAGAGAGAGAGAGAGAGAGAGAGAGAGACCACCCCACAGTTAACACCAGAGGGAAGGCTGCAGTTTTGAGCATCTATTTCTCTCCCAGCTCAGCTCCCTTCAGACCAACACGGAGGCCGGAGTCGCTCCTTCTGCCAAGTCATCCCTCACTCTGCCCTCATGAATATACTGCACGCATGTGTGTGTGTGATTAGATTGCAGTCGTGTTCCTCTTATTGCCTTCAACAGAGAAAAGCTCCAAGTTTACATAACCCAGGAATGATGCAACACTTTGTGTTTTTGTGTGTATGAGACAAATTTCAGTTACTACAAACTGAGTCAAAGCAACACTGTGTGAACCCGACGAGGAAGCTTACACTTCCCCTCTGAAAGTCACATTATCGTCAGCATGAATAGACCTAAGATGGGTCAAACAATGCCCTCTCTCTGTGGAAATCACACACGGCGCGTTGTGTGCGACCTGAGGCTTTTCCACAGCCCAAAGATCTTTGCATGATAAGAAAACCAGTGTGGGTTTTATAAAGGTAAACACAGCAAAACCCCCTTTAACCTTCATCAACAGACCCCTTAAAGTCCCCCCCCCTCCATTTTGAGCCTGCATTAAACATTTCAGAAAGCTTAAATTTAATAAAGGATCTTTGTATAGGGTGCAGAAAATTAGGTTAGGAGAAGGAGCCTATGTGTTTGAATGAGCCGCGCCGCTCTTTGATAAAGCGCCTATGTTTATATTTGTAAAGCGGGGGCCACTGTGATATTGTCTGGTATGTGGGGAGTTATAAGAGGCTTGTGTTTAACTCAATCTGCAAGACAAACAGCCTCAAGCAAGAGAGCTGAGAGGATTCATATAAGTTTGTTCCCTTCTTTCCTCGATTCTCTTCTTTTCTTCCTCCCCTCCACTCCTTTATCAGCTCGGTCATTTTGAACTCTCCTCACCAAACCTCTCGCTCCCTGCAGCTGACAGTTATTACTGAAATGAGTGGGCATTTTGTGGAGGTGAGTGTGGTGGCTCGCGGTCCAGCTGGGGGTAGCTGGATTTTTTGGGGACAGAGGGGGGTCAGTCTCCGAGGTCAGAGGTCAAATCTGATGGGTGCAGTTGGCACCGACCTGAGGGAATGTGTGCTCATTATGTTGTCCCCGCTTCCTCTGTCACTCTGCTGCTGTTACTGTTAAAACAACAATGCTCTCATTATGTGGCCAGTGTTGGTGACTTGTGTTTTAAAGTTTCCCTTTTTAATGCTGAAAACCTACACAAGTGTTTCCTGCACTTCAACAGCTTTACGAGCTAAAACTCTCCCTCTGACAGAGCTAAAAGATTCAGTCTGTAGACCACAAAATTCCTATTTCCAATAAACCAATAAAAAATTCAATGTTTGAAACATACATGTGGGAAGACATCAAGAAGTGTTTTATTGATAATAAAGGAGTAGAACAGTCGTCTCTTTCAGTTGACTCCACCCTTCTCTCAGCGGCAGCGTCTCACGCTGACTCCTGGAGGACACAAGGTTCAAAGATCATATTTTTTTAGGGGATGATTGAAGTGAAAGGAAAAATAGATGATTAAGAAATCTCTGCATTTCATCTGTTATAAATACATATTCAGTGCTTTTAATTTCAGGTCAGAGAACGAATGTCCTCAGGTATGATTATCTTGATACGGACGATGTGAAACGAAAGCAGCAGAGCACGAGCTGAAAACAACACACACGCACGCACGCACACACGCACGCACACACACACACACACGGACGCACACACACACCCTATGTACACTTACACTTACGTACACACAAACTGCTGCAGGTCGAGATGAAACACAGATAATTAGCCCTAATGGAAACCAGACTTGCAAATCAAGTCTCTCTCTCTCTCTCTCTCTCTCTCTCTCTCTCTCTCTCTCTCTCTCTCTCTCTCTCTTTCTGTCTGTCTCTCTCTCTCTCCCACCGTCTGTCTCAGCCTGACTCCCCGCTTCTTTCTGTGGTGTTGAGGGTTAATGTAAACCAGGGCCCGTTACCCCATAATGGGGGACTTCAGAGGAAGATGGAAGTAAAGGAGACACTACGCTTAGAGACATAAAAAAAAGACAGGTATACTGTTATAGTGTTTAAAATTGCAAAGTACAACTGCAGTTTTGTTTTGATGTGTAACACAGCAACACAAGGGATGTTTGCAGCTACTGGTATCATTCAAATACACATAGGACGTCACCTTTGGGCTCACAGACCGAGTCAGGGACGGCAGACGCAAAGCAAGAAGATATAAACTGTGATTAATGAGCGGGAGAGTGTCTGTGTCAGTCATCAAAGAGTCTATAAATCACGGCACACTTAAAACTAGAGAGCCGGATTCCTTCACACTGATAACAAGCGGTCATCCCATTACTTTCCTACATCAAAGGGGGGCAGAAGCTGAGCTGCAGGAGCCTTCGTCCCCCTCTTTCTCTCTCCCCGCTCTTCCCTCTGTGGAATGTATTTCCCTGTTTGGTAGGCGTGAGAAATCTCCCTCGGTGTGTGCATAACCTATATGTGTTTGTGTGTGCGCGCGCGTGTGTTTTGAAGCCTCAGAGGTGACATTCCTCCGTGTCAGAGCAACAGCCTCAAGTTTAAGATAACACGGCCACGGTGATCTAAGGGTGGGAATCGATTCCCCCCCGGCAGCCGGCGGGGGCTCCAGGTCAGAACTGATGGCTTTACCTTCCGCACGCAACCCGTGATGCAGAAACACAGTAGCACTGCCACAATCATGGTCCAACAAGCCACCAGAGAAGCTCACTGGTCCCTAAGGTGAGTGTGTATTGACGTCAGCATCTTTCTGCTTTGAAGGATTTTGCTGCAGCACTTTGGGAATGCTCATTTCTTCTCTAACTTTACTTTTGGCGAAATAACCTTCAATCATTCATTTAGGACTCCCGCGTTTTTCATATGGCGTATTTACTCCATTTTAAAGGCCTGTCATTTGGATATTTTCATTATCCTGCTCCATAAGACACAAGCTGACATAAAAGGGGAAAGTTGCACTCAAAAAAGTTTCCCGTTTGGGTAATCTCCATTTCTTTGCCATTCTTTTAATGAGAGGAGTGAAAAAATGACTCTGACATCATTTCTGATTCATGCGGCCAAGTCTTCACAAAAACCTCTCGTCCAATCAAAATCAAGCATCAAAGTCCCAAATATTGTTTTGCAACGGCTTTCAGAAATTTGGTGAAAGTCCAGTGTCCAGGAAGACGTGTTTTGTTATCTGCCTCCTTCTAATAGGCCACCTTTAATAAACCATTGCTGATTTTGCACGGTTCCCTTCTGTGGATAACCGCTTCATCTTCACCAGATTTGCTGTCATATGCAATTACACAGCCTATAAGTTTGCATTATGACCCGTGGCCGCACCATTTATCCATCTAAGCTCTCTGCTGCAGCACCTGCAGGAGACTCCCATGCTGACCTGTGGCTCGGAGGACATCTGGGAATATCATGCATGCCTCCCACAGCTCCAAATTCACCTTGTTCAAACAGACCACCAGCTAATTATGGCTTTCCCAGATCCTTGAGCTCAAGATATCAGAACAGAATAAGCCACCAGTATGAGATGTTTTCTTTTGGGCCCTCCACTGTGGTTGAGTTTACTGGAAATTCACCAACAACCAATGAAAATAAACTCACCACTCGGGCTTAAAGTGCTGAGGCCATGAAAAAAGAGCTTGTTTCTGAAGAAATAAGGTATTTATATGGTAATGGACAAATCCAAGCTCTCAGCTTCAGCTCAGTCTGTTCCTGCAAACCCATGCTCCAGCTTGAATGAATCTCCAGACGATTACAAAGATTAAAAGGTACCTTCATTCTTTATTCAAGATATTACCAAATATTTACAAGACTCCAAATGCTCGGTCTCTGGTTCCCTTCAACCGTCTGTGATATCACAAAAATAAATAACTTTTATTTCGAGAGTAGGGAGGAAATTTAAAGTGTGAGTAGAAAAATAAATACAAAAGACTTCATTTTCTGTGAAACACTGTCACAGGGAATGTGGAATGAATTGTCATTTTTCTCTCATGTTTCAAAACAGAGCGCTTCATCAGCGCCCGTCTTGTTTTCACAACATTCATAGTCGCAGTGGTCTTTCTTCATATCCGTCCTGTCTGTCCTAAGTGCTCCCTCGCAAACTTTACAGTCCTTGCCGAGGGAAATATGGAAAAGCTGCTTTCCTCTTGGGCCTGAAGCACAGCGGCGGAGCCTGAGCTGTTCTGGGCCTGTTTCAGACTACCGGAGGGGGTTGGCTCGGTCCACTGGTTTCCTCAGTCTGGAGAATCTGTAAAAAGGAACGAACACAAGGCTCAGAAAATAGCACAAACTCAACATTATGTAATCAATAACTCTCATCACTAATACGTTCATTATCTCCCTGCACATTCAGGGTACTTGAGAAGTAAGTCGTGATCTCAGAGAAGCGATCCAGGCCTGCTCATTAAACTGCTTGAATGGAAGAATTTTCTTGGATGATGCGAGTTTGCAAATGTTGTTTTTTGTTTTGCTTTATTGTTGTTTTCCAGTTATGTGCCCATTTGAGTGGGTTTTATAACCTGTGTGCACAGAGAGCTTCTTTCACAAGGAAATTAACCTTGATGACTACTATAGTAGCAGTGTGCAAACAATGCAAGTGAAGCATAGCTTCAGAGAACATTGTGACCACATTGGGAGTTTGTTTATGCAGCCTGTGCGTAAACTGCGCACGGACTCATTTGTTGGCACAGTTCGTCTCCCTGTACAACTGTGGCTGGAGTGGAAGGAGCTCATCTTACCGTGCTGTCCCACCAACAGCAGCTCTGGCCTCGCTAGTGCGAAGTAGTAGACAAGGACCACGTACCCCCCATCCTCCAGACGGAGAACGCGTAGCTCAGGCGTTCGTGCGCCACGTAGCTGCAGCTGGTCCCCCGCGCGTCCAGCTCGTCGCTCTGCAGCACCTGGTAGAGGAAGTCGATGTACCGGGCCGCCAGCTTGAGCGTCTGGATCTTGCTGAGTTTGTCGGACGGGAGGGTGGGAATGATCTTGCGTAACGACGTGAATGCCTCGTTGAGGGACTGCGTCCTTTGCCGCTCGCGGATGTTGGCCATGACGCGCTGCGTCTGGAGGTCATCGAAGGAGCGCGCGGGGCTGCTGCTGGCCTCGCTGCCTCCGCTCCCCGCGCTGCCGCCTCCGATGTCGCTGCCCTTCCTGCCTTTCTTCTTCCCCGGACCGGGACTCGCCACCTCGCCCCCTTCCTCCTCCTCGTCCGTGCTCCTCCGTGCGGACCGTCTTTTCCGCGCGCCTCTCCGAGGCAGCTGGCGCTCGGTCTCCTCCTCGCTGTTGCCCGCACTGTCCATTGGGGAGGAGTCGTCTTCCCGCATCGTCCTCTGGAAAACCGTTCCGTGGCCCGTTGCACCGTTTTAACCCCTGACCCAAATCCACTCAAGTGGGCACAACATCAACAAACACGACAGGTATTACGGAGGGCGACCTGCGGCGGGCTGTGGGCCGGTGTTACTGTAAATCTGGTCAGCCACTGAGGAGCAGAAGGTGTCTGCCAGACTGGGCCGAGCCGAGCTCTTATAGCGGGGAGCGGGCAGGAGGATTTTGGGGAGCGCTGTGATTGGGTGAGGGGGAGGATGTAACACAATACTGCAGGAGAGGGAAAGCTATAATATTGGGAACAGAGTTTAAGACATGCGGGATTCTTTACGTAAGTTTGGGAGGACGTCGGGGTGGTGGAGAGGGGGCTTGAAAGACCACTGTTAGAACTTTTCAAGGACGCTTTCTTTCTCTCTCCGTCTGTCTTTACTCTGCTGATGCAATATTAGGGATTCTGATTTCATTCCAAATTAAGACTATTCAGTTTAAATAAATAAATTTGCACACTGATTGGTGCGTTGCAGAAGTGCAAATATGCACTTTACTATTGTACGTTTGTAAATGAGGTTCCAAAGTGAGTATTTTGCTGATCTGGAAATAACAAATAGTTATTTTAACTCATAACTAGGTCCTTGTCCTAATATTCTTCTATTTTTAATTGAATTTAATCTTTTTTTTATCTCACTGTTGCCAAAATAAAAGGTAATGGAAGTGGGTTCTCTTTACAAGTCTAAAATGTTTCTATTTCTGCCGCCTGCATGGGATGAGTAGTGATGGTGGAAAAACATCAAGCCTTCTGAAACAGAGGAGGTTGTCCCAGCAGGAGGGCGCCCCTCGTATAAGCAGGCATAGGTGTTTATTTTCCCGTCAGCGGCCCCGCATTGAGGTATGCACCTAAATGAGCCGGACTCCCGCAGGGATCCCGGCACCGCGGCTCAGGTTTAAAAGACGCTCCGTCGCGGGGAGCGCACAGGGCGGATCCGTGCGCGCAGCGGGGTCGCTGAGGGCGGTGTACTGCTGGATGTCAGCGCAAATAGTTGACGTGATAATGATGAGCAGAGAGAGAGAGAGAGAGAGAGAGAGGAGGGTGGAGGGTGGTGGTGGTGGTAGTGGTGGGGTGGGGGCGACTACACACGCACACATGGCCACCCAGCTCCAGGACCAACCGCTAGAATATCACAATCCTGCAAAAAGAAACACGTTACTTGCGGCTGAAATCAGATCTGGCAACTTTTGGAGGTGGTCGGTGGCGCAAATTAGAAACTTGGAGGCCTCTCCTCGGATAGGGAGGATGGCGCACTGATGAGGCCACAGCAGGCCCGATTCCAGCCACTTGTTATTGGAAGACGCCGCCGCACGCATCGCCCTGCGCGCCTTCGTAATTCACTCTTTCAAAGAAAAACTGCAGGTGGTCTGTAAGACCCTTTTTGCTCCTTGAAGCGTGTCACGCCTCCATTTATCTCCGAGTCAATTTACACATGGGTGGCAAAGAAAATATTCAGATTGACGCGGGGAGCCTCGGATTTGGTATCTAAATTCAATGAATTCTCGCCTCATCTCTAAAGAAGACCTGTGAGGCCTGCATAAACCCTTCTTATCTGCCCTCAAGTAGAAGTTTAACAGTGAAAACACTGGGCGGCCCACCTGTCACACCTGCGCAGCCCAGGTGAGGCCAGTGGCTGCTCTCCAAGGTGCTGAAAGCCACACGCAGCTTCAGTCTCTCCTGCATCATCTGTCCCAATCCTCCGTTTAGAAAAAGCCGAAAATTTATACTTTTTAAAGAGTCGGACGCATCACCGTCCTGCTAAAGAATAAAACATATGCAGGCTGTGTCAACATAGAGTTGGTCGTACAGCTCGTTTACGGCTGTTTTCTTTGTGTTGCGGTGCAGGATTGTTTATTTTGAGCAACTGTAAACCACATATAGCCGAGCGATTAAATAAAGTATATCAACTTTTCACTATTACTGTGACTCTTTTAAAAGAAAGTGCTTCAAAAACTGTCAAAAAAAAGAGGAAGTTTTGATTTTTTTCTTCGGTGATTATTTGTGTAAATCGAATTAAAATAAGAGGACAAATACTTAAAGTCATCTTGAAGCGATTCATTAGTTTTGTGTGCAGAAAGTGCGCAGGCTCCGTGAAGTATTTCCGCCTCAGGTGGTTTCCAGCAGGTCCGTCATGAAAGAAATGTAGACGATGGCGAGACGCAGAGTCTCGATCCGAGACAGCCTCTTCTCGTAAGCGAAAGTGGGAACTTTTCTCCTCAGCTCGTCGAAGGCCTCATTCAGGCTGAACATCCGTTTTCTCTCCCGCACGTTGGCCGCCTGCCGCTGGACCACGGTGATGATCCTCCTCCGCTTGGACTTGCCGTGGCTCCCGTGGCCGTAGTACCGCGGTGCGTCCACCGCCAGATGCTCGGAGGGCACGCCGTCCTCCAAGCCGCTCCAGGGCGAGTCGCTCCGGGCCGCCTGCATGTCCGGGCTGCACGGGGTGTCACCCACCTGCTGCTTCCCTCCTAACGCGTACTTCTGCTGAAACTCCACGAGGTTCATGTCGGTGACAAAGTTGATCAAGGTAGGGTCCACAAAGCGGCCTTGCATCTCCATCCTCAGTCCTGAACTGCAGCTTCACTGAAGTTACGTCACTTTAGTGCTCTTGGCATTCAGTCAAGAGTTAGAAAGATCTGCTTCAAGCTTTTGGATCGGCTGAAGTATTTCATCTGGCTCTGGAACCGAAGCAGGACAGCATCTCAACGAGTAAATCCAACTTTCTCCAAATCCGGTCAGTGCACAGCAGGGTCACATCCTATTTGGCTGGAGTCCACGGCCCTTCCCTGCTGTTTTAATAAGTCGCCTCGCACACCTCGCCGTGTGACATCTTTTGGATTTGCTCTGGCTTTAAATTGGGTCCATTTCTGCTGTTAGCCGGCCGGTGAGTGGGTAGCAAGTGGCTTAAAAAGGCCAAGAGGAAGCTGGAGGTCCTGTCAATTGATGCGCTGTCCTCCTGGAGGCCCTTAATGAGCTTCTGAAGAACGGAGGCTCTTGACAGAGGGTCATACAGTCTTGTTTGCACTCTCCGCTCTGCCTCAGAGGCTAAATAATGACACTTTTATCACTTAAACCAGCCAGGAGAAGACCAAATAGAACATTCCCTAACAGTCACCACACACTACAAGCTTTTCTGTTGCAAATTAAAGCAAATAACTGTCCGTTCCCATGGCAGGTCTGTGTCCACACTGCAGGGACTGCTGAGGGAAGTGCTGCTACATTCAGTACGATACTCCGACCAGAGAGAGATCATCGGCATTTTAATCACCACATATTGCTAATTAGTCATTATTTCATGCTGTGATTTTCAATTAGCAGGTAATTATATCCTGTCTTGAATTGCTTAGAATTTCCAAGAAAGGCAAGAGACAACAAACTCACAAAAACTGTCATCCATTTTTTGCACTTACATGTGCACATTATGTAGAACGGATATGAAAAGGTGACGATGTCTCAGACAATTTATATAAAAAAGTACCCTGAATACTTGCAATGTCTTTCTTTGAAAGAATTACTGATCATTTAGAGCAGTAATTATAATTCAGAAAATGTTACAATACCTCCAGTTCCTGCACTTTAAGGTGAGACTTTTATTATATTTTGAATAGGTCTGCAATTCAATTCTGACCTGTAAGAAGAACTTGTGTGATTATGGGTAATTTTGCATGATGTATAAAAGCATAATGTACTGAGGTTTGTTTACCTGCTAAGTAAAACAGGCACTGCAGTTTCGCAGGTGAAATGTCCTCTGGCCTTACAGTGTAGTTGCTGTTGTGGCATAACATGAAGGCTCAGGGTCTCCAGAAGCCTGTGTGTCCCTGTATGATTATTATTCTATCAACACAAACACGTGAATGTATTGTTATGTGACTTGTATACACACTCAGTGTATCATCTCCATCTCCCTGGGCCGCCTCCTCTTCCTCTCGCTCTATGTTTTCCTGGCAGGCGGATAAACATGATGAGACATTCCTCTGGTCGCCGTGGAAACGCTGAGAAAGCACAGCTGGGCGGGAGAATATGAGGTAATCTCACCCCGGGGCTGCTTAGTAAATATTGGTCTTAAATAAGGGGTAAAACCCCAAAAGAGGTACACAAACACACACACACGCACGCACACACACACACACGCACACACACACACACACACACACACACACACACACACACACACACACACACACACAC
>JAUESE010004062.1:0-10795 GCA_032274725.1 Malacoctenus triangulatus
TCTGATTGCTTGGGCCAGAGGTTCAATGAATAAATTAAAAAGACTGGGACTAGCAGGACACCCCTGCCTACAGCCGCGTTGCAAAGTTATGGAGTTAGAAAGACTACCGTTTACCTTTATTCTTGCGGTAGGGGAGGAGTAGAGTGCCTGGATACATCGTATGAAATCTTCACTAAAGCCAAATCTGTTCATTACTAAATAGAGAAATTCCCACCCAACCGAGTCAAAAGCTTTCTCAGCATCTAAACTGAGAATGATAGAGCTGACTTTGTCCTTATTAATCTGTTCTATAATATGCAAGGCTCTTCTTATATTGTCTTGGGTTTGTCTGTTTTTCATAAATCCCGTTTGATCCTCGTCAATTAGAAAAGGCATTGCAGTTTCCATCCTCTTTGTTAAGATGCTGGCATACAGTTTATAATCTGTATTTAAAACACTGATAGGTCTGTATCCCTTACACTCCATTCTATCTTTTCCTTCTTTAGGGATAACCGAAATAAAGGCCTCCCTCCAAGAAGGGGGAAGGGAGCCTTCTTTTAGAATATAATTAAAACAAGTTTCCAATAAGGGGAGCAGGTGTTCTCTCATAGATTTGTACCATTCTGGAGGTAACCCATCAGTTCCAGGTGATTTGTTAGAGTTCAGGCCTGAAATAGCTTTACTTATTTCCTCCAAGTTAATTCATAGTTTTGATGCTTTCCGTGTGAATCTACAATGTCAATAGTCATGAAAAGAAAGGAAACTCATTGAATGAGAAGGTGTGTCCAAACTTTTGGTCTGTACTGCATATATAAGAATTTAAGAGTGGGCTATCTACCTTCTAAGTATTTATGTATTATTCATGTTTTCATTAGGCCTATACAGAGATTCTATTTTGTTTCAAGGCAAAAATGTTTTGATATAAAATTCAGTTCAAACAGAAAGGGTATTTAATCAAATGTGTGATTTCGAAAAGCACTTTGTCATTTTTGAGCATTTGGATTATTTGGCACCTTTTTTTTTAATTAAAAATATTGATTGTGAATCGAATCGTCACCCCAAGTATCGGAACTGAATCGAATCGTGAGTTGTAAGATTCACATCCCAAGAGCAAACTGCCGAGCAAACAGGCCACCTCCCTCTGCTCCGCCCCCAGCTGACACACCGACTCACAGGCGAGTCTGCTAGCATGCTAGTTTGCTAGCAAGTAGAGGATGGCGTCGAAAAAGGGGAGCTGCTATCGAGGAATGTAAGCTTCCATGTAGTCACGGAAGGATGAAGGGATCAGAGAAAAGTGGCTGAAGTTCATTTATGGGTAAGTGCTACACAGTTATAACGCCGATTTGAGACTTTGTTCTGTACGAATTACTCAGGACTGCTTCCTGGACCATGTTTGAATTCAAGTCGGGATTTTGCTAAAGACTGATTTTATTGAAAACTTCTGTACCAGCACTGAAGGGGACGACCACAACATCTTTACCCGCAAGTTTATTTATTTTGTAAATGCTGTCTTGTCTGATAAACATAATTCACTGTCTGCAGAGCCCATGATGCTAACAGCTCACACACTCTGGTTAGCAAACAAACACTGCCAGCAACAGCTATCATGTCCGTATTTTGTAGGTATTTTTAATGATAAAATCTTTTTTTTGTATCTGACACCAAGGTTTACTTGGTTTGTGGTTTTGAGAAAATGGTTCAAGAAACTGCAACTTGTTGAGAATTATGGGTGTCCTCAGCTGTGTGTAAACTAACAGATTTATGCCTGTTATTACGGAAGCATATATATTCAAAATTCCCACTCAGAAAAAAACATGTCAAGGCATCTTCATGCAGGCAAAGTATGTTTTTCGTCTTCTGATGATGCTTCAGGCTCAAACATAGGGAGCAAACTCCCACTTGTCATAAAGAATTTGTGATGAAATATTGTGCTGAGAAGACCAATGTGGATGGAGGGGGCAAGGGGGTGTGGGGGCATGTTTGACCAGTTTTCCAAATGAGGTCTTAGCCAATCAGAACTTAAGTGAACTTAGTCTCCGGGTAGAGCCGCATATCATGACTGCACCGACCCTTTTTTACTGAGGATCTGGCCTGCTAAAACAGCCCCCACCCCCTGAAAAAAATATTTTTTTTCTTTTGATAATTGATATATACAGCCATACCAACCACATGAATTAGTTTATACTGCTGTGTCATGGCACCTTTAACCATTTAGGCAACAAAGTTGCAATATTACGATGGAAAAGATTCCTGAATTAATTGGGCCAAAACTAGAGATTTGAGACATATCTTGTTAGAACTCTCTACCACAAGGAAACGGCCATGTGTTGCTTTAATCAAGACATCATTGGTGGGTGTGTTTCAATTCAGTTTTTCATAGAAACACAGTTTGAAATCTGCCCTCCTCAGACATGGTGTCAGCGTTCAATCAAGGAACAGCAACAATGGAAAACCCAAAGACACAACTGCAGGACTTCCCTGTTTCTTGAAGGGGACAAAACCTTTGGGTCACTGTCCATGTGGGGAGCCTCAGCTCTACTTCTGCATTCAGGGGCCAAACACTGCAAACCGTTCATGTGCACATCTGAGCAAATGCTGCTGCTTTGCGAGGAGAAGACACAGAAGACTTAAAGGCTATAAATATTAGTTTAGTAAATTGTGGTTTTTCATCTTTCCTTTCACTTAGCCAGAAAAATCTAAATATATGAATATCAGCTTGATTGATTACACAGCACTCTAAGACTACACAAGTGTGTAGACCCACAAGTAAACAGGTTCCACCTCACTGTGTGTGTGTGTGGGGGGGGCATAAGGAACATCTGGTTAAATCTGTTTTATTCTGTCAGGTAGCTTAAACTGAGTAAGTTAATGAAATTAAATATTTATCCAACGGCTCGATTAATGGCTGGAATGATGCATAGAAGACCTGATTACTAAAACAAATGAAAGTTGATGCCCTAAAAGTGTCTCATGACCAACACTGTTGGAGAGCTCTCCTTATCTCTTCTTTCAGTTGGTTTACAAATATTGTAGACAATATTGACTCCAAAGACAAATCCATTCTTACCATTCATGCCCACCAAAATTCAAACACCCATTCATTTATTTGCTGAATGGCAATATCCAATATCTCACCATACAATTATTTTCTGTGCAATAACATGTTTATCATCAGTCCCCCTGAGCAAGGAAGCCTGAATGTGAAGCTGCAGGCTTCCTTTTTGATTAAAAAAAAAAAAAAGCTCCATGATAAATAACCACAATCGTAATTTATAAACAGGCTTAAACAACAGGCAGGGACCTCACTATCCAAAGTTTAGAGTCACCCTCAGGAAAAAAATGGCCACTGTTGACAATACTTAACGTGTTTTTTTGGGGGGGGTTTGTAGACATAAAAGAAATGTCAGATTCTTTCATCACTTGTGTGAAGTTGTGTTTTGCTCCTGTGACATAGGGTGGTCATAGGTTGACCGTCTCTCTTGTGAAACCCAAAATGTTGCCACACAGCCGACTTATTCTGAGAAGCCGAGTAAATCTCATCATCGTCTCGACTTTAGCTGATTGACATTGTTTGAAACTTTAAAAAGAGGCACCATCAGGTGGAATGTTACAAACAAGTATACATTCGGACTTTCAAAATAAAGGCATATCTAAAGGATGACTGTGTTGATTCATGGTTTGAGTGTCAACTGATTTGATTGGATCATTGCTTAAGTATCCAATGGATTGCTCCAGATCGATATGCCTCTACGGGCTGATACAAACCTGCTCCACAGATACAATGTGGCATCCGATCTCAGAGCAGTGCTACAGCACCAATCATCATCTACTACTTGTGGCTTTTTCTTCATTTCAACAGCAGACGTGAGAGTACTGCAGCACCACTCCTTTCACAGTTGGAAACTCTATGAAATTTACAGCCCAAGTGTAAAGCATACTTTCTGCTGCACATCTGACACATACATTATTTTGTCGAACAAGTTTTTTTTTTCCATTGTTCTCCGTGTTCACTGCAGCCGGCTGCCTGCAGACAGCGAGGAGCATTTGGAAGTGAGCAGGGCAGAGGGTGCTCCAAGCAGCATTGAACTCCTGGCAGGGTGAAACTTTAAAGGAGGCTGAAGACACGAGGGGTGTTCATGGCTCTAGATGTGTGATTTTAACACGAGTCCACCTCGTATCAATGATTCCTTTTGGCGTAAAAATTCAACTCTATACATCATAAATATGTATATATTTTCCAATCTTACTTGGTAGTCTGTTTGGTTATTTTTTTCGAGAATATGAATGATTACATAACTGGAGATTGACTGATATATAGATGGGCCAACATGTCAGGCCGATTTTGGCATCTGCCCGATTAATCGACGTTGGTCCAAATGTTGCCGATATTAAAATTCCGCTTTGCTGCAAGCGGCAACAAGAAACTTGTGCTGCGCGGTGAGTCTGCTCTCTGCCCCTCCTGTCCTGAGCAGCAGCTCCGTGCTGCTCCTTCCCCTCCCCTCACAGACAGCAGTGCGCTCTCACTGCACCATCCTCCCCCTCCTGCTCCCCCACCCACACAAACACTCAGAGTCACAGGCAACAGAGAGAAACAGCACAGAGAAACGTAAAGTTTACTGATGGTAAGCTTTGTAAAACTATATCACACTACACTGTAGTGCTCCATGACAACAACCAACATCATGGAAACACGCTGTTAGGGCACATTAAGGAGAGCAGGCCACTTTTAAATGTGTTCGTTTTAACGAACTCATTGTCATTTTTAATCTGTGTATTTTGCCTCTTTGTATAAAAAGCAAAGATATTTGCAACTGTTAACTTCCATGTCTACTATTAGCTAATGTGAGACTGTTGTACAGCATTTAAATGCTGTGTAAATTGCCTGTTTGTGAAATAAACAAGACAAACGATTTTAGAAGGAATGTAAGATTACTATCTTTTGTCCTACTACACTTCATACTGCGATGCAGGTTTTACTGGAGCTTCTCAATTCACAAGTTGATGTTTTCATTCAACTAATTTTTAAAAAGCTCGAAATAATGTATTTAGTTGTAATCTTATTTTGAGGTTTTAACAGCTGCAACATTGTTACTTAAATCGAGTTAAGCCCCTTGTGTTAAGTGGAAGATGGAACTTTTCAATAGTTTGTAAATATGACAAATTTATATTTCTAATATGTTTTTGATGGTAAAAAGTAATAGACCAAACATATGGACCATCAAATCACTAAGTTGCTGAGTCTTTTAAAATGTTGCAAAACACTTCCCAGTGTTCTCACTTTTAAGGTTGAATATGTACGATTTTTATTAAAAGCTATATTTAAAAAAAAAAAAAAAAAACACCTCAAAAAGACGTTGAGAGGGGTGCGGAATGTAAATATAGTGTTTCCTTAAAAAATATATGTTTATCCTGAAAAGACTCATTTTATAAACATCAACGGGTACGACAATGGCGATGTGTTTACATCTACAAGCCAATAGAGCTCGCCAATAGCAGGTTGCCAGTTACGGCCTCTATTCTGGCACACAGCTCGTCTCGCAGTTGGCAAAATGGCAGCAAATCAACCAGCTGCTTCAGGGCCCCGCAAGCTGAAGTCGGACTGTCATAAATTACATGCATAACAAAACTCAAAAACAGCTTCTACAATACGGCTGTGATCATGCTCAACTCCAACTCCAACCGCTTCCACTGATATTTATTGCTGGCAACTGGTGGACTGCTCCAACAGAATTCCGTTTTATGCAATGACGATAAAGACTATTCTAATTCTAATTCTAATAATAGATAATAGTAATGCAAACGTTAAATACAGCTGTAAAATAAACTTAGTCGAAATTAGTCCTTACCCCGTACGATTCATCACTGAGCATGATGCAAGCTGCTGGTCACTGACAGATCCGCAGAAAACTTGGCAACACACTAGCTGTAATTATTTTTCTGCTGTTGCAGCTACAACCTAGACAAACTAGAGGTCGCTATTGTGTTTGTATTACATATTCAACCTTTAAGCTGTGTGCAGCCACTTGTTTTCATTGTGAAATGGTCATCTATCGTGTTGATATTGTTCAAATTACAGTTGCTATAGTGTTCTAGTGTTTTGTTACTTAGCCTCGAATCATATTTAGGTTATTATAAGAATTTGGGTTGAACTACAATTGGAAAGTACATATCCTGGTAGTCAGTGCTATGAAGACCATGAATATTGCCACTGTTGGAAGAGGAGAAAACTCCAATATTGTCAGCAGTTGCAAAAGTCCACGCCCAGCTGATTCAAGAACTAGAGGAAAGCCCAAGTGACTCTAACATGACAAAAGAAATCAAACCTGCCATATGCCAGGCTCTTATGAAGAGGTACTTGGATAAGCAGAGAGAGACTTTGCATGTGTGTGCAGCTCTGGATCCCAGATTTAAGGCCTTGCCTTTTCTGTCCGAGAGTGGGCGCCAGGCTGTCTATGACAGAGTCATTACAGAGGCTGCAAAGATCAAAGGGGCTGTTTCAGGTAAGCTAAACTGTTTGAAGTTTGAGCAGTCTAATGTTTAATCAAAGAGATGCCTCTGAAACAATATAAGTATCAAAGAATTTCATAGACAACAGGTGAGATTATTTAATTGTCAATTATTGCATTTGGGTCTATATAATTTGCTCAATTTCATGCAATGTGGTTTCTCTGCAGAGCGGAGCTGAAGAGGATGAGATGGAAAGTCAGAGACTCGGGCTGATGGAGAAGAGGAAGAGGGTGCAGGGCAGGAGATTCCAGAAAAGGAGGATGAGGGGAGCAGTCAAGATCCTAAAGAAGAGGTGAGCTGTCCAGCCCTGCCCACATCTAAGAAGAGATCCAGGGATTCTTTTGGCCTTACTGACCTTCTTGGTCAAACATATGCTTCAGATTAGTGATGTCAAAAATTAGTTTTACTTCTGTTCAGTTGAATATTTGGGCCTCACTATGCAGAGCAACTGCTAATTTTAGTGACACTGTTCCAGTGCTGCAAAAAAAAATGAAGACAACAGAGAACAATGCACATGAGGAGATGGCAAGTTTCAAAGACACTGCTCCGATGCCAATTATCAAGGTTCCAATCCACTGAACTCATGGAAGAAGCACAAGTATGAGTTTCCCCTCAGGTCAAACCTTGCAAAGAGGTATCTGTGCATCCCTGGGACAAGTGTCTCGTCTGAGAGAGTTTTCTCTACTGCGGGGGACGCTATCACTGCACAGAGGAGTGTACTCACTCCAGAGCACCTTGATCAAATTCTCTTTCTACAAAAAAACCTTCAAACAAAAGAAGTCAAGTACAGGTACTTGGGCTATTCATATATCACAGTGTCTGTGGTTTATCATTTGAATTGAACTGTCATTTTGTTTACAAGAGAACTATGTGAACTTTTTTTCCTCATATTTTTCAGCACTGTGTGTTCAGTGACAGAGCTCATTTGCATTGTGTGCATATGCAGGCATTTTGTTTTCATGTCGTCTATTTACTTTAGTGTTAAAACTCAGAATTAACAGTATCACTTATTTTTGTGCGGGAACTCAGGACACTTTATCCCTCATGTTTTTAGCTACAGTGTGAGTTGTACTGCAGGACAAAGTACTTTCAATGTTCAGGGAAAAGAGAATGGTTACTTTAAGACATTAACAGTTTCGGTGACAAGAAACTTGATGCACTTTATTTACCAGGTGAGTATGTTCTGGTTTATTTCTCACTGGCTAATATTATTAGCCTTTTTCATAATTATGTCATATGCTCCATGTGCAGGCTGAGGAATGAAGAGTTAAAGGGTGTCAAAGAATAAGGCATCGAGAAAATGCATAAACATACTCTTATTGGTTATTGCAGGGAATCAGTTCCTGTTTATTAAATTTTGTCCTCCATGGTTCATTATGTTGTTTATGAAGCATTTTATATTTTTGAAAGACAGTATATTAGTTAAGAATGAATTAATGTGGAAAGAAAACCAAATGATTATTTAATTTCAATAATATAAATTCTAACTGCATGCATTTGTTTTTTATTATTGCTTATATGCTTTTCATTGTACTCTTTTTGACCCAGTTATCAACTAAAACCATTGAGACCATTAATTCATGTTATATATTTCCCATCCCTCATTTCAGAGAGAGCTATCCAACTCAAAAGGGCAGCAACCCATGGCCAAGACTATGCCTGAAATTTATGAGCAACAAAGAAAATATCAGCCAACTTCAAAGGAAGCCACAACATTGAAAAGAGCAGTGGCTGAATTCATATGTTTGGACCAAATTCCAATACACACAGTGGAAAAGTCAGGCTTTAAGGAGTTGGTGAAGAAAATCAATTGTAAATATGAACTTCCTGGGAGGCATTTCTTCATGGATACTCAGAAACCAGAGAGGCAGTTATGGAGCAGCTGTCAGGGCCCAACAAGTGCTTCTCCTGTACTACTGATCTGTGGACCAGCAGGGCCATTGATGCCTGCATGACCATCACTGTGCAGATGATAACAGAGAGCTGGGAGATGTAGGCATGGTGCTTGGGGTGCTCTGAGATGAACAGTGACCACAATGCTGAAAATCAATTGGAAGCGCTGAATGCAACCATGGAAAGCTGGAATGTGGACAAAAAGAATGTCAGCTGTCACTATTGACAATGCATCAAACAACATAAATGCCTTCTCACAAAGATACACCTGGATACCATGTTTTGGACATAACCTCGATTTGACTGCTGGCAAAGCGCTGGCGATCGACAGGGTTAGTTCCACCTTATCCAGACTACAGAAACTTTGTCTCTGCTTTTTTCAGGTCACCAAACATGTCCAGGCTACTGCTAGACAAACAGATAGACTTGGGTCGACCTCAGAAAAAGCTGCTTTATGACACACCAACACGCTGGAGCTCTGGTTATGACATGGTGGAGAGGTTCTTGGAGCAGCAGCAGGCTGTTCATGCTGCCCTGGCCACCGAAAGAAGGAAATGGCATCTCAAGCCCAAGGACAGTGACATCACCACACTTGAAACAGTGAAGGAGGTGCTCAGACCACTGCGACAGTTCACAGATGTTCTCAGTGGAGAGAAAATCCCCACAATCTCTGCAGATCCAGTCGTCATGTGGGAGATATCCTCTTGCCTTGCTGCATCTGAAGATGATGCCCCCCCTGTGCTGTGAAAGGAGAAAGTTCTAGAGGATCTCAACAAAAGATACACAGACAAGGATTTACAGAGTATCCTGAAGTGTGCCATCTATCTTGATCCTCGTTTTAAAGACACCTTTGTGGCAATGACACAAATGTCTCATCTCACAATGTCTCATCAAGGCCATCGAGGGACAGGAGACTCTTCAACACACTGAGGCTGAAGTTGAACTGAAGTCTCCTGGTGAGCATAACACAAAAGAAAAAAAGGAGAGGTCAGTGCTGCCTCCTCTTGGTGGTCAACACAATCCAGCATCAGCTTGTCTACGGCAGAATGAGAGAGATCAGCGGGGTCAACAACCTGCAGATGTGCAAGTAAATACCATTTCCATTTCAGCCTCTAGCTGTGCCTTGAAACGGGTGTTTAGCACTGCTGGAGGGATCTGCACCCCCAGACGGAGCAGATTAGATCCACAAACATTAGACATACTTGTCTTCATTTCCAAAAACCTGCGTGAAATCAAGAAGGGGTCACAAAAGTAATGTAGACTCTGTCTATATTGTATACAGGGTTTTTCCTGTATTCAAAATTACGTGGCGCCGCCTCAAGCAAATTTTGTGCCACCCCCAGCCAGAGCGACTGATATCGCTCAACACAGCGTAAAGCTCCAGCTGTGTTAATTGAGCAACTGATGCCCCGCGGCAGCTACGTATTTTAACAGCAGTTGCAGTGTTGCGCCACTATGGAGGCACCATATCAACAACAGTGCACCAGAAAGACCTGAAGCAACTACTGAAGTAGAAACAGAGCGAATTTCCAGTTTTTTCCCCACTAGTTGGTGCTATCGGCGTCCTGACTTTTCCCTGGTGGAAGGTACAAACACATAAATATTGCTTGGTTTTGGGGTTTTTTTTGCATCCAAGCATGTCGTGTTTGTTTATTTTTAAGTTTCCTCCGGGCCAGAGTGGTGTTCATAATTTCAAGCGTTGCAGATATGGCAAGCAAAATCAGCCTGTCCGCTCTGGGGACAATGGACGCATATGTGCGTCATTTTCGCAAGTCTGATTGTCGGAGCTGTAGCGGCAAAATGAAACGTCACTTTAACGTCACTTCCACTTGTGTTGAAAGTACGGAGTTGAAACTTTCGACCGTAACTTTCATCTTAAAAGACCCAAGTTATGATTTAAAAAAAAAACAATTACGGCTTAATTTTCAGTGAATTTTTCAGCATGTTTGAGGCATGTCCAGACAGCAGATGTGGAGAGGCTCTTCTCTGCACTCAAAATTGTAATATATGATTGAACACACTATCACTCTTCATGTCTGTATCAGAATAAACACAAATATACTTCATGCATGACGAATTGTTTTGTTTATGGTGAAGACACCTCTGCGCAACAGACTGAAGGAGAGGAAGGTAATGAATTGATGTCTGTTTGAAGGTGGCCATCGATGGACCAGACCAGGAGGCCTTGGACTACCAGGAGTGCATGAGGAGGTTCTACAGGATGAAAAATAGAAGGCTAAATTGTTCCGTGTCTGGTTGTGAGTTTTGTGGATAAATTGTACTTTCAATTTAAAGTTGGCACCTGATTTGTGTATATTTAATAAATGAATGCATTCACATGATAAAAGACATATTCTTATTAGAACTCTTAACTTAAAGTATGTTGCCTGTTAAAGTGGCCCTATTATGCTATTTC
>JAUESE010004103.1:0-10789 GCA_032274725.1 Malacoctenus triangulatus
TGTGTGTGTGTGTGTGTGTGTGTGTGTGTGTGTGTGTGTGTGTGTGTGTGTGTGTGTGTGTGCGTGTGTGTGTGTGTCCATACATTGCTCTTGGTGGCATACTCGGCAGACAGATAGAGGAACAGCTGTTTGACGTTCCAGTCAAAGATCGGTTGGAGATGTGAGAGAAGTTAAAGAGAAACTTTTGCGTTCACGCATCACACACAAGGATCCTTGCTTTCCACTGTGCCTGTCACTTCCATGGGGCACTACAACACCCTCCATCAACACACCAAGGACTGTGGGAATGAGTCTGTGAGGGGGGAAAAAAGGAGCACACCTATCATCATTCATTTGTGTGAAACAAGATTGCTCCTGATTTCACTGGAAACATCAAGTCTCCCCAAAAGCATCACATATCCGGTTCTCGTAATCGGGTTGTCAAAGGATCCAACTGTAGTGGGCTGTTTGATCCCCAGCTTCACTTGCTCACAAGTTGGAAGATTCACTAATTTAGCATCAAGAAGCCAGTAATAACGATCAGCCGACAATGACAGGAGGCAGGAACAGCTCAGCTCCTCTCAGCAGCATCTGATGATCCAATATGTCAGCCCCCCCCATGAACCTTCAGTTTACTCAGAAAGTACCAAGATGGGTTGAAAAGGATATCAGCTGTAAGGTCAAAGGTCAGGAAACCCAGGTCACTGCGTTCTCTGGGTCCTGTGAAGTCATCCACGTTTTTCCTGTCAGACAGAGACACAGGAGGTGAAGGGAGGCAGAGCTCAGGAGGCCAAGCTCAGAAGGCGGGCAGCCAGCGCTGTCCTGAGCCCTGTGAGACACCATTCTTAGGCCCAATTCCAATTCCTGTCTTAACCCTCAATCTTAACCATCAAGCTCAAAAATGCGCACTCCCACTAAGTGCAAGTGCTGTCCCGATTCTCAGCAAGTTAAACTGAGGGGCGAGTTTGAGGGACGAATCGCCCTCAATACTGAGATTCTCTGACACCTGACTTGTGAGTAAGGGCAACCCAGAATGCATTGCGTTTTTACAGCAAATAAACATGGTGTGCAAAGTGGCGGTGAAGGTGAGCTATAAATAGTATGTTCTTTGATAATGGAGGTATAAATATTACGAAAAACATTGTATTATCTTCGTTTAGGCCAATGTTGCGGATTGGTTGCCTCATTTATTTTTATTTTATGATCTTTTGTCAATAGCAGCCATGTTGCTATCGTTTAAGTTAGTTAACGTTACAAATGGTCATTTTTCTTGGTGCTAATGTAGTTGTTCATCAGGAAAACAGCCTGTATAACGCTTGTGACTACGGTAGAAGACGACCAAGCTAATGCCATCTCCTGTAGCTGCAGAGTTAAACAGGCAGGGTTAACAGTGCAAATATTAAACTAAATTCCCATTCCCATGCGTCGGGAGAGTCTTCTCCTTCGTACAGCTTTTCTTTTAGCTGTGGACATTATCAAAAACATGTCCAAAGCCCACGCAATAGACACCAGCACAGCTGCAGACAGCATTATTACTAATCCTGGCATATGCTGCTGCTGCTTCTTCTGAATTCACAGACTGAATGCCGCTTTGGCGTAATGCTGCCCCCCACAGTCTGAAGACGTATCTGCATTTAAGGGGTGTCCCATTTGTAAGTCATAAAAAAGTGCTTAACAGTCAGTTTTGAGGGCTACTTTGATGAGGGTTAAAAGATAGGAGTTGAAATTGGGCCTTACTCACCAAAATTAAACACAAAGTGCAGTTTCTCAGAAAATCTGAATATTACACAGGACCCATTTAAAAAGGGATTTCAACATTAGACTGCTGGTCTAAAGAAGCTACACGTCTGTGTACAGTCACCAATTTGCATTCAGTAGTTGGTCCAAGCTCATTTTGCATGATTTGCTCCATCAGTGTGGCGTGTTGAGGAGGTGGCCAGCCTGTGGCTCTGCTGAGGTGTTATTGAAAGCATGCTATCAGGCTGGTGGAGGCTTCTCTGGTGCTGGGCCCACAACAGGAACCAATGGATCGGTTTAGCCTGAAGTTAAATCCATGAAAGGATTATGCTGCCTCATGCTGAAGAGGAAGAAGCCTCTGAAATGGGTGTTTCAACAGGACAAAGGTCCTCAAACACAGCAGTAAGCAAGCAGCATCTTAGTACCAGAGCAGCTCAGTTGACGTGATGGAGATGGCAGACCCTAACTCTAGCTCCCAGACTCTAATCTCACATCACAAATTGTGTTTGTGAGGCCAAACCAAGCACAGCAAAGAGACCGTAGGATGTTCCTGGGGTGAACGGCGTGTTCACAGGCGGCACAAGTCAGTGCCTCCCAGCAGCGCTAATGTGAACACTGTGTGCAGGACAGGAGCGTCCCTCCATCCAAGCACATACACCGAGTCAAAGGTGGCATTAGTGTTCAAAGAGTGGCGGCAGGTCGGCTCTGTGGATGGAGACGCAGGACCAGGAAGAGGGGGGCGGGGGGCGCAGCCAGCAGCTGTTAGCCTCTCGGACCCAAGTTGGTCCAGGAACAGCATCACTGTTGGACGGGTGGACGCGCTCGCAGGCCGGCGGGACTTACAGCATGACTTTGGAGACGTGGATGTCCACGGGGACCCGCCGGTCTTTGAAGGCTGTGGTGATGAAGCAGCCGAAGGTGAGCGCCGCCATGACGCTCAGCGAGAAAGCGAACAGCGAGTTCGCCCTGGATAGAACCGTGTTCATCTTCTTGGCTCGATAAAAGCCCAGAGGAGCACGAAGGGACCTACTGCTACTGCTGCTACTGGTGGACTCACTGTAGACCAGGGGAAGTCCTGCACCGAAGCTGTGGAGAGAGCGGAAGAGTCCAGTTACCTAGAGGGAGCGCACACTTCCGCCTAAACTCCCAAAATAAAAGAAAATCGCGCGGCAAGCGGGCACACGCGCGCACACACACATCTCGTACCAGTGTTTACAAGTTACAACAGAGTATTAAGAACGCCAAACGTTACAACTACAAAGTGTTTTTTTTCAATCATCAAAATTTGTTTTCAGCATGTCTGTCCAGTTCAAACGGGATCTTTAAAAACATGGCGTGAGTTCGGCTGCTGTACTTCCGCCGTGTCTCTGCTTGCTTTACCGACACGAAGGTAACCGGAAACACATTCAAACACGAGTGCTGAATAAGCGGAAGTAGGTAGTTGTTTTTTTCTCTTTTAAACTTTAATGATATGATTTCAGAAACAAAATCGCTCAGACGTGTGTTCTTTTTCTACGAAGTAACAAACATGCAAAAGAAGTGTAATATTCGCGAGGAGGCAAACAAATGAAAGTTTTTTGTGTGTCTACAAATGATAGTTTTCTAAATTAAATAAGTTTTTTACATTAATTTCATGAAATTATCATCTAAAAGGGAAACTGGGTCTTTGTTTTGTGGCTCTATACAGGTTTGATCAGGTGGTCAGCACCAGACATGGCTCTGTGGTTGCAGATCGCTGCCGTGCTGAATGAAGCACTCGTCAGTTCTCCTTGCATCGAACCCAGGTGTTAAGTCAGAAAGATGACAAAAGGTAACTTTCATTCTCATGGTCATTTACTCAAATGATCAACCAAATGCTAAATGTACCAGCTGCAAGTGGAAAGGTGGATTTCTACTAAATTCATCTGTGCCATGTGTTCAGTTTTAGGATAATGCACCTAATTATTGAACAGCAGTAATAGTCTTGTTTTAGTTTGTATCCTCACTGTTGAATAAACACTTGACTTGAAGTAAATCTGCTGCCTCCTTCAGTCTCTTTGCAGCTGCTCGGCTGTCAGAGGAGCGTGTGAACGCACAGCAGTGACCACGGAAACTGTTGTGGTGGCAGGGAAGTGGGGTTTGAACAAGTGCCACTGCGCAATCTCGGCCCCTATCACCCCACGGACTATGCACAGTATAGTACAGTGCAGTTTTGTTTTGTTGCTTGCCGCTGAGCGACTTTTGTTGGAATGGATTGGGCTCCACCTCTGACACAGTATTCACTTGTTATTATACATCCATGGATACAACACACAGTGTGCTTGGTAGAGAGAGCAACCCGGTTCCTGGACCAGCAAAGGCCCAACTTGAAGCACTCAGAGTGGGTGAAAGCTCTCACAAGATGACTGCTTACCTTTGTTTGGGATCAGCAGAGGAGCAGATCCCAACCAACATGTAGCCTCCTTCTTCTTGTGCTCGTTCCGCCTCTATTTCCTGAGGAAGCTGAGGTCCTTCAATGTATGCAGCAGGATGCTGGAGGTCTTCTTCCAGTCAGCTGTGGCTAGCGCCCTGTACTTTGCAGTGGTCTGCTGGGGGAGCAGCATCAGAGCCAGTGATAAGAACAGACTAGATAAGCTTACCAGGAAAGCTGGCTCTGTGATTGGCTGCAAACTGGACTGTTGTGAAGCTGTGGTGGAAAGGAGGACTATGAACAAACTGTTGTCCATCCTGGACAACCCTGACCACCCGCTTCACCCCCTACTGGACAGACAGCGGAGCAGCTTTTCCAACAGGCTGGTCCAGCTCCGCTGTCACAAGGACAGATACAGGAAATCTTTCCTGCCACACGCAATAACTTTATTTAACACATCACCCCTGGCTGGCAGAGAGCTCTCAGCCCTCTCTGCTTTATAGCAATACTCCTGCACTAGGCTCGTTATTGCACTTTTCTTTTGCTTACAATGTTTACTACATGGAAGGCAGTTTTTACAGTTTTTACATATCACTTACTGATTACATCCTGTGTTTTATGTAAATATATATATGTTCATTTTTGTGTTTGCACTCATATTTATAATCTTTTTGTATTTTGTCTGTTCATCTGTTTTGTATTTATGTATGGTGGTGGTAACTTTACCTTTTAACTGTAACAACCAAATTTGCCCTTGGGGATTAATAAAGTATTTGTATTCTATTCTATTCTATTCTATTCTATTCTATTCTATTCTATTCTATTCTATTCTATTCTATTCTATTCTATTCTGTTTATGGGCAGTGTTCAAGCTCTTTGGTTGTTGTTTTTTTTAACCTTCTCTATTTTTTCTTCTATTCCACTTTTTATGCTACGTTTCTTCCTTGTTTTCACAGGGAAAACTCTGCACTCCTCCTCCAACTCCCTCAACTTTGATCTTTCACCAATTACACACTGCAAGCTTTCAACTTGAATGATGATTGCAACCTTGTTCACAGTTTAGAAAGGATCTCTATGAGGCAGATTTGCCTTTTTGGAGAAATTCACTTGTTTTCAGCATGACAAACAGATATACACACATACAAGACAGGAAAAAAACATATAAGAAGAAGCAGTGCAGACAGTAGTGTAAACAGAGTAAAAAATATAAATAAAAGGAATAATAATAACAATGATAATAATAATAATAATAATACACATTATTACATATATAATATATATTATTATATACATATTATATACATTATAATAATAATAATGTGTCTAATGGACAGAGATCACTCAATAGACAGCACACAACTTCCATCCCCAAACAGCTGGACTCACTCTTGAGAATCCCCCCACTTCAGCCCCCAGTGAGCTCAGCCTGAAACCAAACTGGATGGTGAACTGCACAGAGCCAATGAAAGCAGATGTTTTCTTCATTGTACAGGATTACTGTGGTTGGATGAGGCCGTGTGAATCGGGTGTAAACGACGTGCTATTGGGTGGAGGTTGAGTCAAGGACAGAAATACCCCCTGCGTCCACACATGGACACGCACGTGACTGAGCAGGTCATGTGGCTGCAGCCACAACAACAACAAAGCCCTTCCGCCAATCAGAGCCCTCCTCCCTCTCCCACTCCCCTCCCTGCTCGCGCTCTTCTCGCCGGTGCAGTGGAAGTTTAGCAGTGAGCGCGTGAGGTGGTGACGCGAAGATGCCCGCGGTCCCGCCCGAAGCTCCCCCGCAGCTGTCCCGGAAAAGGAGTGCGGAGCCTGGCCTGCCGCTCAAGCAGGGCCCGGAGAGGAAGAGGGCCTGCTGGGGGATCCTGACGAGTCAAGGTGAGCGCACAGCGGTCCATTGAAGGAGGGGAAGATTTCTGCTCGTTTTCACCGGACAGTGATTTTTCACTCGCCCCCGAAAGTTTGGTCCTGGGTGGCCAATGCCTTGATTTGTGCTGTAAACTGATGACATTTGGGTTGGCAATGTAACTGGTTTGAGACACAGGAACACATGTCAGCTTTCATGAGCAGGTGTCTCCATGTGGATGTGGTCCACAGCTCAGCCACCACGCTCTCCATCATGGTGCTTCTCCAGCCTTCCAGGAGCCTCTTTCAGGTGTTTTTATGGTTTTCCGTTACAGCTTCTACAACGTCTCTGTCTTTAGCTACAATTGTTATCTCTGGTCTCCCTGTTCCACATCTGTCACTTGGACACGAGTGCCTTCTTCGGGACATCCTGGATGGTTGTTCTGGTTAAGCCAATATCTGTGCCGTGGCTCTGATGGATTCTCCATCTTCTCTCAGCTTTGGCGGGCTGAAGAACCGTCACTTACCAACTGCTATCAGATCGCCAAACAGCTGACGATAGTCCAATCGTATCGTGGTTAAAAGTCATTTTCTGCTGACCTTTGCACATTTAGCATTTTTACACCTGGGCTGTAAATGCCTGATATGCATGAGCTGCACTGTGGAGGTGCTGGCTGTTGGATCAGGTCAGTCTTTCAAGACGGTGTCTCATCTCATCTCTTGAAGACACCTGAATCTCCCCTGAAATTCTCTGATATCCTTGCAGCATTTAGATGTAAATCTCGTGAATCCTTGTTTTCCTCTTTCTGCTCTTGGTGCTTTCCCCTGATTGGATGATGATGATGATGAAGATGATGATGATTCTTTGGGTTAGCTACCCAGGTGTGTGTTACTTCTTCTCTGCTTTGGCGGCCAGCCACTGGTCCACACACACAGATGGCACCTGGATCAAGACCGGGTTGCTTGAAGTGGGAGTGTCGGACAGCACATCAGTTCCAACAGCAGGACATTCAGTGGGGAAGGTGTTGGTGTTAGCAGCCAGGTCTTATAGCTGCTTCTTGATTTTCAGCCCCCTCGACAACACAAGCTTGGGATCATCCAGAATATATATGTGATTTTAAATGAAGTTTTATTGCTCAGTTCAGAAAAAAAGAATGTCTATTAACCGTTTTGGACAGTTAGAATCATGAGGTAACTTAATTTAAACTCATCCAAACAAAGTGCTCTCAGGACGCAGAATCCCTACAGATTATAAAGTAGAGAAAGTAGATAATTATAAATCATTGTCTGTGTGCATCTGCTGCTGTGACATCGACCACCTGCACACACTGAATGCTTCGAGAGAGATGTTCAAGCATCAGTTTTAGCTTTCAACAGTGACATTTATCAGCTGTTCCCTCTCTGATGTTTGGGACATGCCCGCGAATAGTGAAACCAAAAGTGTAACTCATTTTGGCTCTCGACGTCTTTCCACCTCTTTGTCACAGCTTTATGGATGTTCCAGTAAAGTTGCTACTCTGCATGTTGTTGATTTGAGGTCATGTCTGTTCATATTAAAAGGCTGTGAAGGATGGAAGGATGATAAGATCAGAGCTCCATATACGTTAATGCTAACGAAGAAGGTTTAGGGAATCACAAAACTGTTCAGATGAAAAAAAACCCAAGAAGTCTGTGTTGGTCCAGGCAGGTGGAGGCAGGGCACTGTTATGGGCAGCTCTTACTGAGCTTTCAGGCCTTTTTTGGGTTTCAGTCCATTTTTTTTCTTCATTTACCTAGAAGAAAATAAATAAGTCCGTTTAGAATTATTTCCCGAGTTGCAGAGTGGCATCATTGGCTTAATGGATGTTCACACACAGACAATTTCCTTAGAGATGCAAAACCTCACTTGGACTATTTCAGGCCTATGAACATTTTGCATTTACAAAGAGTTCTGTCGCTGTTAAATCAAACGAATCCTCAGAGATCCAGCTTGCTTCACTGTGCACATGGTAGAGTTGTTCTGTTTGCCACTGAGTCCATCAGTGGTTATTTTTAGTGCAGTGTTGGACTGCAGATGAGAGGGAGCTCGTCAGTCCAGCACAGGACCCTCCCATTTCACGGAACATGTCCGTCTACCAGTGGCTGGATATGCCATGTGGGGGGGACGGAGACATGGGTATGTACAGTATGTTAATGTGCAGTGTGTGTAGTTACAGCTGCTGAAAGATGGGTCACTAGTGCTAAATTTAACCACACGCAGAAAAGCTCAAGTTTTATGTTCTATTTCAGGCAGATATTTTTCCAGTGAAAAATGCAGCTGCATTATTCCAAACTCCGTCTGTGATTTGGTTCTTCTGAACGCAGAGCCCCATGCAGAGCAGGGCTACGTGTTGGTAATAACCCTTTTATAGAAAAGAGTGCATGAGATCACCGACTCAGTCCAGCGGACACGTCTCCTTGAACTAGTGACATGGCTCGAAACTACTCGACCACAAGCCAACCAAATTCAATCAGCTTCACCTTCTAACCAGTATTGATGACCATGTTAAATATTAAGAGGTGTCATGGTTTTAGGCAAGGCCTTAGCCCACATGTAGAACAGGATTAGTTTAAGATGTCTATTGACAGGGTCAGAGATGGTCGTGAGGTGGAGCTGGTGACGGTGGAGGGTGAGCAGGGTTCAATCTGGGGCTGTTCTGAAGCGAGGAAACTGCCAGCCTGGGCCAAGTTACCAGAAACAGACTGGGATCTGCAGGTCCGCCTTGAAGGTCCGGAATTGAGCTTGAGCGGGATCCGGCTTGCAAACAGTAGACCTTAAGACATGAAGGTGCAGTGAGTCAGGAATCCAAGCAAGGAAATATAGCAACTCACTCTGATCAGAGACCAGCTTGAAGTACCCACAACAGACAACACTCAGGTGAACAGGGACTGGCAGCAGCTCCTTAAATACCCTGCTCCACATCAGTCCTTATGGGGATCACCTGGGTTCAATCAGTCACCTCTGCTCACTGGCTCCACCTGGAGGACCAAAACTGAAAAACTGCCCACCAGAGCGAAACAAAGTCTCCCAGACCCTCACAAGAGGACTGAGTCAGAATGAGTAATCACAAGAAACTCATTCTTAGTCAGTGTGATCACAAGAAACTCTCTGGACTGTGTCAGGGGCAATCAAATGTGAGTAAAGTGTCGGGTCTGTCTCCCCCAAGGGCCACCTGAGAACTTTTGTGGGTACATAAACAAAAAACTAAACATCACAGGTATAGTGCATGTCACATTTGTCTGTGGCCAGATGTGTTTCTTTCTTAGTATTTATTATGAGAGTAAAACATTTTATAGGAATAACCTAACTTCTTATTCCAAAACTTGGTCAAGTGAAGTTCCATCAGATTTATGGAGCACAATTAAACTCAGCAGCTCGACATGGGCAAGCAAAGGTGACGTCATGACACCTTCCCCCAACATGTTTTCATTCAACAGAAAGGATCATTCATGTTTTTTTCTTGTTGTTCCTGTCATATTGTTACTGTGAAGGTTGTTTGGTACCTGAGCAGAGTGGACAGATGGACAACGGTGGGTCCAAGTGGTGCTGATAATCACCTTCCTGTTACACCTTACTGCTTTTTCACTGGAATGCAGACACATTAAAACACCAGATCTCATCGTCATCGGCAGGAATCAATGGTCAGCTGTGGGTGTGTGTGTGTGTGTGTGCGTGTGTGTGCGTGTGTGCATATGTTCCCCCAGGTTCCTGGGCAGACCAATCTCCCCTCCATGAAGCAGCCTCTCAGGGTCGGCTGCTGGCCCTTCGTACTTTGCTGGCCCAGGTAAATGCCACTGCTGTACGTTTATCCGAAATGTAGTGGTTCAGTGTTGCTGTTTGGGTTTGACAAGCCAGCCTGTCAAAGCTTTGAGAGCCGCCATATTGTGTAGAATAGGGGCACTGAGTTGATAGTTTCTGAATATATCTTTTACTGTCTGAACTCTGTGCTTGTGCGCATTCAGCATGTTAAAGCCCGTCAGTGGCAGCGGTGGAGGACTGGAAAGGCTGTGGCCCACATGTCGGTACAACCAGGGTCCCTTTAAACAAATAATGCCTCAATGTGTGTTCTTCTATCTTTCAGGGCTATCATGCCAACATTGTGACCATTGATCATGTGACCCCTCTTCATGAGGCCTGCCTTTCAGGACACGTTGCATGTGTCAGAGCCCTCATCAGTGCTGGGGCCAATGTAAGTAGAAAACATCAGACAGTTTGTTTTTGCCCTTTTGTTTGGCGCAAACTCCAGAATGGTTGTGATGGCCAGCAAACAGAAACATGTTCTCTTTGGGTTTTAAACATGAGTATGATTGATGTGTTTGGATGTTCACTAAATGTTATGCTGCTCATGCTGGTGTGTCCAGGTGAATGCTGCCACCATTGATGGAGTTACCCCTCTCTACAACTGCTGTGCCTCCGGCAGTGTTGGTTGCTTGGACCTTCTGCTGCAAAATGGAGCGCACACACACACAACACACACACACTTCCCCTCAGCTTTGCATGAAGCCTGCAGGAGAGGTAAATAGACTCAACGGGAACATTTACATGGGAGTCATGTGGGATTATTTGGGGACATAAACTGAAGTCTCAGTTCTGTACGAACTAACGGCTCAGGCTGACATATTGGTAGTTCTCATGAGTACTTGCACAGCCTGACTCTGCACAGTTGTGTTTCTATGCAGCTGCATCGCACCTATACATGTCTGCACACACACACTGGAATGGAGGACACCAAGACAATGCTATTTTTCACACACACACACACACACACACACACACACACACACACACACACACACACACACACACACACACACACA
>JAUESE010004114.1:0-10789 GCA_032274725.1 Malacoctenus triangulatus
ATTTTATTTCATTTTATTTTATTTTATTTTTTCAATGGCAAAAGCCAAACTTCTTTTTCAGAGAATAATTCACTGCTAAAAGTAAGTCCTGGCACACTCCTATTTTCTTGAAGCTGTGGGAGCTTTGGACAGTAAGTTGGAAAAAAAGCTTATATAATACCAATAAATGACATCATATACTAATAGATAAATTTACCATGTACAACCACAATTATATTGATAAAAAGTGTGTTGCAGTTGCATTTGCTGCTCTTACAAACATATAATCAGCTTGAACTACCAGTTGGATTTCAGTGGACCATAGTTTCTGTTTTACAGCCACCACAATCTACAATCCAACACCTCATTTGGTGTTTTCATCCTAAAAATAATAACCAGTCCCCATGTTCTTGCACTTTTCAAACTGCACCACTGTTCAGATTTGTACTGTTCAGATTTGTACCGAAGCAGTCGGACGCTGCTGCACTTCCACAGCTGGAGCCTCAGCCAGAGCTTCTCACTTGCGCATGTCATGTATCAAACCTGCGTGTGTCTATGTGTTTTACAGGGTGTCGGACCACCAGCGAGTCCCCTTGTCATTCCAGGTGGAGCCCAGTCCACTCAAGCGCCCCCGCGCCTCATCCTCCTCCTCTTCCTCCTCTTCCTCCACCCCAGCCATGCTGAAGATGAAGAGCGGCAAAACATCCAGCCACAGCAAGAACACACATGCCGCCTCCACCTCTGCTCCCTCCAGCAGCAGCAGCAGCAGCAGCAGGGCTAAATGTAAGAGGACGGGATGCTAGTGTGCCGTGCACGAGTGGAAAAAGTGACATTTAGCTTGATTGCATTCACAAGCTCATCATGTAATAAAATGCTGCGAGCATTACAGCGCCGTGTGTGTTCAGCTCATTTAAATGCAAATGCAACACTGCCTGTTCACAATGATGTGGTGGCACTCTTCAGACTCTGGTGAAAGTCACACAAGTGAGTCATCTTGCAGCTTCCAGATTGTGGCGACCAAAAACAGAGCTGGGAGAAAACTCAGGAAGGAGATCAGTTCATACTGGGAGGGACCAAAAAAGACCACTTTGCTCTCAAAGGTTCCTTTGAGTAATCAGCTCAAAAACTGTACAGACAAGCACTTACTTCTCCAGTGGTGTTAATCTGGTGGTCTGTTTACTGCCGTGGTTCATATGGAAGAGTTCATGCATACAAATCATTGGGGTGTATCCGTCCTCTCAGTGTTGCTGACAAGACTACTGAGGACTACGGATGAGGCTGTTTAATGTTCCCAAGAAAATCTCTGCATCTCTGGGTTCATGCTTGTCAGGGTGTAAGTTGGCCATGAAAAGACAGGACACTGCACAGAGTTCCCACAGGGCAGAGAAGCCAGGACACTCGAGGTCGAGACCGTGAGTCGCGGCAATTCTGGGAACTTGGTAAATATTGGGAGTGGAGAACGCTTTGCCAGTTGCATTTCAGGCGTGTGGCATATTGAAAAAGTTTTTCACAAAAGAAGGCAGACATCGATGCACCGCTGTTGTTAGAGGGCAACACTGAGCACTGAGAACCACTGTGACGCTCTCCAATTAAAGGCCTTTAAATTCCAGACCCACACTGGAGCCATGGCCTTGGCACTCATGTCCATCTGCACCCATGACAGCAGTCTTTAGTGCTTTTTTCTCAATGTTTACAGCTCCTGTCGAAATCCAAAGATTTCCTTTTCTCTGCTAACCCCTCTCCCCATGTTATCTACCGCTTCTCTGACAGCTCGACCTGGCGGCAGGGCCCCAGGGTGCTCGGGAGAAGGGTGGATGTTAGGGCGCAAGCTCCAGATGGTCTCTTCATTAGAGGCTTCCGTACCGCGGGGGGCCTCTCCTCCCTGCCATAACCCAGCCGAGCCTATCAGCGCTCGCAATTAGAGAAAGTTAATAGTGTGTGGCGAATAAGAATTGTTTATACTAGTTTATTACAAGCCTTAATAGTTTTTACTGAGCCCCAATCACAAAGGAATTAGATAGTCTTTGTGAGCTTTTCGAGGTCGAAAAAGCTGTCAGGATTCAAGCGGTTTTGAGAGTCATTTTGTGGGACCACGATGTACTCGATGCTGGCCTGAAATGTCTCGAGAAACCTCAGGAGTTGAAAATTACCCCTAAAATTTTTTTGAAGAGATTGGCCATGGCATGTGAAACTTATTTTAGGTCAGGGGAGGCCAATCCAGCCCAAACTGATCTCGACGGAGCCAGGAACATAGGAGGAGTTCGAAAACATTCCAAAAATTTACAACAAGCTGTATATTTGATGCTGCCGGTGAAGTTTTTCACTTTCTCACTCCGTGGTCCTTGGTTTGATTGTGGGCGCGACCTTTTCTCTGTCCATTTCCCACTGTGTGGGTTTTTTCACAAAGGTTCACCTTTGAAAATGTCTGATTCGCAAGTCTTTTTGGCATATTACAACCAGTTCGTGTCACCTTGCTTCACTTCAGCTAATCCTTCTCTTGCTTGTTGTCATCCCACAGTGAAAATGGCGGAGCTTCTCGCCATAAAGAGGGAGCTGACAGTGATCAAAGTTCAGATCGACAGCCTATTGGACTGCGTGGACAGGATGGACAGACAAAGGAAGGACTGCTCAGGTGAAAGGCAGTTTTCACGTGGTCCGTGTTGCCTGGTTTTGGTGCATTAAAGTGTTACTTGGAAGAAAAACAATTGTGATGATAACTTTATACTGAAATGCATTTCATGAGCAAGATAGTTTACAGATTTGTAGATATCAAACACAAAATCTCCAAGTTTGGCAAATCACATCCAAAAAACATAGTTTACTCATCTACAAAGAATATTTACACAGAGAAACATTGAGGTGGTTTACAGATAATGAAAAGTAGGCAGTGAACTGCATAATAACATCAAAAAACTTCAGTCAAGGCTGAGCCAGTTTCTCTTCTGCTGTCAGTGATAAAAGTGAATACTGATTATAAAGTGAGAGTGTTTTTCAGGAAAGTAGTTGACAGTGTAAAGTCTTTTTTTTGTGCAATCTGGTTGAAAAAATCTGATAGTTTATATTTTGTTGCAAATGGATGGTGCTTGGAAATCAAGGATCCTTTTTATTACCAGAATAACACCAGTTTATAGGCTGCTCGTATGTAGGTCTGCTCATACGCATCCACAAAACAAAACAGGGTTTGGATGTTGCAGCAGTGAGCAGTAACAAGGGACTTTCTCCATAATTGTGCTCAATTGAAGGTGTCCAAAAAGTACTGTGGTTCCAGGAGGAGTATGAGCCTCACATGTAGGTCTGAAAGCCGTTTCCTGCACACAGAGCACGGCTGTACAGTCAATGAGAGTTTATCGCAGCAGCGAAATCACTCTGAAACATTTAGTCATGCACAGAGAGGTGGCTGTGATCTGCTATCATGCTGCATCTGTGAGTAATGGTCCAATGACAAAACTGCCAACAGTAGAGCGAGGATTATGACAGGGGAGGTAAACAGCGATAAACAGCAGCTTCATAACCTCGAATAAGCTCCCTTTCAGCACCCAGGACTCTGCGTGTGTGTGTGCGCGCGCACGTGCGTGCATGCTGGTTTGATTTCTTGTGCTTGGTGAGGTGTTTTTTTTCCCCACATCTTGATAAAAACTTGTGGGAATCATCTAAAGTGACGTACGCTCAGTGTTTACTTCTCAAACTTTTCTCAACTCTTTTTTTTTAAACATCAAATTGGGGAAAACTTGCCTGGGATGTCAATCAATAATATCAGATGGAGTTGTAAACCTCTGCTGTTCGTTGTACGTTTAAAGTGTAGTTTCTATCAGTCCAGAGTCACTACAGAAGACTTATTTGCAGAAGCTGTATTTGTTTATAACAATGTAATGATCGTAGAATTTCAGATGAAAGAAATCCTCTGCTCATCTGGTGAGCCAGAATTTTTTTTTTTTTAAAGAATGCCTTTTTGTGTATGTGTTTGTGTGTGTCCCAGAGTGTTTTCAGAGCGTGTCGGCCTCCCCCCGCAGAGGTTCACTGAGTAGCCTGGAGAGAGAGAGTCCAGAACCGGGAGAAGCCAGTGAAGAGGAGCTGCTGCACTATCAGCACTACTACCCCCACAGCTACTCCTACCGGGTAAACACCTCCCTCCAAGACATTCACAAACAAACCCCCGACAGGTTCGACATACACAGTATTTAGCTCCTGCTATCTGCAGCTGCCTTAACAGGATAGATAGAGACTGAAGACAGTCCAGCGGGTGGATGCATCGAGCGACTCTTTGGGTTGTTTCGGCCCCTCTGACATGAATGGAGTCCATCTGCAGCCGGCCCTGCCACAGAATACAAGGCTGCCCTCTTGTGGATGAATGCAACCAAGCTCAATAAACTCAACAAGAGGCCAGGAACCCTCCAACCTCTAGTAAAGGTTGAATATGTAATCCGAACACAATATTGACCTCAAGTGTGTCAAGGTTGTTGCTGCAACAGCAGAAAAACAGTGTGTTGCCAATTTTGCGGCGGATACATCAGTTTTTCTGCATGTCCATCTACTGAAGGCTTCACCTATATTGGCTCTACTTTTTGCTCTTTTGAGACAGATAACCAAACCTCCGGGGCTCTGAAGCAGCTGGTTGATTTGCCGACTCCGCCATTTTGCCAACTGCGAGACGAGTTGTGTGACAGGATAGAGGCCATAACTGGCAACCTGCTATTGGTGACCTTGATTGGCTTGTAGATGTAAGCACATTGCCATTGTTGAACCCGTCAAAATTTATATTATAATTTTTTTCAGGAGAATTTTTTTTTTTTAAGGAAACACTATGTCTCCATTCGGCACCCCTCTAAAGGTCTCTTTGAGGTTGTTGTTTTTTTTTTTTTTAAATATAGCTTTTAATAAAAATCCTACACATTCAACCTTTAACATCTTTCGCAATTGAAAAAAACAAAACATAAATCTGACTTTTTATATGAATTTATGTCATGGGATGAGAGGTAAAAACAATTATTTTCACTGCCACACTTGACAAATATGAACTTTTATTCAAGCTATATCTAAAATCATATGGCTTAAGTAATCATTGAGTGCTTACCATATGTGTTTCCACCAAATATTTTTCATTTTGAAACTCTTCAAACCAGCAATATAAATGCAGCACCACATGAATACCGAATTAGCAAGCAAGCATGGGTGACGTGGAGCGTCTGCTTGGGCGAACATAATGATATAGAATTAGGCTGCAGGCTGCACTACCTGCCTGACAGAGCCGGGCCGCCTCACCGATCCGAGGCGAGGTGCCTAGCTGCGGCAAAGCTGCACCCTAATCTGCTCCATTGTCTCCCCCTGACAGGAGGAAGAGTGTGTTTTGGTGATTACCACACAGCTAGCCCCCCACCGAACATACACACGCATGCACGCACGAACGCACGCATGCACGCACGGACGCACGGACGCACACCTCCCCTATAAAGTGTTATTATGTACTGGAAATAAGCATTTATGTACAGTGCAGAGACCTGAAAATCAGGTGTGCAGGACTATGAGAGGGGAGCAAGGGAAAGGATGGGAGGACACTCCCACTGACTCCAGCAGCAGCAGCAGCAGCAGTGCTTTCAGAACTAACCCGCAGCCTTCTCTCACAGGTAAAGCACCATCAGTCGGATCAGGAGGAGAACCTGTGATGCTGCGACTGCAGGTACTGATCATTGCGCCATCCCCAAAGTATTTCATGTCCCGTATCCTTTTTCAAACTTGCGGCTGAATATTCGCAAAAGTATCGTCCTTGCGATGGGGTCCAGTCACGTAAAGCAGACCTGACTGCCTTCCATCTTTCTTTGGTTTGGCAAAAAATCACAAGCAAAAACAACAGCAAACAAACAAAAAATAAAACAGACCACACGCCTCCTAAATAAAAATACTGGGTTTGTTTTAACATGCACAATAATGATTTTGACAGGAGAAAGGCACTTTCCCGCTCCCCCTCCGGCCCCGTGAGACACTTTACTGCCACTGTGCTTGTCCTCATGTTTGAAAGTGACGATAGAGTGTGTACCAGAGTGAGAGACAGTGTGTGTCCCCGCCAAAGGTTTCCCCCCCTGCAGACATTCAGCGTGGTCTCCTCTTCTCATTCCAGAGGCAGAAGCTTTGGCTCGGAGACTGCTGCACGAAGGGCAAGCGTGAAGACAACCAGACCAATGCTGCTCCTCACATGCACCCGCGCAGAATGTGTCCTCACACGTCACGCAACATCTTCCTCCCCGTTTCCCTGCGCAGCTGACGATGACAAGGGTGCGGTGGTGGTGCGTCCTGCTTTCTCTGACCAAAGCGTTCCCCGCTGATCTATAGACAGACAGGTCAATATGGACTCAGAAGCACCGTGTAGATGAGATTTTGATGGACACCTGTTGGCCCATCGCTTCTACCTGCAGTCGCTATAATCTGCGGAGATTTATCTATTCATTTTTCTTTTCCTCCCCAAACATCTCCCACTATTCAGGGGCCCTACAGTTGACATCACATAAGAGTCAAATCACTCAGGAAATCAGTTCTAAAGTGACAATGACGCTTGCCCTAAATGAAATTATAGTAGAGCTAAATGAAAGAATCACTCCAGAAGTATGCATGACAATGAAGTGTTTTTATGTTGAAGGTGTTTAATGTATGAAGATTAAACCACAGAGTCAGAGTCAAACAGATAAACAAAAATAAACCAGTTTTGATTTGTTTCTTTTTTTTTCTGTGGGAAATATTATGAAGCCAAAGTGTTTAAAATGTCCCTTTCAGTCGTTTGGCATCACCTACAGACACATGTGATAAAGTAAGATGAGTGGAGGAAGCTCCAGCTCAACAACCTACTTTCAAATTTGGGGTTTATCCTAAAAATAAAGCGGCAAACAAAATGCTAACATGAGGCTAAAGGCTAACCACTGACCAGTGCGAAGCCAACATCCCCAAAACCCCCTCAGTGTTTATTCTGGTTTCGCATGCTGAGCTCTTATTTAGGACCTTTGATTGAAAGTGAAAGTACAAGTATTGTGAAGGTGAATTTGACTTATTGTTGCATGTCTTGTGGGCCGGTCACTTGCTTCTTCAGTAAACAAACAAGAGAAGACTAATTCGCAAAATTCATTTACTTTTTAGAAACATCTTTGGTAAGAAATGTAATCACTTTGTGGTAACTGGACACCATTTTTTCAAACATCTATTTCAGACATTTATTTACTGTCACAAATTCAGTCGTCAAATTCAAAGACAATGGGTTTTCACTGACACTGTATTGTTATTGCCCATTTACCAAGAAACAGAGTCTGGGCGTGCATTAAGTATGCCGTCACTGGACCGTTGCTAGGTCAAACATAATGGTTCCATTACTCCACTGTAAATACGACCCCCAGCGTTCGAGCTAAAAACACTCGTTTATTTGGCAGTGATGCCCAAAGTCGCAAGCGTGTGTGGCTGTTTATACCGAAACACGGTTCGAGCTTTTGAACAATGTGGACGTTTTTTCACACAAACCTCAAAGAATGTTGGTGGACTTTGATTTTTGGCTTCATTCAGTGGCGATTTCTCTAAGACTGCAAGGGAAGCTCAACTTCCCCTCAAATGTAAAAAAAAAAAAAAAAAGTGATCAAATATGTACTGCTGTGTGTATATGTCAACGACAAAATATGCGCTAAACAGCGCTCAACTTTGGTTCAGAATCAGCTTCTTAACTCTGGTGTCGACGCGGCTTTCCTCTCATTCATTCCCACAGCTTTACAGCGCTTTAAACAGTGTGGACGCTGAGCGTCCTCGGAGTTCCATGGGGAGGCGGAGAGTGCAGCAGAACAAGACCAGTCATTGGATAAATGCTGAGCTTTGTCCCGCCCATCGGACGCTCAGCGTCTCTGGGGGTCTATGGGGCAGTGGGCGGGCCTCGGCCTGCCCGGACGCTCAGCTTCTGTCTGAGGTGAAATCCCATTTTGATTGGCAGCAAAATGAGCAAATCATCGATCTTTTGGTGTTTAAACATCCGTGGAAGCATTTTTTAATTTTCATTCTGTTCTGAGTTGAACCGGAGACTTTCCTAAACATCTTAGCGACATTTTCTTTGTTAAAAACAACTCGCGACAAATCGAGCTTCTATTTCTGGTGGGGTTTTTTTTGTAGCTGCTTTTGTTTGGAGACTGACTTCTGTCACTCTTTCTGACTTCTCTCGCAGTTTCTGTCCCTTTATGGTGCAGGCCGAAATTGAGCTTCCCCTCCTTGAAAGACCAGCATCCGCCACTGGTTTCTTTGTACTTCTACTGTTGGTCCTTCAGTGTTTATTCGGTGCTGAATGTAACTCATTTCCCTGTAAGTGCAATAAAAGTGTTTTGTGATAAAAATGAATGGACAGGAACTGATGTGACTTTTATGAGTTTAATTTATGTTTGCAGTCATTTTCTCCTGTTTGTTCTACATGCTGTTCCTGCTCATATAAAAGGAGTTAAAGGTCAAGGGGCATGCTGGGTTGCGCTTCAATATAGGTGCCCAAGTAAGTGGGCATTACCTCCAGGCTGGACAACCAGGTTTAAAGTGATCTGCTGCTTGAGATGAACAGCCAAGGTCCTCTGTGCTAGAGGTCTTCTTCAGGCCTTTACACTTCCTGCCTTACTGTTATTAATGAAACTCTGACTCACCTTTACTGAACTAAACAAAAGAAGTAATTTCACTCAACCAAACAAAATGAGCTCTTTGGCAGATCAGAGAAAGAAGTTGCAGTTCAGGGGCCCCCCTGCCAGTAAAGAGCCCTCTGGTGGACGCACAGTAAACTTCATTGATTGACCATTGCACATCAGCACAGACATGGCAACCTCTCAATTTACAGTGAATTTAAAAGCAGCTTGCTTCTTAATAGCAGTCCTGTTGACATCTTGATGTTTGTTCTTCCAAACAACTCTGACCATCCATTGTACAGAGCAGGTGGAGAACATATACTCTCCAAATGGGTGCAAATGTGGTGAATGTTGATTTGTATTTTCACCAATAAAAAAAAGCCCTTATTTTTCTCAAGTTATTTTTCAATCTCATCATTTATGTTTTTGTGTCTCCCATTCAGGAGACGATAACAGAGAAAAAAAAAAAGCCTCTGTTTACGAACAGAGCCTCTGCAGGAAACGCACACTCTTACGTGTTGACTGCTTTTACAAAGAGCATCACTTTGCTTTTCTGAAAACATAAACAACGTGGCTCCACCAGGACCAGGAGGACAACCCCGACAGCACATTCAGATCTTTCTCTTCAACATCACCTGAACGTTCTCCTCGTCAAGCTGAGAGAATGCGATTGGAACTGCTTGAATTTGAAACCCTTTCAAGCATTCTCCAATGTTAGAGGCGGAACGGTTCATAACAGTCATTTTCTATCAATGACACAACCAAGAGGACCCGATGACCCCACCTCCCTGCATCACCTGACCAAACACCGGCTTGACCGGGATACAAGAGCGCTTCAGTTTGGGTGACAGATTCTCATGACACTCCAAAGTTCACAAACCAACACAAAGTGGAATTGTCAATAATTACCTCAGCATCAAAACATTGATCGGGGGGTTAAACAGCGGCCCCCCCCCCCCCACACACACACACACACACACACACACACACACACGCACCCTCAGTGTTGTAATTACCGCAGGGAGCCCTTATCATGTGTGCACAACCTGCAGTCATCAGGTAAATCACATGTTGTTGAGTGAGTGGAAGCTGAACCTGCTGCTGGTTTTAATGATTCATTAGAGATGAGGCGACCTTTGACAGGGGGTCTGCCAGGAGTGCATGCTGGGTAGTTGTTTTTTTTTCGCCTGTGAGTGCACGTTGCAGTGGGCGTGTGCAGTGGGATGATCCAAACTGGTTGGATGAGTTTTGAGCAGCGCACGGAGTCGCGGCAGCCGAGGGAGGGGAACGTTCCCAGACACACGTAAGGCTTCTCTTTCGAACCACGCTGGACATGGAGGCTTTTTCACTTCATGCGCACACAATGACAAAGTGCTGCAACAAAACTTTCCTGACTTCTTCTGTTGTGCAGATCGTGGTGTTTCCTTTGGGTCTGATCTTTGTGGTGCATATCACAGTTCTGGTGCAGGCTTCAGTTTAGAATGAGTTTGGAAAAACTGAGAAAACCCCCCAAAAGGAATCCAGGAGTAGGCGATGTTTGGTTTGGTTTTTCTTTCCGAAACAGAAAACTTAATTTTGACTGCTGCATTTTAACCTCCAGTGTCGTTTGTTGGTTGGCCATTCGGGAGGTTGGCTTGTTAATTTGTTTGCAGGGCAACTTGAAGGATTCGGATGAAATTGTCAGGATGAGCAACAAATGGTGTGAAAAACTAGTGCTGATATGATCATTCAGAGATCAAAAACGATGAGAAACGTCATTTCTGCCGCTGAAGACTTTGTTGCTGGGCTTGTTGTTGCCATGTACTGTTGGGATCCTTCCAGGTTCCAGGTTTCTGCTTGCCAGTCTGGAGTAAAAGGAAGACAGACCATTGCCTCTTTTTTTCAGGGTTTACTTAAGATATCAGATGAAAACAGGAAGGGGTAACACGAATGGTACATGGAGAACGGAAGCAAATAGCTACTCATTCTACTAATGTGTGGCACAGCGGAGGTATGTGCTCTACCAAATGCCCTGCAGTTGCTTGTGTTGTAGTCACTTTTGTGTTGTATTTTTCCCTGCAGGAATGAATGTTGTTTCATCTACTAGCTGACCCAAAAAACCCTCACAGATGCTGTTGGCATATTTTCATTTGTTCTGATTTCTTTTCAGTTTGGTAAAGCCAAATTAGGAGAAGTTATACATTTCTTAAAATTTT
>JAUESE010004212.1:0-10778 GCA_032274725.1 Malacoctenus triangulatus
AAAACACCATAAAGTATTTTGAAGACTGCACAAGTGTAAATTCCTGGTACTCTGGCAAGCAGATCAGGTGTCTGACCCACTGGTACTTAGCAAGTTTTTCAGTTTGCATAAGCCTAACCTCATTTTTACCCAAATGTTTCCAACCAAATTTTAGTATAACGAAAAGCAGGTCACTAATGTTCCATGTAGATGTACAGGATCCATGTTTTAATGACAAAGAGCTAAATATATCTCCTCTACGATGAAGGTGTTTGATTTTCCTGTGAGTTTAGGTAGCAAGTAAATAAAAACTATAAATATTGAAGAAAAAAAAGTTTCCTTGGAATGATTACAACATCCCAACATTCATAAGAAAGCTACCAAACTGTTTTCTGTAAAACCTTTGGACATCTTGTCCACCATCACTATATTTTCAGGTGCCTACAGATGTTGTCTTGCCCAACAACAGCTAATCATCCTTGTAAATTCACCGTTAGCTTCACCAGTGGTGCTAACAAAAGCTGTTGCTGCCAGTGCAGCTCTGACCTGTCACGCTTTCACAAAGCTCCTCTTCAGTATTACGAGAATCAGTCAGAGTCAGTTGTCTTCCCTTTTTTCCCGTGGTTAGCATTAGCAGCCACAGGAGGAGCTTGGCTTTACATGAGCTGTTTGCATTTGGTTGTTTTAAATCTGCTGTTTCGTTGAACATAGAGCATCTTCCTCTTTTTCAGAGCTTTGTTGCCATTCAACTTGATCACCATTTACTGCAGAAGGAGCGTTTGCACAATTGTTCCCTCTTTAAATTAGGGTGATTTATTTTTCTTGTTACTTCCCAACAGCTAATATGTAACAGCAGAGACGATACTAAACAGTCACTCCTTGACAGCAAGCTGACAGTTGCGATGAAGGAGTTTAATTTGCGGCCATCACAGGAAGGTGTATCCTCTAATGGAAGTGTGGCAGCGCAGCCTGCGGCCTTTTTCTTTCCACCTTCTTCACACAGACAAGTACTACTCATCACTTTTACAAAGTAAAACGCATTAAAAAAAAGAACCCCTTAATGAACTTAAGGTGTGTTTTTATCTGTCCGTCCCTGAGAGAGTGTGACAGGTCGGGAATGAGGCGAAGCGTCGCCAACAAACTGCCTCCACCTCCCCCTCCTCTTCTTCAGCCTCCCCCACCTCCTCCTCCTCTCTCGGCTTTCCTGACTAAATAAGGGAGTTGTTAGCGAGGGGACGGCTGACCTGCACGCTTCCTCCCTGCTTCCAGCAGCTGTAGTAAACACTGCTGAAAGTAATAAGGGGGCCGGGGGGGCTGATGCATTTTTTTAATTCGTAGCAGTGGCACATCGTGATGGATCACTCCTCAGTCCTCGTCCAAACATCCAGGCTGCCATTCATCATGTCTGAGCGATCATCGGAAAACTGATCGCAGCGGGGGCAGAGAAAAAAAAAAAGGAGAGAGGATCCAAATGAATAAATGAATGCACTGGTGGAGCCTGATGCAGGTCAGTGTGATGAATGTGCGCCCCGAGCCGCTGACCTGTATTTGTACCGAGAGCAAAACAAGGAAGTTTCACTTGGTGGGAGCTTGATACAAGTCAGAGAGGTGTAGAGATCTCCTCCTAATGGACTTAAAGGGACAAACAGGGCACAGGAGGGGGTTCAACTGCCGATATGTTCACAGGCACTCAGAAAAAGTCAATGGTTGCCTGAGCAACATTTAGCAAAACTCAGTTTTCGCCCCGATCCGATGGATGTGAAAGCTAACAGCCCAAGTTGCTCAATTCACGGAGAGGTGGAACAATTTACAAGTAGTTTTTTTTCTGCTGTCATTTAACACAACTCTGACTGACGGGAGGCAGGTGGCATGATGTGCCTCAGGGTGTGTGTTGTATGTGTGTGTGTGAAGGGGTGTCATCGAGGTCACTCCTATAAAGCCAAATCACTCCACACAACATTTGATCAAACATTAAACATTAGTAGAAATAACATTCTACTTGACATGAGCCTCTGTGATCTGTTTGTCACACTGGAGTTAGTTGGAAAGTGTCTTTTAATTCATTTTGTTTCATTGATTGAAGGATTATTACAGGTTGCTGCTTGTGATTTGTTCCCAGGCATGAAATGTAGATTTGTTTATCAGGTTTTCAACGCTTCACGTATTAGTTGCAGCCTCCACGCTGTCCTCTCCTCACAGCGGAGTGATCGCAACATCACATGTAAGAAAACAAACAAACAAACAAATGACAGCGCCTTACAGTTTGCAGCGCCGCTCACCCCAATGTGCGTCTGAAGCCGCAATATCTGACGCGTCGCGAAAGCATCATCTACAGCATGACGGAGGGGAGGGGGGAACCCCGGCGTCGTGACGTCACTGAGCGATCGGAGCGGTGAATCCCCCCCCCCCTTCCCCCACCCTCCATCCCTCCCTAAAGCGCGGCGCAGACACTTCGGTCGCGGGCGCGTTCGTCCGAGCGTCGCGGTGAACCGCATGAGACACGCGGCGCCGCGCTTCGGTTTCTGTCTCACTCACAGACACTTGAGTGTCCACGCGCGTGCATGTGATGCCCCCCCCCCTCCCCCGTCCTGGAAAAAGACGACAGGTAATGCAAAAACAAAGCACCTGTGCTGGTCGGGCGTGCGTCTAATGTGGAACACATAAGCGCGTGTGTCTGGGCCTTGTTTGTACGTTGGATGCATCATAAATATTTACAACACTAGGGGTCAGTTTGGAGGCACTCAGGGCCCCCCTCGTTGGGTCACCAAAAACTTTAGTGCGCATCTGCTATTTTTCCTTTTCCTACAAGTGGACCGCTCCCGATCAGCAAAGGGTTAACAGAGGCGCTGCGAGACGCCGGTAAGGCTGAAGTCATCCGTCAGAGCGAACGGCAAGGAAGAAGAGGAGGAGGAGGAGGAAGAGAGAAGAGAACACCTCTTAAAAAAAGCGTTCAGATCTTTCTCTTCATCGCGTCCTAGTTTATCAGCTGTCGGAGAAGGTGGAAGGAGAAAGAGACAGAGAGGGAGAAACGCGCCCCCCCCCCCCTCTTCCAAAACTAGGGCTCCGGTGGCACTCGCCGGAGAGCCCGTCCGACGCCCGACAGCCGCCGCCGCGGCTGCCGCTCCCCGCCAGTATGATAGGTCCGCTGCGCTCCGCCGAGTGTGAGACCGGCAAGGAAAATATCACCTGACAGGCGGCGCCTCCCCCCCTCAGGAGGAGAGGGGAGGGGAGAGGAGGGGAGGGGAGGGGAGGGGAGGAGGACAGAAACAGACACCCCTCGCGTCCTCCCAACCTGGAAGCGGCTCAGACGCGCCGTGCGTTACAGCGCGCCTCCTCTTCCACAACTCTCCTCCCTGCCCGTCGTCACTTTCGCCCCGGAGAGACCGAGCCGAGAAGACGCGATCTCCCTCTGTCACCCGCCTCCAACTTGTGAGGAGGGAAAAAGGAAAGAAAGAAAGAAAAAAAAAACTTTGTGAGGGGGGAGGAGGAGGAGGGAGAGGGCGCGTGGGAGGCATCTCTTCCATCCCAACCCGACCAGTCGGAGGATTAACCGCCGCTGCAGCCCGCCGGCGTCGCGCGTCCATGCCCGGAGCGCAGTGAGCTCCGTACGCTCCGCTGCGCTTCGGCTTGCGGGGATCGGGGAGTCGCATCCGCCACGCGTGAGAGAGAATACAAGTCCCCGCGAAGTCCTCCCCCCCTCCACCCCACCCCGCAGCCAAGTCCAGGGTGGGGGCCACGATCAGCGAAGATGCCGGTCCGCAGGGGCCATGTGGCTCCGCAGAACACCTTCCTGGACACCATCATCCGGAAATTTGACAGTCAAAGTAAGACCCTCTTCTTCCTCTCTTTTGCCTCTCATCATCTGAGCCAAGCAGCTCGTTTACACCCCCTCTCCTCTCCCCCCTCCTCCCCGCAGGTTGATTGATGATTTGTTGACCCAGGGGCTTTTTGTTGTTGTTGTCTCCTTAATGACGGAGGCTCCAAGTTGACATTCTTTCTTCCAAAATTAGCCGCGATAATGACGCCCCGCTGATGGCGGGTGTAATGACCCGGCCAGGGTCACACGTGGCGCGCTGGTATGTGACCGAGGAAAGGTTGGCAGGTGGGCCAGAATGAGGATAGAGGATCGCAGCGAGGAGGCAACATCCTTCCTTCATTGGCCCACTGACCCTCCGGTCGGTCCCCGGTTTAGACCCAGGGGCGCGTCTGCCGCACCGGGAAAACGAGCAGACCACAAACTCAGACCCTCTCTAACGGCCGTTGTTTATTTGACGGGGCTTCGTCTGTAACACACTTGGTTGCTCAAAGGGAGAGGGAGGGGGGGTCAATTATTTTGGGCTCAGCTCGTGCAGATACGTAAATTAGTTTGTTGTGCACAAACCCGCCGGACGCCTTTAATAACTCCGGTGTCTCACTCATCAAAACTTGCGCACACTTGTTTTGTTTGCACTGGAAGAGAGCGAGAGAGAGAGAGAGAGAGAACAAACAAATCAATCTGCTTTCAATTAATCTCCAGTGGCGCGTGCAAGCCACAAAAAAAGCAAAACAAACTATACATCTTAGCTACTAAATTTTGCATGAGAGTCTCTGCAGGTGGTTTATTTTTTATTATCTGGGATGTAAATCACCGGGCCTGTTTCCATCCCTCTGAGCATGAGAGCAGCAGGATCCGAACGTGCCTCGGAGGCCGCCAAACGGCACGTTTCTCTCTGGGTAACTCAGTCCAGGGGGTGAGAGAGGGAGGGAGGAGGAGGGAGGGGGAGAGAATGAAGGATGTTATGGTCAGTGACGCTTCAGATCTGGAGGAAATGAGGAAAAAAAGACTCTGCAAGTGTCAGGTGGGCGCAGGTGACCCATATTATCATGGTGGTCCCTGTTAGTTTCAGTTAAATCCTGCTGCCGATGCTCACAGAGTCACTGAAACACACTGAGGAGTCGTCTGTGATGTTACTGCAAGTTAGTGTTACTAAAGCTACCTCTCAGAAACAGTCATGGATTACGCTATGAGTAATCTATTTCTTTTAAATCTCTGCCTTTGAGTCAGGCACTTTTGTGTTTGTGTAATTGTCTCTCATGTCTGGTGCTGTCTTCATTATGTGCTGTTACAATGACCAGCTAGCTAATCACAATGCTAGTAAACAGGAGTTTAGCAAACTCGCAACTGAGAGCAGAGAGAGAAAATGTAGAATATACAATTGGTTGTTTGCAGAAAAATGATGTAGTACTCTGAGTAAATCAAGCTTTCCCTTCGACATCGTTGAGAAGTTGATTGATTTATTTTGGTTTACAGCGTTGGGATCTTTGGCCCCTTTCAGAAGAGACTCCCAGTTCTGTCTTGTTTCCACAGAAAACCTTTTTTTTTTAACTCATATTTTTTCCGGCACTCCAAACAACCACTGAGGTGTGATGCCAGGCGGCCCGTTTTTGGACGAGCGCGGAGGAACGAGGAATCCCCCTCGCCCAGTAACGCTTCCAACACTTTCCGACGTAGCGACCTATTTATTGGAACCTCGGCGGGCATTTATAAGCATGTTCGAATTACTGTAGTGTTTGGTTTGTGCTGTATTTTTTTTTTTCCATTTTTGGTCACTTTACTATTGGGTAGTAGCTACTTAACTAGCTGCTGTTACAGCACAGTGTGGACAGGAACTAGTATGTAATTTGACTGACAGCATAAACTGTAATATCTGATTAAGATGTTATACTGTGAAGTAGATTGAGGCAGTTGGGAATTGGTCACGAGGCCTCCTCTTAGCTCGCTCTCGTCTTCTAAAAAAAACATTGGTCTCCGTCCAATTTGGTCTTTGTCCTGTATTTTCGAAGGAGTCCTCTTTGAAATCTGGGGGAACAGGCTGCTCACCTGCCGCCTCCTCTCAGCAGTTCGCACTGATCCAGGAACAGGTAGTTCCCTCGTTGGAGGGAACGAGCACGTCCGAGGGCGCGACCCTCGCCGGAGCTTCGCGGCTCGGCTCATCCACACAAACGATTCAGTGACTGAGTTCAGTTGTTCACAATAAACCCTCAGCATGTTTCCAGAGTGAGACAGAGAGCTTCAGTCATTTTTCAGTCATGGTTGATGCTAAAAACTTACATATGTTGCAAAGGCACCTCCAAAACCTCGCTGACCCCAATCCTTCACATTGGCTGAAATAGGACCCCCCCCCCCCTTTGACCCCTATCCAAACAAAAAAATCAGAAGGGGCCCTCACTTTGACTTTTTGGAACTGCCTCATGTGGAACACAGGTCAGAGGGGCCTGAAAAGGTTCCTGGTGAAGCGGCTGTGGCAGTCACTTGGTCGTGAGGTTGGAAAAGTTTGGAGTTGACAGTTGATGCTCAGCTCTGAGGAAGTTGGTGGTTGTGAAAGTTGTGGAGTCACCACAACCCTAAGCTTTACACAAGGAAATCCGAGTAGTTCATTCAATTTGTGGATGATGGGAAGAGATTCGATCAGAGTGGAACTAAGTTTAAATAAACAAAACTCTGCAATGACACGCTGCCATCGGGGCCCCTGTGACATTGACCTTTTATTGTTTGGATACAAAATGTATTCAGCTGAGTTAAAGTGGCATTTAGGACGTCCTTGTGATATCGCAGCGAAAAAGGAACTGGCCCGCTGCTTTTATTTAAGAGGTTGAAAAAACAAAACAAAACCCAAGACTACATTTTCAAAGACGCATCAAGGTCCTCCTGAAACGTAAACTCAGAGACAGAAACCATAACATGGGTGCAGCCATCAAGGCAGCAGCCCACTCCGACTTTGAACTTTCCAGAAGGAGAAGAATTACATTTCTTTCCTTTTTCATAATTTTATCCAGAGTATTTTCCTTGTCAGGGAAAATTTACGATTTTAACATCAAACTTTGCAACTAGTGCGCACTGAGACGTAGAACCCGAGCCCGCCTTTTTTCACTGGACTTACAGTTGACTCAAAGGTCATCCCGATATCATACACGGATTTCAAGCGTGACATTGCATCAGATGCAGCCTCATATACTTCCGTGCACTCAGTTTTGTCATTTTTACTTGTAATTCTTTATATTCCTTTCTGTAGTTTTGAATCTTGTCTTGAGTGTGTTTGTTTTTGCTGAACTTGAGTGGCTTTTTGCTCCATCCTTTTTGTTTTGCACCAGCTTCTTCACCTCGATTGTTTCCACCTGTGTCTCTTTAAGTCCCCACAAAAAGAGTATTCAGCATAGACTGTAGTCCCTTCTTGTGGGGACGCTACTATGACTCTTTAATTAATGCTGATGCCAAGTGATTTCCAGTAGAATATTTCTGGAGAAGAAATGAAGATTTAGATCGCTTATAATTCTTACATCACTAAAATAGGCACATGCACCATCCATAGATCAGGGCATGTATCTTTTATGAACTCCGCATGAAGCATGTGAAGAGAAATGATCTCAATAAAGCACAAAAGAGTCGAGGCACCACGTGAAGCGGCGGACACCCGGAGTACCGATCCACAGTCCTCTGTCTGCAGGAAGAGAAACGCTTCCCTTCATGTGTTTGTGTGAGGCGAAAAATGTTGAATATTCATGTTTGGGGATTTTGATCTCATTGATCTCAGTGGTGGGAAAAGAAAACTCTCTCGTGCGCCAGTGAATCAAGTGATGTAAACAGGAGGAGGGACAGAGACAGAGTCCGGGGTGTGTTTGGAGGATGAATGGATGAATTCAGACGCTGTCTTTCGACGAGGAGGCGGGACAAGGGCGATGCAAGCCTTCCTGTTTCTAACCGGAACAGACAGTTGTCGCTGCCTCAACCATTTGAAGTTGCCTCGTCAAAGCGCAGACGTAGACTCTCACCGAAATATATCAACCACCCGATGTTATATTTTATATTGTACAGCCAAACTGTAGAATCTTTTCAGTGCATGTTGATGTTGAGTTGAACCAAAACCATGTGAAAATTTTTCACTTTTATTGCTTTCACCACACCAGGTCATTTTGATGCGCAAACCTTTCAAAATCAAAGTATATAAGCAAAAAAAGATCTTCTCTTAAACTGTCACTTTGAAGTAGTTTTAATTGTTGCACCTTTTGGTGTCCCACACTTTTACAGCAAAACATCACTGATTTTCTACTGTCTGTTTTCAAGTCCCCAATCCTTAATGGGATCTTTTGAATAAAGGAGGAGCCTTCAAAATAAAAGCAGTCTCCTAGGTCTGCAGTAGATTTTAGGAAGTAGGCTTGTTTGGCTTTTTAGAAAATAGACTTTACTTGAAGTCAAAAATAGCACCTTAAACAAAATGCAACAATATAAAAGCCCAGCTCAGCAGCTTTGAACTTCGCAAAATCGAGAAAAATATCTGCCAATGAAATGTGGGTATTTTTTGTTTATATATTGATATAGATAAGAAAAAAGTCAAATAGGTTTTGGAATAAGTGGGACCATCTCTACCCTTAAGGTGCTTTTGTATCATTTTAACTGTGTGAAGTTCTTTTCTGAAATCTCCTTGGTAAGATTTTATTTTTTGCAGTGCATCGTCCTGGGTGACCCTCCAGGGGTGCCGCATCCCTCCGTTTGAGGTTACACTCGCTTTGCATAGATAGTAAAACATCCTCAGGTTGGGAAGTTGCTGGTCATACATCAGGAAAAAAACGCTCAGCTCAACATCAGCTTTTTCACTGAGGCAAATATTTGCTCCTTCAGCTCTTGATTAACGGTGGTGTGGCAACCTCCCCGACCCCCCCCCCCCCCCCCCCCAAATGATCCAAAATTCCACAACACATTTATTTTCGGCTCGGGTGTTCTTTTTTCTTTTTAAAACAAAAACCCGGGATCAGATTTCAGCCTCCGAAACGCCGAAAGTAATTTAGATAAGTGAAGGAGAAACACAAACTGGCGTGGAAACTGGGTCCTGTGAGGTTTCCAGCTCGGGTATTTCATGCTCTGTTATCCTCTGACTCCGCGGCGTCTCTGCTTACTGTACACTGATCCTGCTGTGCACATATCCCTCTCTGTTTACTGTACTGTGATCCCCCCACGTTTGATATCCTCGGCGCAAGGGGGCCGCCCGCCTCCGCGGCGGCAACCGGCAACGCGTTTGACTTCAGCGGGAGGTCGCGGCGAACCTTTCTTTTCTTTATTTTGAATCTGTTGGGGATGTTGTTGTTGTTGTTGTTCCCGTCTGTCCGGGGCGCTCCTTTGAGAAAGACGTCGCCCAATTACAAGCCTCGGAGCCGTCCGTCCTCCGGGGAGAATGTTGCCGTTCCCCGGCTCAAGTACAAACACTTCGTCGCCATGGCAACCTACCCCCCCCCCTCCTTCTCTCGCTCCTCCACCTACACTCCCACCCACCCACACACACACACGCACACACACACGCACACAGAGCTTTGTTTCTCACCCAGGTGCAGGTGGTGTGTGCAGCTCACGGAGCGAGTTCTCACTGTTGTTTCTGTACGAGCTCCTCCAGCAGGTGCGGGTTCAGACGGATGATTGGATAGCATTTCTTTTTTCGGACAGCTGATTGGTTCTGTTCAATCCAATCCAATCCAATCGACTGGAGCTGGTAGCACAAAGCAGAAGCCTGACTGAGCTTCGCGTCTACCTTTTGGGAACTTTAGGAACTTAAAAACCAGCCAGCGTGCTGAGAACAAAGTGTTCTCTATATATAAAAGAGGGAGTTTTAACAGGAAGCCAATGTAAGAAAAAATACAATATGGGAGTTAGAGGAAAGAACCCGTTTCGGGACAAACATTTTAAATCGATTGGAGACTGCTTGAAGATGTTTTTATGATTCACTGAAATTAGAAAACACACTCATCTAGTTTGGATGTAACAAACAAATGCAGCATATTTCAGTGTTTTAGTAAGAAAACATGTGAAAACATGCAGTCTGCATTGATTCCTGATCAGTGAACTATTAAAGTAACAACCTTTTTTCATTTGCACTGTTTTCTGATCAGTTTCAGGGTGTTTCCATTTGCTGATAGTACCTCCTGATAGGTACTTGATCAGTACCAGGTCAACTTTAGTTCTAATTGAGTCGAGTGGGGAGACAAGAGGTGTCTGAGCCACCTCAGCTGGCTCCTATTGACATGGAGGAGCAGCACCTCCACTCTGTGCTCTTCCTGAGCAACACAGCTCCTCCCATCTTTTTTGAAGGCTGCACACTGCTACCCTGAGGATCACAGCCTCATTTTTTGTAATCGGAGCCTATCTGAAAAATATATTTTGGCCTTTGCGGAGCGAAAGGCCAGAGAGTCAGACAAACACACGCTGACGCACTGCCAGCTTTGGTATTTTAGTGGCATTTGTCGACAGTAAGAAGAAGAAGCCCTCATCTTTGTGCCCCACAGGAAAGGACAGGGCGAGCACTTCTTTTGTCTCCCGAATTGACAGATGGTGATAAATGGTCGACAATTGCAATAAAACATCGACGCTTTTGAGGAAAAGGTCAGTGGGACTGGCAGGTGTGGCTCTTCCAAATAAAACGGTGTCTTTTTCGAAAACCACAAATTGACTCCTCTGATGGACGCGCTGGGAGGGCAGCGCGGGCCAATTTTACTCCGGCGTCCTTCCAGATTTCACGGGGTGATAAGGCTTTGACGGGTGGGCTCGCGAGGGGGTGGGGTGGGTGGGGGGGGGGGCAATAGCAGCTGGCTGGCTAATCGCTGGGAGACACACTGCTGCAGATCAGTGGATGTGCACATTTAGGCCCAATTCCAATTGATTTCCTTAATCCTCAATCCTCAATGCTCAACCTTAATCCGTAACCGTCTTCCTTAACCTTAACCCTCAAAACGGTTAGAAATGGGACACTCCTTAATGCAGATACTTCCTCAATACT
>JAUESE010004276.1:0-10773 GCA_032274725.1 Malacoctenus triangulatus
ACCTGTTTAATATGTGAGTCAAAGGACAAGTTCTGATCTAATGTGACGCCTAAGTTTTTAACAGTGGCATGAGAAGCCAAAGCAATGCCATCAAATGTGATTACCCTTTCCGATAGTTTGTCTCCTGCATTTTTTGGACCAAAAATTATGACTTCCGTTTTTTCAGGGTTGATTAGCAGAAAGTTATGGCCCAGCCAGGCTTTTAAATCTATAAGACAAGCTTCAAATTGGAGAAGCTGATTCCTGTCGTCGGGTTTTAGTGATAAGTACATCTGTGTGTCATCTGCATAGCAGTGGAAATTACTGCTTATTTTTCATACTCTCCACCTAATATCAGCTCCAACATATGCAATTTGCCCTTTGATTTCTCTCTAAATACAGCAGAACCTGTTTCCATGGAAAGTCTATGTTGTTTTAGTTGGTAGGAAAGTGCGTCTGACCTCTGGTGCAGACCAAACTTGTGAAATCCTACCTGCAGACACCCAAACAGTGCAAAAAAACCCAACAAAGGTCAGTCTACCATGTGTTGAGGTGAGACAGCACAATCCTCCAAAAGCTCATGCTCCAATTTGGTTCGGGGTGAGGCTGCTTTGGAGCCTTGCAGACAGTCATGACATGCAAATCAGTGACCAATACTGATAAACTATAGGATACAATCTGACAGTGGTGACTAATCTTTACCTTTTTCTTCACTGATTGTTTCTCTGTCATTGTTCCTCTGAATTATTATTTCTCATATTTATGCCCCCTTTTAGTTGATAGTAGCAGGTTTGATTGAGGACTCCAGGTTTATTAAGTGCTAGTTAGAAGTTGCCTGTGCTATGAAGGTTTGTTTGAGATCTGATCTTACATATTGTTTGAGTCATATTTGAATATGTGCAGCCAAGATTTGTCTGTCAGTGATTTTCCTCATCTGTAGTTTGTCTCTGAGTTTTGGCCGGTTGTTTGTTCGGTCTGTCTTTCTGTCCCCCCTCCGTCACCCAACAGTCATCCAAGCGATAGACAGAGCAGCCTGTGAAAGAATGTTGGGTACAGTGCCAGCGGGCCAGGGTGCCAGTTGGACAGTCCATCAGGAGTATTAAATACATGTTATCCATCCAAGTGTATCCATCTGGCTTCAGACCCTGATCATCTGTCCGAGACCCCTCCCCTCCACGTTTCTCCATACACTCCTTTATGCTTAATCAGCATGACACCAAAGCATCCAGACTGCTGCTTAGGTCTCTAAAAACACATACACAAATAAATGAGGAGGGTGCTCGATATAACTACTCTCTTATCTCCTGCCAAGTTGCCCTGCAGGTTCGGTCACTGCAAAGAGACACCTGACCAGAGGAAACACGCCGCTGCTGGCCTGCATTCAACTGGCTTTTAACGAATACAAAGACAGCAAAGTTCGCTCTTCTCATCTACTTGGAAGTTTGTATGAGTGCTGAAAATGCCCTGAAACATTTAGTCTTTTTGCTCTCTTTAAAACTCCCCTAAATAAGTTTGTACTATTTTTTTTATATTGCAGGTGAAAAAATTCTTTCTTGCTTAATTTCCCTTTGAAAACCAGAATTATCTATACTGTTTAGGGATCATTTTTCATGAAGGAGATAAACTGCATTATTTTAGGTTCTTATGGAGATTTTTCCATGTAATTTGTGGTATGAAGATGGTAAAACCTCCTTTAGTGTTTGACCGTTTTACCATGTTCCAAAGAATTTCTGTCATTGGACAACTTGTCACTGGCACCTCTCAAACGATCACAACCAGTGAGGGAAGAGGTTGCCGGTGACATGAGCTGTGTTGCACTTTCAGAGTAAAAGACATAAGTTAAAAAATTCCAAATCGAATGTTCCTTTGTTCTCCGTGATAGAAAGTTTGGGTGACACAAACTTCCCGGTTGCTTCGCTTTGGTTGGTCCGGCCTCAGTCAGTTGTCAGTGACTGCAGCACCGCACTGAGTGTCGACAGAAGAAGCCTGCCATCCAGTCTTAGAGTACAAAAATACTTCCTTACTTAAGCAGAAATTTTGGGTATCTATACTTTACTGAAGTAATTATTTTACAGCTGACTTTTTACCTCTATTTCTTACCACTACTTTGTACTTTCTACTTCTTTCATTTTGAAAATAGCCTCGTTATTCCTATTTCATTTGACTTGTTTTCATTACAGGCTTTTCGTCGTTTAAAAAATAAAAAACCCACACATCGCGCCATCCGGATAGAGGGGATTTGAATGTGGTTGGATGAGAAGTATAAACATATACCATTTTGGCACCCTATTGGTTTGTAGGCGAATCATCGAACCTGCTCGCATGCAAGTTACGTCACACACGGCAAGGAAAGCAGATCAAGGTGTCGGTAGCAGATTCAAGAGACTTTTTGTGAAATGTCCCAGCCAAGCACCAGTGAGGAGGTTGATGGTCAGGAGGACGAGTCTTCCCTCTACATCCCTGGCCAGACTTGGAAAATTTTTTGAAACGGTTGGACCCAAATACAACTCCTCACTGCAAGCTCTGTTCACCCAAGTACTGCGAACTAATGGCCTCTCAAAGGACTCTGTTGCCCTTCGTTGCAGTGAAGCTTGGATGTACACTCCAACGAAGGCTCCTGGCAATGTGCCTCTGAAGGTTGACGTTTTTTCCCAATACTTATAGGCAACTCGTCATCACATCTTCCACTCCATGAAACACATGTTCATGCTCAGCAGAACACACACGGTTCTTAAATGTATTTACATTGTACCAGAATGCAGTAATTCTTAATGGGCATAAATGCAGTTAAAACAAGTGCATCCCAACTTTTTCAACATTAACATTTTAATATAACAATAGTCATTATGGCCTTTGGAAACATGTTTTTTCAGCAGCAGCAACAGGAAGAAACAAACTACGTAATCAAAAACAAGTTCTCGTGTAAATTTGCTTGGTCCCCTTATTGCAGTGTTAAAAGAGAATTGTTAAGTTAAAAAAAAAGCATCATTCAGTCATGTCTGTATAATAAATTAACCCTAATGAAACTAAAATACCATGTTTAAATGAAAGCTTTCTGGGGTTTTGTTGATGTTGTCAGTATCAAAAGAAGAAAAAAAGTATATATATATATATATATATATATATATATATATATGTATGTATGTATGTATATATTTTTTGATCATAATTGTTGCCTGTTTCAACACCAAGAACTTTGCCTCTGTGGGACTCATTGAGGAATATCTTATCTCCTTTGTGTCAATTTTTCCTCTTTTTTAATTTTTTTCCCTGTAAATTTCTAAATGATTGAATAGAAGATGTGTGATAAATCAGCCCAGGTCGTGGTTCATCAGAGCAGGAGGACAAAGGAGGAGCAGCGCAGACAAGTGAGATTGAATTGAAATACATGAATCCAAACAACGAAAATGTGAGAAACAGTGTGTGGAGTGTGAGGAGGACCTGTTTGGGAGGCAGACGGGCTGCAGACTACAGCAGTAAAGGCTCTCTGCTGTCAACAGCTGTGCCGAATCCAAATGGGCACCGACAGCGATTCAGGCAACGGCAGGGTCGGATGAGGACACCAACAGGCGGCAGGGAAGGAGGTAGGGAGGGAGGGGGAGACAGTGAGGGAGGAACAAAGAACTCGGAGTGTGTATTGGAGGAATTGTAAGGAGAAAGGAAAAGGGAGCCTTCAGAGTGATGTAGAAACAAAAGGATGTTGACAAAGACAAACATGAATGTGAGCAGCATGGCTCCACAGATACACAGTAGCCATCAGGTGTGTCACATGGATTCAATGACTTTCTGGTAAACACAGATGTCAATAATTTGTCATCCAACTCTGGTGTGATGGTGTGATTCAGATCACTAAGAGCGTGATATCATACTCTAAATGTCTTAGCATTTCTCACTTTGTGAATTAAAAGCAAATTTGATTTTCATCAGTGTTCCATAAAGATGTTTAATTCCATAAAGATATTTAATTCAAGCCTTGAAAATTGTTTGTGACAATGAAAAAAGCCATTCCACATCCATGATTGTTCACTAAAAAATGGGGCTACAGTGAACCCTCGCGATAACACCATTCACCTTTTGCAGCTTCGCTGTTTCGAGGATTTTTTTAGTGCAGTGTTTTATACCTTTCTTTTTTTCTTTTTACAGTGTATGAATGCACATCATGTTCTGCGTCCTGATTGGCTAAGGGACTGTAGGCCAATGCCAATCAATCTCCTCCATCCCTCTGCTCTGTCCAGTACAGAGCTCAGCAAATTTATGTTTGCAAAGTTGCTTCACACAAAGCTCACGATGTTGACGAAATGTTCTGCACCAACAAAGGCAGCTGCAGACACATCCAAAAAAGCAGGAAGATGCTAACTATGGCAGGGAAAGTTTAACCTCCGGACATGCTCAAGAGAGGTAGAAGCTACGCAGCTGTAGGAAACAGTGCTGTATAATAATTGTAAACAATAAATCTGGCTACTTTGTGGATTTCACCTATTGCGGGTTCTTTTTGGAACGTGACCCTTGCGATAATCGAGGGTTCATTTGATTATCAAAAATAAGCACTTTAGGTCAACTCACCCGTAGCACGACTGCAGGACTTTGTTACTCAAGATATTGAAGAATAAGTTTTCTCTTACAAACGGTTAAAAATGAACTGTACAGAAAGTAGCGGTAAAACTTGCGTTAAAAAGTGATATAGTTATTTAGATTTGACTTAACTGTCTAATTTTGATTTCATATAAGTAAAGGACACAGGCGGGAACATTTTTAACTGGCCCTCCTCAAAGGGGCTGTACTGTGTTTGTTGTTCTTCGATCTCAACACCCTCATACACAGTAGCTGCCCAGGTATCCTGTGTCTCGCTCCTTTGTGGTTGCTTATATCGTAGGTAGACCATCTGAACCACATCAGCAGGTGGGCAGTAATGATTGGAAACCCGATTCGTTTTACTGACTCGAGTCCTCATGAGTCACTCACCAAAGTGTACCGGGTGTATGAGTCACTCGAGTCATTTGAGTCAGTGTGCAAATGCGCATACGCAGTTTGTGCATACAACTCCCATCAGCCCCTGCTCCTTGGAGGTCAGTGCTTTGGAACAGGAAATACTGCTCCATATCATTTTGAATAAAGAGAGAAAAATCTGAAATCTTCAAGAGTGGAACAATTATTTTTTCTGTCAAATTCAAACATAAAAAAATTCTAATCATACAACGCACAATGTTTACATGTATGTAACATTTCGATGAATTAAGTGTTAAACAATCCCAAAAAGTAATGAGTAATACATTAGAATTGAGCTTTTTCCTTAAAATAGACAGCGCCACTGCCAAAACACGTTTTATTTATTAATCATTGCCATTGCTGACAAACATTACATGCATGCACCAATCTGTCCGTCTCAGAGTCGGACTGAAGGTAAACGGGTGTGGGAGGGGTAGATGAGTGGGTGAGACCATTGCTGCGGTGCTGGGGGGTGACTAAATCGTGAACGACAGTGGAACAGGATAAACATGTTATGTTTAGTCTACGTATCATTCTGTAGACCAACACAACATGTGCATTAAACAATTTCTCTATCTGCTTTCAGTCAGACTACTACAGCTGACTTTCAGCTCAGGAAATGCCTTGATGTCCCATCTGACACAACAGGAAAGGAAACGTTCTTAGAGGTGTGCATAACCAGTTTCCGCATCCTATTCCTTGTTAATGTGATTCACACTACAGTGCATTCACAGGACAAAGTTCTCAAGTTTGCACGGTCGATGTGGTCTTGCCTTACAAGGCTTGCCACATTGTATGTGCTTAAAATAGAATCCAAACTACTTTATACATTTTAGGTTCAGCAACTGGAGGTCAGCCACATCATGAAATGTTTTGTCAATCTGTGAATCTATGAATGTAGATTTGTGTCTTTATTATTCAATCAAAAAAAAACTTGCTTCAATCAAAAAATATATTTTCAAACAAAAAAACTTCAACTTCAATCAAAAAATAACTTTTCAAGCAAAGAAAAAAAGTCTTTGAAAATGAAAATAAAGTTGAGACTCAAAAAACAGCATTTGAAGACTGTTTTTCTTTGATTGAAAATGTTTTCTTTGATGGAAATGAAGTTGTTTTTGTTTGAAACAACTTTTTTATTGAAGTAATGTTCTTTTGTGTTTGGGGCCACATTATAGGTAGGACATTTGTGTCTTAATTATTCAATCCCAAAAAAGTGACTTCAATCAAAAAAAAACATTTTCAATCAAAAAAAAAATAGTTCAAATGCAAAAATAAACTCCCCTAAAAAGAACTGAAGTGTTGAAGACTTTTTTTTTTGAGGTGACTTTTTTTTTCTTTTGAATGAAGTGAAAAAAGTTTTGAAGTGCTTTTTTTTTATTGAAATATTTTGACACAAACGTCCCGCAGTGGGCTGCGCTTTGCCATTGGTCAGACATGTTTGATTAACAAGTGTCTACACCAACGACGTCTTTCTAACAAGAATAACACAGCTAGCAAGCCCGGCTGGAAGCAGTAGAACCTTAGAAATTGTAACGAAATTGCAGATGAATTATCTGCCTCTCGCTCTCCACACATATGCAATTGCAGCAGTCACAGCGCTTGATTTCCCTCGTACGGTCTCTGTTAGGGATCGTCTACAAATGACACCGCCCAGGGCAGGGGTCGGCAACCCGCGGCTCTGGAGCCGCATGTGGCTCTTTAGCGCTGCCTAGTGGCTCCCTAGCGATATTTCAAAAATGTTTGAAAATGGAAAAAGATGGGGGAGGGAAATATATGTTTTGTTTTAATGTGGTTTCTGTAGGAGGACAAACATGACACAAACATTCTTAACGTTTTCCAATGCTGTAAAAATGTGTAGAATAAATATTTAATATCAACACTTCTGTGATAAATAAACATTTAATCATGAAGGCTCATTATGTATTTGTGACCAACTTAGTCATTTTGATAGTAGGCTAATATAGCTAATATAGATACATACAGCATGTGTTGCCTTTATGATAAGGCTTATATAAGGCTTTTAATTTTTTGCGGCTCCAGACATATTTGTTTTTTGTTTTTTTGGTCCAAGATGGCTCTTTCAATATTTTTGGTTGCCGACCCCTGGCCCAGGGTGACAAATGTCTGACAAATAAGCATAAATCAAATAAAAGATTTTTTTTTTAAACCGGTTGCTGTAGTAGTTGGCAACGGGTCAAAATGTGTTAATATCTCGCATTTTGGGGAAATTACATCAAATCAATTGTCAAAAATGCTTAATAATAACACCTTTTCTCATTCTGTTTGCTGTTGTTTGCAGTGGTAGGTCTCTGCCTACTACAGGTCAAAATTTGCTGATACCATTTTTATTTTTTACAAAGTGCTTTGTCAAGATCGAGAAATATATTTATTGCAACCTCAAGTGCCCACAAATTGTTGTTTACAATTATTTTATTCTGGTAGTGTAGAGAGGTAAGCTAAATTAGGAAATAAAAACAGGGACCCCTATCATTTATTTTCATTTACTTTTATCTATTTTCCCAAGCTTTTCACTTTTATGATTTTGCAGTAGTTTTCGTTTCAAATGTATTTCCATATCAATACGCTAGAGGGCGCAGTGGCGCTGGTGGCATAGATTAGTGTCAGAGCACAGAGGAAGAATAAATCCTTCTTCCGAGATGGTAACGGCAGCTCAACGTGTGTCTCTTTCTTCTCCTGCCACAGGTTAGTAAAATACACTTTAAAAAAGTCAAGCAGCAACTCTAAAACGTGTCACAACATCAACACTTACTACTGTGTGTTTGCTTAAGTGATTGAATGAGATTGTGCCGTAGTATGAGTGTGTAAATGTATTTTAGATAGGATCGCTAACCATGCTAACGCTAGCGGATTTTGGCACGGGGAGTAGTGTGCGTAAAAGAAACTGAGAAACATAGAAACTACTGAATTTTCTTTTGAACTTAATTCACTATCACTTTAGGGATATTTCCTCATGCATGTTTTGTTTTGGTCAGTAGATTTGATTTAATCTGTTCAAGGTTCAATGCCATGACCAATAACATTTTCATGTCGTGACTTTGTGATTTAACTATGGATGTTATGTCGAGTTGGTGTGTGAGAAACGTGTTTAAAGTGTAGTGCACTTCTTTTTGAGTCTGTTGCCATTGTGTTGCAGATAGTTACGGTTGTTGAGTGTAAATGTGTAACAGATGTTTATTTCATTTGAATGTTTCTTCAAGCAACCGTACAGAGGTTTTGTCACATTTGAAAAGATTGAAACTGAAAACGAGTTTTCATATTCTGCTGATGCCTGAATGACAGTATGTCCTTTTGTTTGAAGAATAAATCCTTCTTCCGAGTTGGTAACGGCAGCTCAACGTGTGTCTCTTTCTTCTCCTGCCACAGCCTTTCACCACACGTTGAGACACCAGAGGGAAACTATACAGTTGTCCACCTAGCTCTCAGGGCAGCCTGGGCAACAGTAGCAATAATCATGAACTGTCCTTTGTCCTGCTTCCTTTCTTCTATTTTAGCTCCATTTGGTCGATGAGAGTTCCACAGGTTGTGGGATTTTCCGTCCTTCTGATGTGCCTTTGAAAGGAAAGGAGAGACTCACCACACTATGTCAGGAGAACAGGAGATTGCTGATTGCATCACATATCTTTTCAATCTGGGAAACACAGGCTGAAATAACTCTTTGCCTTGCTGTTTGACATAATGTGCACATCAGTGTGCGTCACCTACGAAGACTTCTTGCAAGGCTTCAGCTTTATTGGCGGCGTGGTCTAACTGAGCCTGATGTCATCGTTAACTACGTTGCTAAGCAGCTAAGAGGTCCTGGACGTCTCTATGGGTATCAGATGATGACTGAGAGATGCAGATCTGCAGGATTGCGGGTCACCAGAAACCTTGTGTATGAAGTTCTAACTGTTTTGGACACAGACGGTTTGCAGCAGAGAAGAGGGGGGAGACTCAGAAGAAGACATTACAGGGTCCCGGGACCAAATTACATGTGGCACATGGACTCCTATGATAAACTGACACCATTTGGCATCGGAGTTAATGGATGCATTGATGGATTCTCCCGACATATCATCTGGATGCAGGCAAACTTCACAAACAGTAAACCAGAAGTTATTGCAGAATTTTTCATTGATGCTGTCAGTGAGCTTGGAGGTTGCCCAAAAATCATCTGATCTGATTTTGGTACAGAAAAGGTTCATGTCAACAGACTGCATTGTTTTTTGCGCGAAGATGAAAATGGCACAGTTCATGGACCTTGTGTACTTCAAGGAAGAAGTACAAGCAACCAAAAGGCAGACTACTGGAGAGACTTGTTCCGGGAGTTCCAGTCAGTTCGTGACTACAGCGGAGATATGGTTGACAAGGGTCTCATCCACTTCTGCTTTCTTAACATCACACACCAATACACATGCATGCGTGCGCACACACACACACACAAACTTTCTTACTAACATCTACACACTTATTCAAACACACTCACTGAATACACACATATAGTCTCTCTCTCTCTCTCTCTCACACACACACACACACACACCTCCACTCACTCTCACACACACGCTCTCACAACCACATATAAACATACAAACACACACACTCACTCACACGCACACACACACACTCTGACATTCTCTCCCTCTGTCTTTGTTTTAACAGAAAGAGATAGACACTGTGAATGTGGAACACCCATCGGATCTGGACAGGTGGCAATGGACGGGACCTGTATGCAGGAAGACCTTTTCTGATGTATGACACACCAGAACTTTACCAAGCACAGGACTACCTCCAGACAGTGGACTATGACAAACTTGACATCATCTTAGAAGAGGATATTTGCCTTTGGAAAACTGACATTGTCTGTGACCCAGATCTTCAAGAGCTCTGTTCGTTGTTCATGGGAGAACACCATCTTGAGGCTGGCCATGATGCTGCTGAGGCAAGCAGACTGTACAGACAGCTGAGGCCCTTGATAAGAGCACACTTGTCAGAGTCAGATTTGTCATCCCCATGTCTGTCACACTCCACGTTTCTGTCCTGTCTGTTTCCTGTTTTATTTTGATAGCTCACCTTGTCTCTTGTTGCAGGCTGCTTGACTTCCTCTCCTCCTGTGTGATTGCATGTTCCCTCCCTAGCGTGCTGCCCCTGTGCCTGCTCTGTGATTAGACTCACCTGGTGCTCCTAGTATATACAGTTGGGTGCGAAAGTCAGGGCACCCCTTTAAAAATAGCATATTTTATATATTAAAAAATGCATATTCATATTTATAGTCTCTCTGGTATATGGGAAAAAATATAATATAATCAGGAAACATTAATGTATACTTACATTTTATTTTATAACTTGAACAAAATTACAAAAATCAAAAACAGAATTTCAGCATGTGCAGAAGTCAGGGCACCCTACAGCATCGGTACCTTCAATACTTATTCAGACCCCCTTTGGCAGATATCACAGCTTGTAAACGCTTTTTATAGCCAACTACAAGTCTCTGGATTCTATCCTGTGGGATTTTACCCCATTCTTCCTTGCAAAAGGTTTCCAGTTCTGCAATATTCTTGGGTCGTCTTGCATGCACAGCTCTTTTAAGATCGACCCACAGATTTTCAATGATGTTTAAGTCTGGGGACTGGGAAGGCCATTCCAAAACCTTCAGCTTGCGTTTCTTGAGGTAGTCCATGGTGGATTTTGAGGTATGTTTGGGATCATTATCCTGTTGTAGAAGCCATCCTTTTTTCAGCTTCAGCTTTTTTACAGATGCTGTGATATTTGCCTCCAGAATTTGCTGGTATTTAATGGAATCCATTC
>JAUESE010004411.1:0-10767 GCA_032274725.1 Malacoctenus triangulatus
GGGTTGCAGCTGTGATCTGCACTTCTGGCAAGACTGTTTGTCACCTGGAGCAGGACACCACCACCAACTGGCACTTTGTAAAGGAAGTCAGAACACAAAGAACTGAGGGACAGTGGAGTAACAATAATCAAAGGACTTCCCCAATAAAGGCATAAACAAGGATCAAATGAGTTCCCCCCAGTTTAAGAACTCTGGAGGCTCAAAACCCCCACCCAAAAAGTCAACCAAAAAAACACAAAGCAACTGTCACATCCTTTATCTTACTGAAGGCATTCAGAGATTCTAACCTAAGTTGAACTTTTAACCTAATCTTTAACAGAAAATAAGAAACCAATAGAAACAGCATATTACTAATAGCTAAAATCCTTTAGTATCTTCACACTTCAATCATCCATTCCACCAAACGACAGACAAGAGTCAGCCTGCAGTTGTTGTGTTCCCTCTTCCCCTTGGAGACAGACCCGGACATTACTGTTCATGTTCAGAGAGAGAGGTCAGAGAGTGACCCCAAACGTATAATACTGTTGACTGGGGGAAGGAGAGGGGGGGTTTCCACTGGGATTCTGTCCTCATCAGCGTTTTGCCTTGTTAACAGAGGAATAAAAGTGGGGGGCTGTGAATCGGTTTTCCCGGTTTCCAACAGACTATTATGGATTACAGTATAGAGTTATAATGGGGAAACTCTCTGAAATGACTCATTATAAGCGCACGTGGAAGTGGCATGCTGAGAGATAAAGCCAGATGTCTATCTGCAGCTGTACACTCACAGTGGCACCCTCAGATTTATCAGGTTCTTGTGAGGAATCGCTTCACATCTCTGATCAGAAATTCCTCTTCATCCAACCTTTTTACACTCACAGTGGGGAAAAAAAAAAGAGGCCCGCAGGTGCACTTGGACGACCTTGTGTTTGCGCCAAAAAACACTTGTTTTCTGCTGGAAGAACCGCTGGTGGAATCGCAACAAGTCTGAGGGCATACACAGAGAAAGGAAAACCATAATGCTGTATTTACTGAGCTGATTGCTCCGCAATGTTGCATTTAATGTGCCGCCTCTTAGCACATGGCGACAGTCATTATCCACGACTGTACTGGGGTAATTTGATTTGAGCAAGTCTGGTTTTAACGCCGAGTGTCTGCTCCAGGCTGGATCATTAACTCAGTGGACACAAATGTGATTTGCGGAGAAAAGTTATCAATATGGCTAATTTTGTCTCTTAGTTCTACCACAGCAGAGCATCAATTACCTTCAGAGCTCCTGCACGGCTGCCGCGCCGCCGCGGCCGACACCCTGCAAATGAGCGCTGACATTTTGTTGCGACTTAAAGCAAGCTGATGGGATTTTGATGAATAATAATGGCAGGCAGGATGATTGAGTGACATCATTTATCAGAATTACAATCCACGGTTATTGACATATTAAGGATGACAGCTTTATTTTTAGCACAGTGCACATGTAAAGGAGTGACTCCACCTCCCACATTAGCTGTGCTGAGGAGAGGGGAGGGGGGGGATGTAAGTGGGTGGGGTGGGGGGGGGGGCTGTCTGTGCTGCCAATCTTGATCGTGCTGCTTCAGTCGATATCAATCAGCGGAGACGGGTAAAATTAGTTCCTGAGCAATTTGGGGACGGCGCACAGGCAGGGTTATTACCTGGCTGTCGTTTGGAGCATTTGTTTACTTCACACTGGTATTTCTTATAAACAAAATCAAGTTGGTGTCAGTGTGCGTGCAACACCTTGTTTTTTTTTTTTTTGTACACAAGCTGCCGGGTTTAATTGTAAGTGTGCCTCTATCGCAGTGCTGCATGTTTTGGGTGAACTGTCAGAAAAGTTCATTTAAAGCGTTTCTCTTGATGAGAACACTCAGACACATAACCATGTAGATCCATATAAGTTGCCCTCCATCCAAGAACAGTTTAAATATTTTCAATTGTATTAAAGCTTTTTATATTGAGGTACACACTCTCTGAGACAGAGATGTCATTTGTGGTCCAGGTGGTCAGCCAATCATGCCGTGTAAGTCTGAAAAGGCTGATTACAGACAGGAAAGTGACATAAACCATTCAGTTTGATCAGCAGAAGTTCACATTGTGTCAGCAGGGCAAACAGTGTTACCAACTTGAAAACCTTTGCTGAATGTGACAACTTTTCGACTTTTTTTTCAACCAAAAGCAACTTTTTTGGGGTGTTGTTTTCATGGGTTGAGTAAATCTGCGAAGCTGTTTCTTTTTTTTTTGCATATCACTCCTTGTGTTCAATTAAAATGTGCGTGAGTGCGTGCGTGCGTGCTCACGCTCTGTAATCTCCAGCGACTTTTGAATAGATAGAAAGAAGTCACTCAGTTTATTCCCCCATATATTTCCCCCCCTTCCCCCCTCCCCCCCATTTGTGAATTTAAAAAGCCATTTAAAAGAGTATTGATTTAACCGTCAACAAAAAATGATTATCTGCGGAGGCCATTGGCCCTCCATGACCACAGGAGTAAACGCCTAGTTCAGAAAGTGATTTGGAGTTAATTTAAACTATTTGACATTTACTTTTGCAACCCCAGGGCATACATAGGTTTGGGTAACTGTGTGTGCTACTGTGGCAGTCTATCACCCGCAATTTGCATAATTAGAAATCCATTAATTCAAAATATTTAAATGCCCATTAAAGTCCTCCTTTTTACATTGGGTTGTCAAATGTTTTGTTTGCACATGTTCTGTCTCGAGCCAACTTCTCCGTTTGTTTTAGCACTCCTGTGTTGCAGCTTCGACTCGCCACCCACCTGTAACTACTACATCACTCTTTTCAGCTGTTTAGAACAGCCTCTGACCTGAGAGTCATTACAAGTTTGCTCTTGTCAAAATCGCTTAAACCTTGACCCGTTCCCTTCTCTTCATTCTTCAAGTCTCAATCTAATAAGCGACCCGTTCACTTTCTAATTATAGGAATGAACTTCACCTCTCGGCAGGCTTGTGAATGTAACACGCTACCTTGAGCCTTTTTCTTTCTTCCAATTCCCTTGTGAGCAATGTGAAAACAGTGGCAGATAATTGTTCGCAGAGTTTCCACATGAACTGATACTTGATCAAACAAAATGTTGCTGACCTGATAGAATAAGAACACCTTTTTAAGATATCATTTCAATGCTTTATAGTTGGATATTTTTATTATAGCTATGCAAATTTCATGTTTAAGACATAATGGTTTCAGTAAACAATGCATGAGCGGTGCTGAGCCCTGTCTTTGGATGCGGGGTGAAATGAACAGTGTCGGATCAAGATGGGGATGAAAGCATCGGCTCAGACATGATCCCGAAGTCATTAGCAGCATTCAGATCATCTGACTGTTAGCTGATACATCAGCTGCTGCAGACCCACTCATCTAAGCCTGTGTCAGCTGTCGGGGATGTTGTCGTGACGGCAGCAAGTGACTTTGTTCCTTACACTTGAGAGTGGCATCGCTTTCTGTACCAATGTATTGTTCAGTATCGTGCTTTATGATCTCAGGACAAGGGTGAAAACAGCCATCGAAGAAGTAACTAAGATTGTTTCAGACAGCTCTCTAAACGAGGGTTCCCCAAGTCCTGGTGTTGGGGAGTCACCTGATGTGAAAGCACCCAAAAAACGCTCTGACTTCATCTTCATCGCGAAATTTTCATACCCACTGCACCTGTAGGAGTCTAATCATTATAATGGTGTCTTATTGTTGTACCTTCATGGATGTTCAAATTTAGCTTTGACAATCGCTGAGTGGCCAATGCCTCCAGCTTTTACTTTGGCAGCCACCCCCTCTAAGTAGATCCAAGACCCAGTTTGGGAACACCACCAGTCACTCCATGAATGTTGATAAATGTACAAGCTAAAGGAAAGTGATGGGAAAGAAAATGATTTCATGCAATCTGTAGGTGTTAGAAAATAGGATTTTAATTACGAATTGCAGATTTGACTTTTCATCTGGCACTGTAATTAATTTCCCACAGATTACACCTCATACAAAATTGGTTGTTCTGTCTGCACCTGACTCGCGCTGTTTTCTATGAGGGCCAATCAGATCTCAAAGTGGAGACAGGGTGTGTATTTGAGCAGCCTGGTCTCCAGTGGAGGCACAAGTTGGGTTCACTGCCTTGACGATGGTCTCCCAGGCTGGAGTGACTCATGCAGGAAGCCCACGCATTAGACCGTTTTGGTTGGAACATGCTGTCCACCAGTGTGCCTTGTTATCTGGTATAGTGGTCGAATACTTGTGCAATTCTTTGCTAAAGTATATAACTCTTTCCCATATGGGCAAAGTTGAGGTGAAAGGAAGACCCAAAGTTTCCCACAATGGGCCAAGTATAAAGAGATCAGTGCAATGGCAGGTGTTGCAGCTGATTCTTCAATCCCTGAAAATGTGGCTTTTTTTTTTTTTTTTTTTGTTAAAATACAGGATTGCTTCACCCAAATATTTAGAAGAAATTACAAGGAAGTTGGCTTGGTTCTGTAGAAAGATTGTAACCAGAACTTTTTATAAAATCTGAGTGAAAACTAAGATGCTGATCCTGCTGTAATCCTCTATGATTTTTTTTCTAAAAGCATATTCATTACTTGGCCGCATGGAGCACCACTGTGATGTAAACAGCAGCACTTCCACTTCCACACTTACAGTTGATGAAATAAGGACACAAACGCCGTACCCCCATCCTCCCAGTTACAGCAGCATCCACTGACATGCAGCGAGAGTGAAAACAACAGCTTGACAAGTTGTTTAACTTAAATCTTTGTGTGTATGCAAAAAACATCATTAATCCATACATTGTGATCCCCTGTGTGCTTTTTGTTTCCTGCCACGCAGTTCAGGTTCCGTGCCTGTCTGTCTGTCGAGATGCAGTGAAGTCTAGGCAAACATTCCTTAACCCCTTTGTACATCCTGCACATATTCTGTCTGCGTATTGTTGTAAGAGTGGAGTGTGTGGGGTTGGTTTCCATGGAGTTTTGTTGCAGGCATTCAGTCGATCAGCAGGTGGAAAAAAAGAAGAGAAGACTGGTCGCAATTGCTTAGAAGCAGCCTATTGTACTGGGCCCGCTGAGGGGCTGTTGTCGCACAAATAGAGTCGTGTTTTCAGCATGAGGACCACGATAAAGTATCTGAAAAGAAAAAAGAGTTTGGTGCGCACTTCGGTTTAGTCACACCTCTCCCTGGGAAACATGCTAGTGTTGTTACAGTTGAATCTTCCATCGTGTTTTCCGGAGGATCGATTAAACAGAAGGTTAGTTGCATGGTAACAAAGGTTTTTTTTTTTGCTGCATTGGATGTTGCTGGAGCTAATTGTGACCCTAATGAGCAGGAGAGAGAAAGGCAGCAGCTCTGCATTTCACTTGGGACAAAGAAATGGTTTTAGTTACTGCTCATGTTGAAGGTCAATGTCCTGGTAATAAGCTGGACACTGAAAGACAGCAGCTCTGCAGCTCTCCAAATGCTTTCACCTGACATAAGTACAACGGAAAATAATTGTGCTGTCAAAGTCCTCATGTATTCACTTACCAAGTCATTTGCTCTGCATCATTCAATATACCACAACAGCCCAAGACGCCAAACGGGACACCGGACGGTGACCCCAGCACGATCGACCAGCTCAGTAAGAGAGAGGCCCAGATGGAAAGAGGGCCAGCAACAGGGAAGATGGAAATGAAGCCATGGCTCACCTCATGCCCCATCACCTCAATGTGTAACGGCCATAGCGGGCCAGTGCCTGAACACCTAACCCTAACCCTAACCCTCCCCCGGGAGGTGACGCACCGAAGCCCCCCAGCCCCAGCTGAGGCTGCAGCAAGTCCCAGAGAGGGGAACGCCAGCCCAACCGATCACCCTTCTAGGAGGAGGCCAGGGCAAGAGCCTGAGATCACCCCCACCGGCCAATGAGCGCCGACGGACAGCCGCACCACGAGACGGTCTTGCCACGGGGACTGCAACCACCAGGTGTTCAATTGTGCCGTCCTGCCACGCGGAGCCAGGCCTCATGAGCTGAACCTTGTTTAATAAGTGAAAACCCACCACCAACCATATTCCTGAATTCCTAAATTCCCTAACTTAGAAACTTACCCCTGCACCATGGCTAATTGTGAGTGCATGTGTCACGTGACGCATTAAAATGGTCGCAGCAGACAGGGGGAGAAGACCAGGAGTGCTCACCTCCCCAGGTGAGCAAACCGAGTGTGGCCCTGTCTGCCCTCCCAGATGTATGTGTATGAGGTGCTTTAAAATTACCCCCATCTTTTCAGTCCGACATTGCATTCCACAGAAACTGTTTAGCCCATAGGCATCCAAATGCTAATGTACAGTTTGTCTCCCCCGGCTCATGTTTCTCACATTAGTTTTTTTTCCACAAACAGGAGACAATGACAGCACAAAAGACCCTGACTGTAACAGTGAAACAGAGGTGTGTGTGTGTGTGTGAGGTCTGGTGTCCATCAGCTTACAGGAGCGAGCGGCTTCAAGAGAAAAGGTAGATTTGAATACTTTGTCAGGCTTGGAACTCATTTGATGCCTTTGCCGGAGAGGTTGAGCCGAGCTGTGGCTACTCTCACATGGAATGGTAGACGGCTCAGAAGTCTTAACCGTGCACGAGAGTGTGTGCCTGCTGGAGGCGGCTTGTGTGCCCCACACTGAGACACGCCAGGGAAGCTGGCTTTGTGTCCGTCACAGGGAAAGCTTAAATACTTGGAATACCTCCCGGTGCGTTGTCTTGTGAGCCCCAACAAAACTCAGACTGGGAACTCCTAGTAAAAGACCGGGAGGTAAATTCCCCCACTGGAGTCTCTAATCCATCTGGTAATAGCACTACTAAATGTCTCGTATTGTGGACCTGGCAGAATTTCTTTCTTCTTTCAAAGTTGAAGGAGGTAAAGATGACATGGAAGCACCTCCAAGTACCATGGCACCTGTCTTTTCAGCGGAGTGAATTCATCAGATGTTAAGGAACTGTGTCACGACACACGCTGGTTGGATGTCACTCATCTGTCATCACGAGTCCGGTTCACAAAAAGGTCTTAACTCAGTAGGGTGGAGGTTCAACTTCGAATCTTTTGTCAAGGAAAGATGATGCGTGTCCCCCCCCAAAAAGCATCTCTTTCCAAGATTGTTCACCCCAAAAGTTGCTCTTGCATTAACCTCAGGTCATAAGCTAAATGCTCCAAGGCAGTTTCAACCCCACCACATCATCAGGCCAATATCTTTCATTGAAACACAGCAATGTATCATGATCACCATATGTCACAGTGGTGTCTTCGAACAAGAGACCTCAAGCGAACAGCAGAGGAACTTGTGAAATTTGTGCATGTGAGCAAAATGAACCCAAAAGTGACGTTGGCAGTGACACAGACTCTATGTCCAGTGCCAGGGAGTTCTTCCTGAAGGAAGCAGAGATTCAGAGGCAGAATTGAGCGAAGTGATTCTGTCAAAAGCACATAGAGATGTGAGGCGTGTTAGATTTTAGCTTACATGTTCCTGTATCTTTCAATCTATGTTGCTTTTAAGTTGACTGAAAAAAAAAGCAAGAATAGAATGCTTGAACACCCCCCCGCCCCTCCCAAAAAAAAAAAAAACAGTCAATGCGTTGCTTGATCTGCGAACTGTGTGTTGGTTTGAAAAAGAAACACATCACACAGAAAATCCTGCTTATTTTTGTCACATTTGTATGTTTATGGCCTATTTTATTTATTAGTTTGTTATTTCTTTGGTTGGTTGTTTATTTATTTGCTTATTTGTTTGTTTATTTTTAGAACACCTTTAAACTTACGAGCGAGGTTGCTGAATATGACAGATCTGGTATATTTGTGTATAATGCACACAGATTTATTTCTATCAGACAAACGCATGTTGGGTAGCTATTGCACGTATGAAAACTACTTTACAAATAAAGCTTGATTGTCAGGTAACAAGGACAACACGCTGTAAACATTGTGGCAACACTCAGAGTAGCTTCAAATTAAAAGTGTCTCATTTTGGATGTGCATCAAGAAAGCCTTACTCCTAAATAACCTTCATGAAGACGGACGCCTGCAGTCCACCTGTCCCCTGATTGCATCAGTGAATGAAATGCTCCGCTCTGTGCTTAATAGGGATGAACTCCCGCTGTGTATGCTTCGTAATAAAAGGGGGGGGGTCACTAAGTCTTCTCAGTTGCTGAGGTTGGTTGGAAGAGGACGATACTAAATATTTCAACCGTCGGACGATGTGTCCCATCAAAGTTAGGAGCACATTTAATGGACCATTTCGCTCACGTAATGTGTCTTTAAAACAGACGAATGGTGTCTCCTATAAGAGCAGATTTGTATTGCCTGCTGATGGACAGAACCTAACCATTTCCAGGGTCATTCAGGTTAGGCGTGATCTCTCCAACACATTATGCAGACAGCAAAGGGGCATTAACCCTTTAACACCCTGTTCATTCATCTGGTACACTACATTGTACAGAACAATTAGCCAGAATGTTATGGACCTTTGCCATGCTTGATTTTAGCACTTTTAATGATTCTTATGTTTCAATCAAAAAGAAAAGATAAATCTCATTGAACCATTTTTTTGTACTTAAAAACTATGCAAGAACTAAACATGAATGAATTCAAATAAAACAAAATAAATTAAAATTATTTAAAATAGAGTGGGGCAAAATAAAATGCAATGAAATTAAATAAAAAAGATCAGTAAATGAAATGGGAGAGTTCAATCAAAATTGCTCATTCACTCCGCGAAAAGAATATGCAGGATCCCACATGGTCAATATGGACTTAAATTGCCTTTGTCCAGTAAAGATGTGAACCATTCTCTGTGTGGTGCCAATCTACAATGGGCAACACCATGTCTCTATGTGAGAAACAGCTTCATCTGCAGAACACAAGTGACAGTTCAGAGTTATTTTAAAGGTCATCCAGTCACCCAACAACAAAAATATCAAAATGTCTTAATTTTCTGTAAAACAAACAAACAAAAAAAACTGTACAGGTTGAGCTAAATCAAGCTCTCATTACAATGTTTTCTGACTGGTGGGTGCTTGATTCACACATGTCCTGAGCAGCTTATGTCACAAAGGTTGACATTCCTAGTCCTGGACAGTCGCAGTCTTGCATTCATAGGCAGAAATCCCGAGGGGGACACAGGGGACGTGTCCCATCCCTTCAATAAAGTTGTCCCCCCTAAAATTCTTGTAAACAGAATCATTTTTTCAAGAATATATTTTATTAGTGTTCAATGAAAGCACAACACAAGAGGTGCTAATTTAAAATGTAAAACAAAGCGTTCTTTAAATTGTTGAAAGATGTTGACACCTCTATTCCTGAAAGTGGTTTGATCCACCTGCTCTCTTTCGAACAGGCAGGGCTACCAGCAGCTCTATGTTTCAGCCGGTTGTGGTGAGCACAGTAATGTGTCGAAGCCAGTAAGTGAAACCCACTTGTTTAACAAGCATAAGCGTGTTACAGCAAAAGTGCCATTTCTCCTGCTCTGTCCAAAATCTAGCTCTCTCTTTAAACATTTATTAATATGAGCAGCAGCTGGTCAAGTTAATATCCCAGCTTGATGGTTAACAAGCTCAAACCGAAATGTAGCAGAGACAGGAGAAAACAGACATGAAGGTGGGAGAGAAAATTAAGATACATAGACATAGAGGAGTGGACACTCAGGACAGAGGAAATTGAAAGGACAGATAAAAAAAAAACATCTAAAATACATCAAAACCATGTTCCCCCCAGAAGTTGTGCTGTGCTATGAATATCATCCAGGGACACTTTATTTTACATTAACTATTTATTTGCTTATTGATGGAAACCAAAATTTGAATAAGACTTTAGTTAACAACGCTTGTTATTTTTTGCAATATTTTTTGTTTTCACTGAGGTGGTTCGCAAGCTCCTCGGTGGCAAAGCTCCAGGGGTGGATGAGATCCGCCCTGAGTACTTCAAGTCTCTGGATGTGACCGGGCTGTCTTGGTTGACACCCCTCTGTCATGCCACTGGACTGGCAGACCAGGGAGGTAGTACCACTTTTCAAGAAGGGGGACCGGAGGGTGTGCTCCAACTACAGGGGGGATCACACTCCTCAGCCTGCCTGGAAAAGTCTATTCCAGGGTACTGGAGAGGAAGATTCAGCCGGTCATTGAACTTCAGATACAGGAGGAACAATGTGGGTTCCGTCCTGGTCGCGTAACACTGGACCAGCTCTGCACTCTTCGCAGGGTGCTCGAGGGATCATGGGAGTTTCCCCAACCAGTCCACATGTGTTTTGTGGATCTGGAAAAGGCATTTGATCGTGTCCCTCGTGGCGCTCCAGAAATATGGGGTCTGTGGCCCTCTGCTAAGGGTCGTGCAGTGTCTGTACAACTGGAGTAGGAGTCAGATCTGTTCCCAGTGCATGTTGGCCTCCTGCAGGGCTGCCCCTTTGTCACCAGTCCTGTTCATTACTTTTATGGACAAAATTTCTAGGCGCAACCAGGGGCCGGAGGGAATCCGGTTTGGGGGTCTCAGGATATCATATCTGCTTTTCGTGGATGATGTTGTTCTGATGGCGCCCTCAGATCAGGACCTCCAGCGTGTTCTGGGGCGGTTTGCAGCTGAATGTGAGGTGGCTGGGATGAGAATCAGCACCTCCAAAAGTGAGACCATGGTTCTTGACCGGAAAAAGGTGGTTTGCTCTCTCCAGGTTGGAGATGGGTTCCTGCCTCAGGTGGAGGAGTTTAACCCTCCTATCGTCTTTGGGGTCAATTTGACCCCATTCAATGTTTAGCATCCAAAAAAATGTAGTTGACTTTT
>JAUESE010004507.1:0-25526 GCA_032274725.1 Malacoctenus triangulatus
CACACACACACACACACACACACACACACACACACACACACACACACACACACACACACACACACACACACGCACACCTTTGGGGAAACAGCGACCCTGTTTGGGGCCTTAATTGGGAGTGGAAACGTAACTTATAAGAGATTTGAGCCTTTGTGAGTTCCGCTGTGATATTTTTATGTTTGTTTTTGTTTTGGTCCCAATGTGCATTGGTCTTTGTCAAGCCGCGATGTCTGGTTCTGCCTCTGTCAGCCTGGCTATATCACGGTCAAATTCAGATGGTGCATTTCGAGACACTCCACCTTTCAGACATTGTTTGCATGATTCATTTTGAGAGAATCATTTGTGTCATCCCCAAAGCTTACTCGCCAGTTGTCCCTAATGGTTTTTATTTTGCATAATATTTGGAGAAGGTCTGTGTTCGCAGAGATGTAGACACACAAGGCCATGGGCTGGACTGCTGTATAAAACCCAGACTGATTATTACCTTAATTTCTAATGACATGGAGTGGTTCATTGAAGGGCCAATGAGGATAGGGATTCATGGATGACACACCATCAGGATAGAATGGCTGTTTTTTGGTGCTTTTTTCTATTTATAAATCCCTTCCTCCATACTTACGCTCACATCTGTGCAGGCATCTTATCCATCACAGTCTAGGCTCTCAGGACATAATTTCGAGTCAGGTCCTAAAAGTCAGGCTTTTATATTTTCTTGCTCTGCGACCTGGAATAATAAACGGCAAGACTAAAAACTGTCAGCTCTGGTCACTTAAGGGGAATTCAAGTCAACTCTAAAGGACAAAGACAGTATCTCACTTGGTTCCCTTAACTCTTTAATCTTACAGTGTATCTGTGTTGGAATTTATGTGTTTGTGTATTTTAGTGGTTTTTTTTGTGCTGCTGTTATGGTAAGGTCACTCCCAGAAAAGAGGTTTTTGTGGTAATTGTAACCTGCTGTGGTATTTCAGGACTATTTGTTTGTGTGGAGCCTCTCTCTGTCTCTCTCTCTCTCTCCTCACAGTAATGTGGGCAACTCCCTCCTGCACCCGTCTGGATGACTCTTGGCCCTCCGGTGCTATCTCAGCCTGATCTCATGCTCTCCACTCGTGTTTGAACTTTCGAGTTCCCTGACTTCGCCGAATTTGACCTCTGCCCTTCTTCTCCAGTGCCCCCCCTGCAAGCTCCAGTGTTTTTGCCTAGGCCCTGCCACAGGTCTGCTCCGGGATTCACTCACCAGCCTCCTCCTGCGAGCTGCATGGCCTCCTTCCTTGACCTCCCCTTTGATTTCCCTCCTCACTCCTGGATCTCTCTCCTTCACCTGAATAAAACTTTGAATAAAACTAAACTGTCTCGGCTGCATCAGGTGGTGTTATCCGATCCGCCTCAACACCCCTAGTTTTGTAGCTGTAAAAGTTTTGCCAGTGAGTTTTTCTTAGATGTTAAAATGAAGGACACTCCTTCTCTGTTTGTTGAAATCACTCTGACTGGCTTTGTTTATCCCACCAAGGATTTCACCGCACTTCCTGGCAACCTAACGTTTGTCAACTGCGTCCTGCTGTGACACTGAAGAGCTGAGCTCAGAGTGCCTTGTTTTCAGCGGGACCAGAGTACACTAGTTTTATCCTCGCTACAGTTCTGAAACCCATTCACACCAGCCCAAATAAAATGTTTTCCTGAGGAAACAACCTCCATTCCTCCTCAAGAAGCCGAGGGAGTGCCAGGTAGGGTGAGGGTGGGGGCTCCAGCTGATCTTATTGAAGGATGGATAAAGCCTGGTGGAAGGTGTATGTATGTCATGTATCTTATCAAGCCCCATTTTAATAGCTATTATCAGGCTGAACCTCGGTGTAAACGTCCTCCAGAGGCAAATGCTGATGGTTAGGCATAAACATACATCACACACACCAGTTTATTCGTCATGCCTGAGTGTGTCAGGTGTTGAAGCCAGAGTAAGAAAGAAAGTGTGATTGAGTGAGTCGTTTCTAACCTTATCAGAAGTACAGGTTTGCATAGCATTATCAGGAAGCCCCGAGCATCCCTGAACAAAAACATTTCGCCCACACACTCGTGAAGTGACCCCAGCCTCATCGGGGCATATCAGTGGTCCAGGAGCGGGTCTCCACCAGGACTGAGAGAGTGAAGGCCCACTTGATGAGAGCAGAGAAGGCGAAGCAGGTCAGGAGTGTGACTGAGAGCAAGCCGCTCATATTCTTAGTGCAGCGTGACAACATGTTCCAGGGTTAGACTGTGAAATTGTGCTTCTGAGGAAGAACGCACGACCTACACGGGGACACCATAACACTGGGTGTTCTTTTGTGACAATGCACAGGGGATAAAAAGGCTTTGTAGATACTCCCACAGAATTGTTGCTTGACCTTACCTGAATAATGTATTCGCATTTGAGTGTGAAGATCAAAACATATACTAAATCAACCCTCTGAATCATATCTGTCCCTTTGTGGTATGCATATCAGACCTTTTAGCCTTTATTTGTTATCGATGGGATTAAAAGACTGCAAGCTTCATAATTTTCAACCAAGATTTGTCCCTTCAAGGCACTTGTACCCTGGCAGGCATACACATATTAGTGGGATGACCGAAAGTATCCTGATTGCTCTGTTGATAAGACCAAATAAGTTTGCACCTCCACTTTCTACTGCGATTTAAATGTGGCTGAAGTAAATGCATTTGACTGAGCATCTTCTATCAAATTGTTTAGCAGCCGCAAAGCTTGCAGGGGTTTTTTAACAACTCCTGACGGGTTATGCACATATCTTTCAGACAGTCACTAGATTTTGCTCATAAGTCGCCGAGTTTGCAGCAGTGCTGCTCAGGAAGTTACTTGGATTAAAGAGAGGGCGCATACACAGAGCATATTCACTCACCACGATCCAGAAGGTGGACATGTTTATTTCTTGAAATTTTGATTTTTTTTTACTTTCTTCAGTGTGTCAAACTCAATCTCAATTTCACAATTTATATTCTTCAGGACACTGTTTTTTTCTCAAAACAGTAGAATAAGTAAAAACTTGTCTGTTTACTGCAGCAAACATTGGAGCCTTTCATTGTTGAGCTACAAACTCAGGAGATGATCGTCTTTGGATTAGTTTGACTGCACAAACACAAAACTAAATATAATCTTCGGGGTTTCAAAAATAAATGCAGAGTGACATGAGATGTGTGATCAAGTGTGAATCACTGCCAAAATGGTGTGAATAAGTAACTGAAAGGTTTTTTGATTGACATCTCGAACCAAAACTCCAACGAGGTGGCTGCTCAGTGAGACCAAGCGAAGGGTCTCGGCACAACTGGGTCAAACGTGATGAAAGACAGACACCATTTCTCCAAACAGACACGGGGAGGAACATGGAATCCCATGGTTGGCATTTCCATATATTTATGGAAAATATCCACTGAACTCCCAGTAAAGTTTCATCACATGCGACCAAGAGTTAAAACATGCATGAAGGACGAATACTGATGAAAAGCCTCTCTGAGCGAGCCGCTTCCCAGTGGCCGCTGCCCAACGGCATGTCTTCGCAACCAAATTTATGCTGAAATGTTCGAAAAAAAAAAAAAAAAAAGAAACGTTTTTGAAAAATCCGACTCCGGCTAAACAACATAAAACAGGAGACATGACAGAGTGAATATTTTATGTCTTCAGCCCCGACTTTTGCTTCGTAACAAACTCACTCATCAAATTCAACATCTTTTTGCTGGATAGCCACTAAAAAAACTTTAATATTAGACAGTATTAACTTTATCTGTTTGGAACACAGGATTAAAGTCTGGATTTGAAACGAAAATAGCAGTGATGTCATTGAAAGACAGATCGTTTAAAGCTACCAGTGTTCATAATACAGTGAACCCTTGCTATATATTGCAGTTCACCTTTCGCGCCTTTACTTTTTTGCAGATTTTTTTTTGTGCAGTTTTTTTTTTTGCTTTTTTTTAGCAGTTTATAAAATACATTGTGTTCTGCATCCTGAAAGTCTAAGGGGACTGTTGGCCAATGTCAGTCAATCTCCTCCATGCCTCGTCTCTGTCCAGAACAGAATACGTTCGGCTCTGCAAATTTACTTTTACAAAGTTTCTCCACGACAAAACCCACAATGTGGACGAAAGTTTCTGCACGACAAAAGCACCAAAAGACAGAGGAAGATGCTAACTTTCATAGAAAAAGTTCAGCTTCTGGACATGCTGAAGGAAGGTAGAAGCTACGCGGAACACGGCCCTGGATAATAATTTTAAAAACAAAGATGACTACTTGCGGATTTCACCTATCACGGGGGACTACATTCTCAAAAAAACGAAAGAGGGTTCACTGTATAGATTTATTTCTTTGCCCGGGAATAAAAGGAAAGATTGTGATGAATCAGAAGTGAACATAGACTAATGTTCCTGGTCCAGCCCGCTTGGTGTTGGTTGTGGCTGCCTGAGACCTTGTGTTGATCTTCTGCTCCAGATACATCCATAGGGAGATACTTTCCTGATGGTGTTGCATATTGGATCCGAAGCTGTTTTTGCTCACAAGAAACACACTGTTGCACAGTTCTGCATACTCTTGTATCGAGAAGGCAAACACTACTCCATTATTTGAATTTAGTATTTTTGAGACTGCAGCTTGTGTTTGTAAATTTTACTCTGTAAGCAACAGGGTCAGCGATCGAACTTACATCCTTTCAATGTTGTAACAGTGAGCAGTGAGAAGAGTGAACACATGCGGCCACGTCCTTGACTCATCTGCAATACATTTGTATTTCCTGGTACAGAACTTGTAAAATTCAATCAACAAAAACATTCCCTTTGAAAGCTGAGCTTTCGCAACTGAAACCCTGAGAAATTACCAGTTGATTACAGAAACTAATTAAAGACTCAACCAGGAGGCCCTTGGAGCAGATGCCTCAGCTGGATCCTTTCCATATGGAGGAGCAGTAACTCCATTCCAAGCTCCTCCTGTGTCACAGTGCTCCTCACTGTCTCTTCCAAAGTGCCCTGTGGAAAACACCTTTTATGCTGAGCACTCTAGATTAGGAATTTCAACACTTTTCCTGAGTCCCTCTGCCTGTGTGAAAGGTACCGAGGTGTGATGGGAGGAGGCAAGTGGCGACAGAGAAAACAGTGACGATAAGTTGACACACTACAAGCGTGAAAGGCAACCAAGAGATTCAAACGTTGAAGAAACAACAGACTGTTATTTCTTTCCTTCAGCTGAGAAAAGGGAAGAAAGAACAGAGAATGTCGCTAACTGAAAAAAAGCATGAGTTGCCCAAGCTTTTATGGCAGACGAAAAAAGGAATATAAACAACAGAACCCTGTTATGCTGTATATGTAATGCCAAAGCCACCTCACTGCTTTACTCGTCACTCCCAACTGAAACCTCTCTTCTTTTACTGGACCACCATCAGGCGAATCCGCAGTGTCAAAGGGGCTAATTTGAGATGAATGGAAGGGGTGAAGTCAAAGAGTGACATGATGAACATAATTGAGATTCCACACACCCTTCTACCTTTGCAGCCTGAAATCAGTGTGGGCTCAATACATTACAGACTTCCTCACACAAACCATCGGAAGAAGTTCGCCAGTCGGCCCGAGCAGCCTGTAGATAAGAGCCCTCTCTGTGAGGGTGACAGGGTCACAGCACTACCACAACAGGACTCCATAGGTCAGCAGAGCGCTCTGACTAACTTCCATCTGCAAGGACATCTGTCAAGTGTCAGCATTTGATGACGCCTAACGAGAAGGGGTTAATACCTGAGAGTGACGCGGCGTGAGAGCAGCCCCGGCAAGCTCAATGTGGCCCTTCCACCTCTCTATCATTGATCAAGTGTCAATAAATATTTCTGCATTCAACATCAAAGTGCCTCCTGAGGCTCCCTCCCTCCCTGCAGCACAGATTAAAGATTTCCTTCACAGATTTTTTTTTTCAAGGGGAGGGGATGTTTTTCTCACGGTTGCTGATTTTGCTGCATTTGTGCACACTTGGAAGTTTCCAGCACGGAGGTGATGATGTTTCCCTTTGGGGCTTTTTTCTTCCAGATAGGTTGGAGGTAATGGGGGAGAGGACAGGGATTTGGACCACTCTTAGAAAGTTTCCAACCCCCCTGACAGAAATAACTCAGGGGCAAACTTCCACAACTTCTTCTGTCTAATCTGCACCAACCGCTTTACTGCTGTTATCTCACAGAGTGCAATCCAGCCAGATATACATGTGTGTGACCACCTACACATCAAGGCGTTTAAGATTGTGTTTTGAGGATAAGTGATGCTGACAAGGTGTGTTCTTGCTCCCTGCTGGGCTCCCAGTAAAATAGGAAGCGCTAACTGCTAATAATCCAATGGACTGACTGATTCTAAACAGGCAAAGTCCGCATGAGCTGCTCCTCACTCAGCGTCCCCCTGTGTCACGCTGTCACATCATGTTTAATGCCCATTGGGGTGTCGGCTAATTTGTGCAGTTGTGTGTTATTTTTTGTGGGACTTTGTTCCCTCTGTAGCGTCCGTTAACCAAGACAGACGGCACAAGTAGAGCAGCAGATGGGAACCGGTGTGATGGTGTACTTAAAGACTGTCCTCAGAACAGCTCATCACTTACTCGGGGCTTGTGGTGTCATTACAGAGACGGCCCTTCTGTCCAAACACACTCACTGTGGCGTGGCTTCAGACGGTTACCATAGCACTCACAAAATGCAGCCTGTCAGTCAGCCTGACTGACTCACGAGGCAGATTAGACCGAGGTTGAAGACCCCTCAGCTCATTCTGAGGCAGCACTGTGGGTTGGTGGGACAAATCGCCTCCTTGAAGGAAGAAATGTGATTTCAGCACTGACTCTTATTATGTTGGGCTTGCATTTTCCTCCTGTGCCTGCATTGCTTTGAGAATTTGGAACTGAAGTGACTGTAGAAAGTGTCACTCAACTGAGTGTCACTAAACTGAGCTCAAAGTCGAGACAAGGCGCTGAATGACGTCAATGACTAATTTACATAATTAGTGATGAAGTTTGGTTGTGGAGTAGTGTGGCCCTCATGTTTCCTCTGATTGCAGCTGGGAGTGCAGACTCACATGGCATTTGTCCAAATGGGGCTGCCGTACTCGGCACCCAAGAGGGTTTGTCCAGCTGTGTGTCTCAAACTGTGCAGGTGGCCCAGAATTGGTAGTGACAGTGGGCAGAATGGTACATCAGTTGCCTAAACACCAGAAAGAGTTGTTGGATTTGTCACTGCTCATTTTTTGGCAAATAAAGTCTTAAAGAGGTTTGCGAGAAAATCATGATGTTGTCAACACTGGCTGCAGGTGTAAGTGTGTGTGAGGCCAACAGACTAGTGAGCTGTCCTCCTGTGTACTCTGGTCAGTAGCCAGTGTTGGCTGGTCCATATATCAGATGGAGTGAGTTGGAAAGATCAGGAGAAGGATGTCTAAAGTACACATTATTTTGACAGCTGTTTGCAAGTATCTTTTTTTGTTTGTTTCATGGAGTAAGAGTCGACAAGGGGGTTGTTTCTGGTAGTGCTTGGGATTTCTGTCCCTCTGATGTTGTGTGGATCTGTATGGTCTGTGTGCAGCTGTGTGGCCCTTGATGCCATCGACCAACTCCCCATTTGGGACAAATAAAGTTCATCTCATCTCACTGGCTTAACGGTGACAACAATGTTATTTAGTACTGAGCAAATTGCTCGTTCAGCAGTTCGGTTTGAGAAATGTACTGATGCCAGATCAAATCAAATACCTGCAAATTTAATTTGAGGAAAGAAACGGGATTCAGCAATATAATTTACACTTGATATTCAGTCACAGTCATTGTCACATGACCTGTAATTAAATGTCTTACTGTCTTATTTTCACATTAAAAAAAGGTTGGTTTACAAACATATCCAACATATTTTTGCTGACATTTTTTCCTTTCTGTCAGCCACAAAACAAGTGAGTGTATCGAGTTGTTTCTGTCAGCACTAAGTTATGTGTTTCTATAACTTTCCTGCTTTTAGACCCACCTTGTTATCTTTCAGTGGGTCACGCTGTACACCCATTAGCCTTTTTCGAAAAAGTCTTTTTACTTGATGATAGTCATCCATGTTTCTATAAAAGAAAAAGAACAGAGCATCAAGAAAAGAGCATCAGCCACCGTTATTTACCACTTAAAAGGAAGGTTCAGCTAGTTCAAGCAGAACTCTTCTATTATCGGTTTGCAAATACCCTGCTTCTTTTAAAAGAAATCTAACATGATTAAAGCTTAGACGGCTTTTCACAGAGCTCTGGCAAGACACGGGGAGTCAGGACCCCGTCTGCATCGAGAATGTCATCATCTGCTGCAGATTTACCAAAGAGATGTTTCTGAGGGGAGAATAGGGCTTGTCTGAACCAATTACAACAGTCTAAGACAACCAGTGGCTCTGACATGACTCTCAGTTTGCATTAAGGCCTTCCTCTTCAATGTCCAGTTAGCATAAAACACAGATTTAATGCATTTTACTCTGTCTTTTTTTATTGCCGCCAGGTTTGCATCCCTTGATAGATAGAAATTTTGAATTAATACACTGACCTTCTGGCTTCACGGTGACATAGCAAGAAGCGTGGCATTCAAAGGTTTTCCTCCCACAGTCCAAAACACATGCAGGTCAAACGATCCACAAGTAAATCTATGTTGCTGCCCTCACTTGAGGTCATGAAGTTTGGGTCAAGAGAGAAAGAACAAAAACCTCAAGTTGTCATTATTGGATACACCCCTTCCAGAGAGGGAGAGCAGTCTCTCTTTTGGGTGCCTCCTGGTCACCTCCATGGGGAGCTGTTGTAGATGTGCCCAAACTATAGGAGAAACGTCCAGATGGTAACCCTTTCTCCCTAACTACCTAAGCTCTTCCAGCTGTTTACGGCAGTTATCCACAGATTCAGTGTAAAACCTTCTCACCTCTGTGTTAGAGATAACGGCCTCTGTTCAGATCATTGTTTGAACCCACACATACAGTTAGTGGGAAGGTCATCTCTTTCTTGCTTTTGGGTCTCATAAGACAGCAATATGTTGTCAGGTGATAGGCCTCTATCTTGACCCTTGGCCCCTGAATGGCAGGGACACTCAGTGGGCCACAAGCTTCTTGGTTCTGTCAAGATTTGCATCTTGCTGTTCCAATAAACTCTGTCCACATCGAACTGGACCAAAACTTTTTACGACACTACCAGGAGGAGACCCTGAGGAACACTCAGGACACGCTTGAAGGGGTTATGTTAGCTGGCCTGGGGACTCCTCGGTGTGGCCTGGGGACACCTCGGTGCCCCCCCAGGAATAGCTGGAGGACATGTCCAGGGAGAGGGGCATTTGGGCATCTCTGCATAGACTGCTGCCCTGAATTAGCAGACAATGATGGATGGATGGAGGTCAAACTGAGGTATATGTTTTGCTGTGATGAACTGTGATGGGCAACCTGTCCAGAGAGTATCCTTCATTCACCCAATGTCAGCTGGGGTCCCCCTGCAACCCTTGTGAGTGACAAAAGAATCAGACAACCTTAAATTAGCTTCGATGACAAACTGTAGTCTAATCCATACATGGAACTTTCAAAAAGGCTGAATGGTTGTAATGTGATTTAGCCTGTTTGTCCCTAACTGTGAAATTGCATGAAAAACATCCTGGTGTGTTGAATAGACTATTGTCTAAAGTGTGAAGGTTTGGACATTTAACAGCCTGTGCAGGGATCAGGAGAAGTCCCAGGCCAGACAAGGATTACATTGTCCGACTGTCAGTCTGGAAAGAGTTATTATTAAAGTTTTCCTTTCCAGAACCTTCGAAAAAAAAAAGAACAACACCCGGACGAAGACTGAATGATTACAAACGTATTCAGAAGCACGTGACCTTTCAAACTAACTAAACTTGCGACGGATAATTCACAGGTTATAAGATGACAGCCAAGGTCACAGTCCAATCCACGACAACCTATGTTTTGATCAAATACCCCTTGATGACCTTCAGACTGTGCATGAGTTGGTTCGATGGGGCGCTTGAAACTACAATCCAAACTTGGGCTCCCACCAAAGGAGCATCACACCTCCGGTGAAGCATGGAGAAGACAGACAGGGTGGTCAACTTCGCCGCTCACCGTGGGAGCTGTAACAGCTGCTTCCTGACAGGATCACCTGATGGAGAATGTCAATCATCCGTCAGTGAGGGGAATGATAAATGATACTGTACGTCCTGAAACTTTCTTTCCCTCCTGGTGTTTACACAGCTCTTCATGTTTTGTTTTGTTTTTTGAGGAGAATGAGACAGGCATCCATATTCATCAGCCCCTGTGATTAATCCGTGTAAATAACCCGGTGTTGGGAAAAGTCAATGTTTGTCTGGGGAATCACAACACGCTCTGTTTTGTTCATGTCAAATTTTGAAAACTGACAAACAGACTTTGATAAAGTCCCATTAAACAAGTGATTAAAGGTCTGTCTGCTGGTGGATTTCATTCAAAAAGCAGCTTCATTTCAACAGTTCAATATGTTTTGTTGTTCCACACAGATATTGAGGAAGATGGGAAAAAAACTTGCACTTTCCATGATACAGAATGTCAACCTCCTCTGTCTTTTACCTGGACTGTGACCAGGAGGAATTGAACCCTACCAGCAGAAGGCGGAGCCACTCCACCCCACCTCCACCATGGACACTCACCGTTCCTTCACAATGGAGATGCCAGTTAAAAAAAAAAAAACAAGCTTGGAACCATCATGAAACCAAGAGCACCTAGACAATACGACCTGAGTTGCTGTTTTAATCTGCTTGGGGAGATTACTTCACTGCATTTAGGCTGTTCCACCCTCACCACACATACCACGAGCAGTGAGCTGAGGCCATACAGTGACGGTAAAGCTGTCAGGTCTTTATAGCAGCAGTGAGAGGATCCTCATCCTGACTGTGGCTCAATCCGGTCAGGTGTGGACTGAAACCAACGGGCTCACAGAAGCACGCGGGTCTGTGATTCTGTCACCTCTCAGGACCAGGAGTGTCCACCTTGGCTTTTGAGCCTTGCTCAAAGGTTCTCTGCACAAGAGTGAAGACATGCAGTGGCCAGTAACTGCAAAGAGCAAGCTTCCCCACACATCAGTAGAACCCCTCAGAGTGAAAGCACAAAGCAGATTCTTTTGTCATCAAAAAAGTATCTTGTGGGGGTTTTCCTTGACATCTTCAGTGCAGACTGAAGTACAGAAGTTCAAAAATCAGCCAGAATCACCTAAATGCTGAAAGTTTTCCACCATTTGTCAAGACCTGTATATCTTTTGTGGTTTGTTTTAGGAAGGCCTATTCTATTTGCTGCCCAGCTGCCAGTGGTGCCAAGCGAATGTCAGGCACATGTTTCTGTGGGGAGGATTTTTTCAGTCTGTTGTCTTAATCAGCTCCTGAGTTGACAAGCTAAGTGAAGACAGCAATGAGTAGCTGCTGGTGCTCAGTGACTGTCACTCCTGTCTCATGTCTGAGTCACTGACAATACGTGGGGAGGGGGGTACAAGAACACATGGTGCAACAACAGACTGAGGCAACGACACTCTTGAGAAGTGAGAGGAGTCTGAAAGGGAACGGAGGGAATTGAGACACAGAGATGCAGCAACAGACAAAAAGGGAACAAAAGCGGCTTTGTCTGCTTCAAAGATGTCAGGAAAAAGAGATGGAACCGAAAGAAGAGGACTCGAGTTTTTCCCACCTGTCAGCAAATTACGAATCATTTAAATCCTAAAGCCTAAAAAAGTCTAGCATACGGAAGCAAAGTCCTGTGTTTGGATGAAGTGGGGACGTGCGTTCCATGTATATTCAGACTGGAAAATGCAGAAAGCACAGTAGAGAACACGTCCTGAAGTCATCAGCTGAAAAATAATGAGGCGCAAAGAAGTGGGTCGAAAAACAGAGAGACTCTCATCACAATCTCAAGCTAAGTCAAACGTGGGCATGTCAAGGAGGGTGAAGCACTGTCAACGTGGCTCAGAGCGCTCACCGTGCTATCTCATCAAGATGATCCACTTTCTTCGCCGGTGATAAGGAGGACTCGTGCCTGTGAAGTTATAATCCATGGCTCTCAAGTTATAGTGCATCCATCCTCCTATTCATCAGCCTTCTCCAGGACAAAAAAGATCCAAAGGGTTGTTAAATCTTGCGACGATTCAGTGGAGGGCTGTTGTGATGGTGTCCTCTGTGGAGTGGTTGGTCCCGTATACAAATTGATGTTTGTCCAGGTCAGGTGGGATAACAGACCCCCTTGGTGAGAGCTCCATTCTCTCAGCGCCCTTCATGGCAATTGGTGTCAGTGCTTTAAAGACTCGGGTCCCGTAGAGCAGTTGCTAAAGTTTCGATGTGCATTTTCAGTTGTATCATAACATTAAATTTTGAATAAGTTTCTCACAGACAAGGTTTTACAGGACCTGTGATGGTTTGTATGAGAAAAGTGGTGATTACTATACTTGCAAAAGTGGATCAAGCATGTATTAATAAATGCTTTGAGAATAGCAGGACCATTGCTACCTTAAAGAAGCCTCCTGACACATCAGGTGGTGTGAGCTTGAGTCCGTCATCAGTCGCATGATGATTCTGTGCTTGGCTGCTGCATGGTCAAGAGCTCTTTCAAGTTAATTTTGTTTTCATAACTCAGTTAATAAAAAGATAACAGGATGATCAGGATGCTATAAAATGTATCACCATTTCCTCCGACACGGCTTCCTGTTCCTGTTTTATAAATCTCACGGACCACTCACCTAAACTCACACACACACACACACACACACACACACACACACACACACACACACACACACATGTCACGTCATCTCACAGAGCCTCCATCAATCAAGGCTTCAGTCTAACTGATTGATTCTGCGAGTGTAATCATTGCACATTGATGTGTTTTCTCCACTCACAAGGAAATACTCCAAATGAACAAACCAGCCACTTAAGGTCGATCGTCGGTCGCGTCTTTTTGGAGGAGGCTCCTCGCTGTGATATTGTGTGGCAACATTACAATGGATATTGTAGGCTGTGATGAAAACGGCCGGCTGCCACATAATTAAGCGAGCCGGATCCTGGTTGTAGATACTCGGGGCTATTAAAAAAGGCGTGACCAGCTGAAGAGAGGAAGAAGGAGCCTGCCTGTTAATAACTCTTGTCAAACCTACAAGATAATTACAAGCTCAGTATCAAATTGAACCCTTTGAACTGTCAATTGCAATTCCACCCACTGCCTTTTACACACACATACACACACAATCCAACACACAGTTTCAGACTTAGAATCTTGGCTGGCACCGGTATAAAGACGGCAGGTTTTTTCATTTCGGGCTGGCTTTGAGGAAGTTTTTCTTGGCACCATGTGCGACACGAGTTGAGCAGTGAAAAAAATGAATCACAATACGAGGTCAACCTTGTCATTTTTTGAGCACTGAGATTATATAGACAAGGCAAATCACCTCAATGTGGACTGGCCCACTCATGGGAAGGTTGAATTTACTCAGCATTGTAAATGTGGGCCAAAGCCTTCCTCACAAACTGCTGCTCGGGCCACTACAGGTGGTGAACGCAGGGAAATTAGGAAGAGGAATTAAAACAGTAAACCCTCAGGTTCACTGCAACTGTACTCAGTTGTACTCACCTTTACACCATCGCACAGAAGCCCCAAAGTGAGGAAACTCCCGGTCTGATTGCAGGTTATGAGGCCATCCTGTGTTGAGATCCCATGTTCTCTGTGTGTACCTCTGTGTTTACCTCCACAAAGCCACATACAAAGCAAAGAAAACGTTTATGGCTCTTGAAACCTCACACAGACAATGTCAAAAGCAGGAGCCTTCAAAATAAAAGTAACCAGCAGTTTCTCAGGTCTGCACTTTGCCCTTTTCTCAAAACAGTTTTTTTTAAAAAAACTTTTTTTTTTTTCCTTAACTACGACACACATTCATTCATTCTTCTCCTGGACTTTGTATTTTTTTTTATCCAAAACATAAGAACGCTGCAGTTGCATCGTGCTTGTCGTATTCCCAGACAGGGTCTTCATGGCTTAAGCTTTGCACGCTGATGACTTTTGCTTCATCTGTCTTGACATCGTCCTTGATGGACATCTCAGCTGAACGCCAGCGTGTCGATGTGCGGCGTGTCGCTTAGTTTGGACATATTCAACTTTGGATCCCACGGAAGATAATCAGATTCACATCACACAGTTTGCAGGAAGCTTAAGGGGGTCCTGGCAGAGGGAGGAGACCCCCTGCAGAGGAGGATGGATGGATGGATTAATGGATGGATGGATGGATGGATGGATGGATGGATGGATGGATGGATGGAAATTACCCTTGCCATTCTCATGCTGGTGTTAGTTTCATTATTGCAGTCACAAAATTATTTTCAGCTGACTGAATGTTGGCCAGTTATTGGAAGATGTAAAATATGTAGAACATTATAACAGACACGATAAGTGACAAATTATCTCATCATGATGGCGCCTGTCACTGGATTTGATGGATTGAGCAGCAAATGAACTGTCATCACTTGAAGTTGATGTATTAGAAGCAAGAAATTGGGAAAGTGTCATCGTGTGCACAGTTGTCTTGCCGATCAGCCCACGGTGGCCACATGACGGGGTCCGACCTTCGGCAGACGCCAGTGTCGGTGGGACATGTCCAGTTCTGAGCTCAGCACCTCATGGAAGCTGTACAGAAGACAGCCTTTTGTCTCGCTGGTTTTCATGAGCAGTGAAAGGTTGCAACACTGCTTCTGAGAGGAAAGAGACAGACTGAATGGTAAAGGACTTGTACAGCACAAATAAGGTGCTTTAGCAGTCTCAATGCACTTGCAAGTCAGGTTCTCCCACCTAAAATCATTCAGAAGTGGTGGTGCCTGCTGTATGCTCACATAACAAAAGGGGCAACTTGGGCAACTTCAGTGTTTTGCTGGAAGACGCTTCTGTGCACAGTGAGCTGAAGGAATCAAGCCACCAACCCCTCATGTTCAAAGTTTTACTAAGAAACTGAAAGTTTCTTGATTATTTGAGCTTTTTGTCTTTTACCACTGAATCTTGTCTGCCGACTTTTATCACAACTGATGAGGCGCTTTATTGTTCAGGCTGCTGCTACCTGCCCGCCCCTATAGGGGGGCAGTGATACACAGGAGGACAAAGCTCAGGGCGACACTCACTTTTAACAGTTCTGTGAATCTGATTTTTTTGCTTACCTGGATTGTTTCTGCTCGCTCGGGTTGCAGTCATCTGCTGCTCTCTAGGAAACTGACTTGGACATTACTGTTGAACTGCCAAGAGGAGTGCGAGGGTGAAAGATCGATGTTCAAGATGCATCAACTTTTACTTTGAGCGAGATATACACATTAATATCGATATAGATTAATATATGTCTGAATCATAGTCACAGAGCCACTCTAATGCTGTTTTGATCCCCTCCACATACCTTCGCCGACTGCAGCGGACACGAGGAGGAGCAGGAGAATCGAGGCAGGAATCACGTCTGTGTTTTGCAGACATGGGAGATTTGCAGCAGAGACGCAGTCTGATGTTCTGTGGAGATCCTGAAACACGGCTAATCTCTTTCTCCATTCACGGCGACATAAAGCCAAATTGAAACAGCACGCTGCGTTCAGACCGTCAGGTCCAGAAAGTTTCCAACCTCTGAACGAAATCAAATCAGCAGCGTTGTGCAGAATAATGGTCCATTGTGGAGCAGGCAGCTTTTACTCAGATGCTGTCACTACTGAGCCCAGACACCTGCCTGCTACAAGCTGTTTAAACTGCTCTATTGTAGCATTTTTAGCCATGAAAGCAGCACGCGGTGATATCGTATTGTTCACTTTTAATAATGTCAAACAATTTGACACCTAAAGTTTTGATTTTTTCATGTTACTTTACAAACAGTAATTATTCATCAATATTTATATCCTATGTTGCCATTCAGCAAAAAAATGACTCTTCTCAGTCTCTCTCCAGCTGTTAGTCTGTGTGGGACCTGCAGATCTTTGTCCCACTGTGTGGGTTCCTGCTCCACGTGTTGATCTCCAGCGTCGCCACTGGCCACACAGTTATTGTGAAGGGCCAAACGTGCATAAACAACACTTGGCCTGTCAGGGAGATTTGTGTCCATGGGTGGCCTCGGGGCTTCAGTTGACCAATCACTGTCACACAAAGTCCAAAGTCCTTTGCTGTTTTTGTGTAGCTGTAAAGCATTGTCTCCTAAAAAGTACAACAGACAAGCATACATTCAAGCTTCCAAAAAACACCAATACACACTGTCAGCATCTAAACGAAAGGCTCAAAATATTTTCGCCTGCAGAGTTTGTCACAGGAATGGCGCCTCAGTACACAGTACAATGGAGGCATTTTGATTCCTCCAGATTTGTCATGCTGACTATTATTCATGAGCAAGTGCACATAATGCGTCCATCTCAGCTGGATGGTGCGGCAACAGAAGAGTCTGGTCACAGAGTGTGTGTGTGTGTGTGGGGGGGGGGGGGGTCCCCCTGTCTCGTCTGCAGCAGGAAGTAACCACTCACTTTTTGTTTGTCCAAATGTTGTGTTGGACGCACTCGGCTTTCCAAGATGACAGCCTGGCAGCCAATGCACACGGCAAAGTTGGGCAGGTGATTCAAATCAAGCGGTGACAGTGTGCAGAAGAGCTTCGAAGCACCAGAATGAAACAGGAGATTTGTCGCTATCGCTTTTGACCAAAAAAAAAACAAACGTCACCAGGAGAATTCAGGAAGTCACTAGATTCAGTGAGAAAGTTGCCAAGTTGGCAACGCTGCCGGATCATGTTGCTTCTCTGAAAAATTCGAGCAGTTGGTTACCTCATTTTCGGAATATTTACAGACTCGTGCAAAATGTGGGAAAAAAATGGTTCGCCTGGCCCTGTTCTTACTCTACTGAGAGGCGCCGTCACTACAGTCTAGGGGTGCTAAAGTTTTTCTGCCAAAAACAGAAAAGTAACATTTCTTCAGCATTTAAGTGAGTTGACAGAAGACAAAAACAAAACAAAAAAAAATACAACACAACACTCAATCACAAACCCTTCAAATTATTTTCCTGTGCACAAATAATGATGATATACCGATTTATGGGAGCAGCAGGTCAGTCATTCTTACATTAAGCAAAGTGATTTGAAACCGTTTTTGCGAGATAGTACTTTGCTAAAATGAACCAATAAATTTACAAATGTGAAAGAAGAATATTTTTGGGAAGAAAAAATGGGCCAAACTTCATTCGTTTAATATCACAGATATTATGAGTTCAATCGAACTGCTGCTGTGCAGTAGCATCTGTTATATTCCCAGCGTGCATTATTGAAGAGGTCTTGTCTTAGGAAGAAGTGGTGAGATGGTGAACATTTTGAGACTGCACCCACATGATGTACAGTATTCTTCCAGTTTCCCTGGCAGAGGGACTCTGTCCTTGTTAGGATTTGGAGGGATCTTTGAAATGGGGGGCCCCATTCGTGGAAACGCTTCGCTCTCCCTAAGACGCAGCCCAGAAAGTGAAAAACACAATGTGTCTCTTCCCCACCTGTCAGTTTTTCTGCTCGTCTTTGTGTCCATGCAAGAATCTTAGCAAACTCTTGCCATTTTACACAGAGAAGTGAAAAACATAAGTCACAACGTTGGCGTGATGTGTTTGAAATTGAATGTCTTCAAGCATCAAAAAACTTCATAATCTGAAAGTGTCCTTTTGAAAACGGTGAGGGTGCTCGGAGCAGAACTGACCCCTACTGAAACTGATTCCAGCCTCTGGACTCACTAAATTGGGCCTGTTAACATGCATATTACAGAGTAATTTCCTTTACCAGACAACAGTTGTAATCTGATTATAATCTGCTCTGCAGGTCTGTCAGATCCATTATTAGAACTGCATACACTCAAATGTTGTGTGACTACGGTACATATGTGCATGTATCCTCCCAAGAGCAGTGAAATTACAGATGATAACATGTAAAATATTTATTTGCTTGTTTTTCAATTTGGTTTTTGAATGCATGTCTATGTATTGGAACCAATATAAACAATATCCCGACAACTTAAAAGTCTCTAGAAATGTGACGTTATTGACACATTGCATTTCCTGGAGTAAATGCAGTGTGATTTATGAATTAGAAAGTAAAAAAAAAAAGATATAAAATGTTTATAGTGAGAAGTAAAATGAGCACAATCACTGTCTTTCGCATAAGTGTGAGGAGTGCCATTAATAGCTGAAGCCTTACGATTCACTAGATTGGTGCAAGTAGCACGAGTGCCGGTGATAAGTTAAGCACTACAGTTATCCTTATTATTACTGATACAAGGAGTGCTAGCATGCCTGAGAGTTACAATTAGCATGATCTTAGCAAAAATGCTCGTAATATTAGGGCTGACCACTTCTCAGAAGCCCCAAGAGTTTGGAACTCCTGAGTAAGATGATGCTGTGTGACATCATAACCAAATTTGTGTCATTAACTATTTACCTGGGTGGGATCAGTGAAGGGGTTTGCACTTTCATGGATCATGAAATCACGGTGTGGTCACAGAGTGGTGTGGAGCTCCCGTCTCCTCTGACTGCTGCTTGAAATGGACACTTTCACAAATTCTGAAAGTAGCCTAGTTTGCAACACTGCCTGCAGAAAGTTAACAAATTTAAGAAGAAAGTGATGATTGGTTGAACGAGGGACATGGAATGACTATTGGCTCACCGGCGTCCAGGAGCTGGACGGGATCTGGCACACATGACGACAATGATGTCCCACTGTGTGAATAGTGAGTCATGGTTCTAAAAGAGAATTTTAACCAACAGTTTTTTTTTAATTATCTCATTTTACAGTGTCAGACATCACAGCTTGGTGGGAGAAAATGTTAATTTAACATTAGGAGGTAAATTGAAAAGAGAAAGGTGAAACAGCTGGCTGGCATCTCTGCCTCAGTCCATTCATCCATGGCCTCAGTTGGACAGGACCTGGACCACTTCTTGTTTCTCACCAGTGCCAAGTGTCACATGTTTGAGTCTTCTTGGCATGAATATTTAAAGAAAAAAAAACAAAACAAAACAACAAAACCCAAACACAGATACTTGAACAACGTAACCTGAAACTTTTCAATGGAAACTTGTCCAGAACCACAACAGCAAAACATCTACGACTATTTAAATGTTGTGATTTTTTTTTTATGTAGAAACAAAAACAGATAAGTGAAACCTGTCAGCACTGACTCATTTAATGCTCATCTGTTTGTTTTCTGTAGTTGTTGCGGTGATGGAGGAATGACACATTCTTTGCCATGGTTTGTTGGGAAAAGCCATGCATGTCCTCTCATACCTGTGTGCGCGCTACACAGCAAACAGAAATAAACAAGCTGAAAAAAGATGCAAGCCAAAGTTCATTTTGTCATTCAAAAAAAAAAAATAAAAAAAGAGGAGCAGAATGTGAGAGGGGATGGAAGGATGTTGACACCAATTTGCCCTTTTAAATGTGTCTCTGTGGAGAAGCGGCACAGCGGGGAGCCTGAAGAAAGAACACCACGAGCAAAGGAAGTGGGAAGAAAACACTGTTTTATGTCATGCCGCTCCTGTTTCTATGTGGGAGGCGTCATTAGAGGGGGTTTTGGAGGTACAAAGGCAAAACCGTCCTACAGGGAGCAGCCGACGGAGCCCCAGAGGAAATAATAAAATACATCTTACTCAAATAAACACTGTATGAAAGCCTGCACACAATTTATTTTTACCTCGGCATCTTCTTCTGCACTTGTTGGTGCTTACACTGCAAAAGCATCAGCCCTTGTCAAGTCCAACCGTGTTTAGTCTGAGATGTAACGAGATCAGACAGGAAACCACTGTCATCCACTGAGTGGAATACAACTGAAAAATTACAGTTGTTGTGTTTTTTTTCATTCTCTACTTTTGTTTTTGAGGGTTTTTTTTGGAAGAAAAAAAAAGTCATGTCCAAACCAAATTACTAACTTTTTTGTTATAAAATCCCATAAATAATCACTTTGACATGCAAGAGAGACGACGATCAGCAGCACTGGAGGAGCTGACCAGTTGTGATCCAACCCTGCATGTGTGCAAACTTTCAGTCTGTGTAGGTTGCAGATTAGTTCAACACTGACACAACGTGCGATAAATTATCAGAAGATTAATGTGATCAATCATGCTCAGGGAACATCTCAGCTAATTCACAGTCTGGTTCATTTATATTTTCCATACACAAGACTTGAACAAGTAAGAGGAAATGAATTCATCATGGTGATTCCTTTTTTTTTTTTTTTCACAGGTACTCAGTTTAATCTTTACAGACTGAATGAAACCAACCTCCAGTGCCTTCAGCTTGACTAATGCAGCAAAGGGAACCATGGACTGACCTTTGGTGAACTCATTAGGCCGCAAGTTAATGTGAAGATGTTAGCGAGAAACCTTGCAGCGCACTCTGGTTTTTGGCAAAGATGTTTTTGGCACACTTGACAGGTGCCTGGGCTCTTATGAAACGACATCCTACAGCAGAGGCTGAGGCCATGCCACGCTCGCTCCCTGTGACTCATATTTATTCTATACCTTCCTACTGAAAGGCACTTATCTGAAATTGGCAGCTCCTGCGTGACCTCAACCATCTTGGCCAAATGTGTTGTGTAAGAAAAGATGTCTGGGGGATAAAAAAAAAACAAAGAAAAAAACAGGAAATGCCCCCCCATATCTATTTAGTTAATGTACTTTGAAGACTGAGGAAGAAACGCAAAGTGCATGCAGGGTCATGGAAAAACAGATCACACAGGACGTGAAAGCTTCTGCGAGAGTGAGAACCATGGAGAGCGTTACTTTCATACATCGCCTGACACACTTGAACCAGGGGTGTCAAACATCCGATAGGCCAGACTCTCAAGCTGATTTTAGAGTAGAGTAAAAAATGACAACAAACTTATGTTGCTAGTTTGGAAATGGGTGATATTACTCAAGGGAGGAGTTAAACCCAGCTTCCTCTCTATAAGCAATACGTCTAAAAATTTTTGGGAATACAGATTCAATTGATTTGTTTTTCTGGACAAAAGTTAAAGTTGTTGTCCTCAGTACAAGGCATGTACTATGTAATGTTACTCGTCCAGCCTGATTTTGGCTACACGTGGCTCCTAATCCAGCACGTTTGACATGCCTGCACTAAAACCAATCAGGGCTCCATGAGCGTTGGCTGATGAGGACGGCACCGCTGACAGGACACATGTTGTTATAAGCATCAGAAATACACCACGGTCTGTCCTCGGTTAATGTTCAGAGGACATGCAGGATAGAAGTGGTGCCAAAAACGACTATAATGTGAAATTTCCTTGGATGTGTTCTTTTTTTGGTGTGTCTTGTATTGTATTTCCACTTAGCTTTTACAGTTGACCTGCCCCTTGTAGAAAGATCTCTGGACTTTCTGCGCTCGAGTGATCGTGTTCCTGTGATCACCCAAAAGGGTTCGTATCCTCTCACCCTCGGCGTGTAATAGTCTTTGCAATCCTTACTTTCCGCAACTGTCGATTTCTGGTTGTTTTTTTAGCATCACCCCGGTGGACTGTTTTTTCATGATGTTAACTTTCACTCTGCTTCAGGTTTTTGACACCTGAGGGCTCATTTTTGGCAAATGTTCCAGTTTCACCCAAAAACTATAGGAGCACTGTGGCTATTAAGTGTGACTGAGACACTGAATAGAAATATCATGTACCATAAAAAAGTAATGGAAATGGGTCTGCAAATTTCCTCTGAATTGTGATACAGGAGGGAGTGTTTCTCAGTCCAACAATCTTAAAGCTGTCTCTCTTTCTTTAAACTGGCATTAATGTTTTGTGTCGTGTTTCGGGCCATTCTACTTCTAGGGACGTTGTTGTAATGAAATCTGAGCATCTGCTTAATTTTGGTGATTCTCAGAGTGGTGTGTTTCGTTCACATTTGGCCTAATATCACACTGTGAAGTTGCCTTCCTGAAAAAACCTTTTGACCTTCAACTGAATGACAGAACGACTCACTGCCTTTCTTTTTGGTGTGACACCCATTCGGCTAATATGGGGCGATGGAGGATTTCAAAACCTTTTCATGAGCCCAGTTTCCTCAGCGACAAATTGCAAGTAGAATGACAAAAACTGAGCTTGCATTTCAAGAATTGCAACAAAACTTGTGGTTAATGAAAACCAACAAAAGCACCTCAGTTGAGCCACTATTGTCTTTGTGGCTGCCGGCCGCCTGTACGTCACGCCAAGGCCGCCGGGGTGGCTTCACTCATCACACCAATTTGCTTCACCGCTTCTGCTGAAAGCCCACTTACTGTGTTGAAACATAAACAATCTGGCTTCAGCCGGCCTGCATGAATCGCTTTGCCAGCCGACTAAAGACGGGAATACGTTCCACAAATCCACTGTGTGAACGCAGTGAGTGAGAAGAACAAGGGCTGGAACTGCTGGCCCTGCACTTATCGATTTACATATTTGGCCGGCTTTAAGAGTGTATCAGCAGGATTTTCACTCACAACATGCTTTATTGCTGCCAATAACAGGATCTTTGAAGAGAGAGTGGTGTGTCCTCTGAAGGAATTTAGTGAGTAACAATGTACTATTACTATTATTTACTTATTATTTGCTAGAATAAGGGTGAAAAGTTTGTCTTAAGGATTTGTGAGTGCCTTCAGTGAATAAAGATTGTAACAGGTGTGTAGTTCAGTTAACTCTCGCAGATCACCAGTCTGCAACTTTTACAATGGGGCTTTGAGCCTCTCCAGTTTATGTTTTTGGTTGAATGTTTTATGATCATTGCTTCTCCCCACATTCCCTACACTTCTTTGAATCCTGATCTTCCTATAGTTCCGGTTGATAATTGCCCTCTCCCCTACCATGTCCCCTACCAGTGAGAGATGAGATGGAGGCACCAGCCCTGGGACCAAGGAGATAAGAAGACAGAGCAAGGGACAGTCAGGGTTTTTTCTTGGCTGAGCAAATGACGCATCTGTTGTCTGCTATGGAGAAAAGGGCGCAGAGCTCTGCTTCCCCACATTAAAATCTGGTTGTAAGATTATTTTGATTGGCGAATTACTTTCTTCTTTGGAATTGATCAATGACTCCATTTGAATCCAATGAACGAACACACAGGAATTCAGGAGGTCAATAAGAGGACAGAATTCCAACACCTCCAACCACCTCCAGGTGACTCTGCTGCACTTCCTCCTCCATTCATCTCAAATGTCTCCCGTGATTCTGATCCATCAACAAACCGTCGCATCCTTACTGGGGCTGAAATTTATACAATCCTGTTGATGCCAAAACATTGGTGTGATCCGTTTTCTTGTTAACAGGGGGTTACTGTTTGATGCATGACCGAGCATCTTTTTCCCCTCCCCTGACTTGACATGTGAGAATCCGCTCAGAGAAGGAGAAAGAAATTGAATCAGACGCTTTAAACTTCGGCGACACACTCTTCTTTCATCTGTATCCACAGCACGGCCTGACGGCGCCCGCACCTGAAGCTGCGTGTCAGACTCCACAGCCTCACCGTACTAGTCTCACCCTCTCTTTCTCTTTCTTTTTTTTATTTTTTTGATGTTTGTTCCTGGGGGAAGAGACTGTCCTGATTTCCCATCAGACATCACTACCCAGCTGCAGACCAAAGGTGGTCAGACTCGAGCGGAATCATAATACCGCCTTAAAAAGGACACGGTGAGAAGCACTTTTCGAGGGGTACAAAGGAAGCGTGTTGCTCCAGTATATTAAAAAAAACACACACTTCCAACACCCCGTGCTAGTGCCGGCTTTGAGGAGAAAGAGGGCTCTGACAAGTGGAGATGGATGAGAGTTTGGGAGGAATTTGTCGTTTAATTTTTCTGCTTTAGTCACCACAAGGCTACCTTCGGCGCACGGCGGCAACTGGAACTTCTCCAGAACGATTTTGTTTTCCCCGGGGGATTTACTGCCGGGGTGGGGGAGCATTCCGTCCATCCCCTTCACTCCCATTCCTCTTAACTTAGCTGCAGCCCATTAGAGGTAAATGGTTTGTCCAACTGAGGAGGTCATTTACGACCTGGCTTCCCCTCATGGGGTCAAAAAGTGATGAGATTTTGATCCCTCGCGAGGAACTATTAACTCTCCTCTTTCTCCGTGTTCACAGATGGCAGTGCACACTTCACTCTCCATTTGGCCACAAAATGAGGGGCTGGACGATAACTGAAGAACAAAGGAAGGGGAAATTAGGAGGAAGGGAGAGGGAAGGTCTTTTCCTATCACCTTTGACACGGCTGACTCCTCCACAGTGAAGGTAACACGTCCAGGAGAGGTCAGCGATGAGCACAAGAGGAAGCAGATACAGCCTGTTGCTAGGAGCCCGTCCTTCATGCGTTTTCGTGTCTTGAGCTTTTCGCCGCTTGCCACTCCATCTGTGCCTGGACTGTTGTACAGAAAACAGCCAGACCCCTGCCAGGACCCTCAGAAGGAGACCATCTCCAAATACAAGGCTTTGAAATATGGCTTTTAAGCAATGGTGATGGCAAATATCTCAACTGCCAGCTGCAAGAGCCCTGCAGAAAATTAGCAGCAGAGAAACAAAGGGGGGGGGGGAGTCAGGATTCGAGGATGTCATCGGGAGCCACTCTCTATCTGGGCCCCAAAATTTCCGAGTCCAGAAAAGAAGGGACAGCTGCAACTCTGCTCATTATGATCCCTTCACACAACAAGACCTATTGGGCTGTCTTAGTGTCCTACTTGTCAATTTGGTTGAGCAAATGAGGCATTTTTTAGACTAGAACTGTAGCTCACTTCACTCATTGTTCAATTTCATTTTGTTTCTTTTTGTTTCTTTTCTTTTTTCTTTTTATATCAACATTCAGTCGCACAACCATGGTGAGAAGCTGTCTTGCAGTATGCACATGCACACCCTTGTTCTCTCATGGTTGAGTGTCTCATTTGAGAGCACACAACAAATGGAAGGAGTCAAAGAATTGAACCTCCGACCAGCGTTTGGAGGACGATCTGCTCTGACCATTCGCTATGAGACTTTGAAGGAGGTTTTGGTTTTCAGATGTCAAACAAATTAAAGCCTGGCACCTTCATCAGAGCAGACTCTGGAGTCTCTCTCTCTCTCTCTCTCTCTCTCTCTCTCTCTCTCTCTCTCTGTCTCTCTCCCTCTCTCTCTCAAGCTAACCCGTATCTTCATAGCAACAAATCCTGATAGTTTTCTATCTGACTAAAGAAATTCCTTTCCCATCAGTCGGCGCCACTTTAATGACACCATAATGGAATAATCAATAATACTAAAATGACTGTCTCCAGTCACGATCGTTTATCAGTTAGGAAATTAAAAACTGAAGGCTCTTTATGTAAACACATCAGATCTGGTCAACGTTTAGAAGCAATGCAGTCCACACATTCCTGAGTGTTCCTTGTGTGTCGGACTGGACTCCGTGACTTCATGGCTGCCTGCTCGGCTAATTGTAATCATTTATTAACAGACTGACTCGTTAAAGTGTATTATGTGTATTATGTTTGTGAGTGTTGATGCTCACCCACCAGTGGGGCAGCTGGAGGATCCAACCAGAAGAGATGAATTTCTAACTAC
>JAUESE010004627.1:0-10755 GCA_032274725.1 Malacoctenus triangulatus
GCATTGGTTAGGGTCGTTAATCCACATGCTGCAGTCTTGCTGAGGGCAGGAAGTACTGCACATCAGATTCCTGATTGAGGCAGAGAACCTACAGAAGGGAGATACAAAAGGACAGAGGACGGACTACAGGGGAGACACATGGGGTTAGTCACATACAGTAGCTACATGAAAGAGTGTTACGGATTAATTATAAGCTTTGTGAAATAAAAAAGTTTTCAGATTGTTCTTAAAAGCAGAGACTGTGCTCGCTTCTCAAACTGCAGTAGGAAGTTTGTTCCGATTGCAGAAGAGCCCAAAAGCTGAAAGCTCGGCCTCCTATTCTACTTTTAGATGTGCTAGGAACTTCCAATAGTCCAGCACTTTGTGAACAAAGAGTTCTGCTAGGCTGATATGGCACCAACAGCTCCCCAAGATATGAGCGGGCTTGCTTGTTTAAAGCTTCATAGGTTAAGAGAAGGATCTTAAATTCTACTCTAAATTTCACAGGAAGCCAATGAAGAGACAACAGGATTGGAGAAACGTGATCTCTCCTGTTGGTTCCTGTCAGGACTCGTGCTGCTACATTTTGAATCAGCTGTAGACTCTTTAACGAGTATTTTGCACACCCCGATAACAAGGAGTTACAACAATCTAATCTACATGTAACAAATGCATGAACTAATTTTTCGGCATCACTCTGAGTGAGCATACTCGTGATTTATCTAATATTATGAAGGTGAAAGAAAGCGGGTCCTGCAGACCTGTTTAATATGTGTGTCAAAGCACAAGTTCTGATCAAACATGACTCCTACGTTTTTCACAGTGGCATGCGAATCACATCCAATGTGATTACCCTTTCTGATAGTTTGTCTCTTGCAATTTTTGGATCAAAGACTATAACTTACGTTTTTTTCAGGGTTGAGTAGCAGAAAGTTTTGGCCCACCCAGGATTTTAAATATTTAACCCTTGTGTGGTGTTCTGGTCCATAACTGGCTTGACTGTAAGGTGAAGAGCTATCATTAATGTGAACAAAATGGAGTCTATCTGATAGGTAGGCCTTAAAACCAGTTCAGTGCTGTTTGCCTTATACCAATGTTATACCAATGAGATGCTGCAACCTGTGCAGCAAGATGCTATGGTCAATGGTATCGAATGCAGCACTGAGATCTAATATGACAAGGACTGAAACGAATCCTTTACTTGAAGCTACAAGGAGATCATTTGTCACTCTGACCAGAGCTGTCTCTGTACTGTGATGGGCTCTGAATCCTGACTGAAAGACCTCGAATAAAGTGTTTGAATGTAGGTGTTCATACACCTGTTTTGAAACGATCCTTTCAAGAACTTTAAAAATGAAAGGAAGATTGGAGATCGGCCTGTAATTGGCCAGAGCACTTGAATCGAGAGTTGTTTTTTTAAGAAGAGGTTTAATAACAGCAACCTTGAAAGCCTGTGGGACAAAGCCTGTCATTAGGGACAGGTTAATCTGCTGAAGTAATGATGAGCTGATTATTGGAAAAATATCTTTGAGCAACCGAGTGGGAATTGGATCTATTAAGCATGTAGTAGGTTTTGAACCAGCAACAAGTGACGCTAATTCAGAGACATTTATAAGACAAACGTTTTCTAATGGTAAAACAGGACCTCCGGAAATCTCCATTTCAGAAGCCTGTGCAACAGATGATCCCAAGAGATCTGTGGCACCTGTAGACAATTTGATTCTATCTCCAATTTTTTTGGATTTTATCTGTAAGGAAGTTGTTAAAGTCCCTACTGCGAAGAGCTAAAGGAACACAAGGCTCCACACAGTTGTGACTCCTTGTCAGCCTGGCTACAGTGCTGAAAAGAAACCTGGGATTATTCCTGTTTTCCTCTATCAAAAAGGAATAATAGGTAGTTCTTGTTTTGCGAAGGACTTTTTTATAAACTAATAATCTACTTTTCCAAGCCGTGTGACATAATTTTGAATGGGTCTGATGCCATTTTTGCTCCAATTTTCTTGCTGACTTTTTAAGAGATCGTAGCTGTTCGTTATACCATGGAGCTAACCTCCTCTGGGTAACTACTTTTTTCTTAATCGGAGCGACTGTGTCAAGTGTTGTTCGCAAAAAAGCTGCGCTAGTTTCTACTGGGTGATCAATCTGTGCGGGGCTGACACAGTGATCACTGCTAATCATCACACCAACACTTTGCTCTCTAGCAAATGCTGTTGAGATCATGTCCTTAAATTTACCTACAGTATCATCGGACAGACATTTTTTGTATTGCATTTTCTTTTTGGGGGCTGTACAGTCAGTTAATTCAAAGTTAAATTATATTATAAAATGGTCAGACAGCAAGGTATCATGAGGGGAGACTGATAAATGATCAACGTCTAAACCATAAGTCAGGACAAGATCCACTCTCGAGACATATGGTCCCTGGTAGGATCGATAAAAAATGGAGGAGGCAAGAATGGAGCCACTCGAGACTTTTCAGTCCTCAGTTGGATAGAAGTGCAGGTGGTGCCGTGGGGGAGAAGGATCGGGGCCGAGGTCTGACATGGTAGCGTCTGACTGGCGTGGACAAAAGCTGTTCCATCTGAAGGCAGCATTTCGTGGTGCTTTACAGGGGGTGGCTGATGAGGTAACCGCAGCCCAGGGACAGACAGCTGATATGGGCAGATGCATGATGACTATATATGGTCATGTCATGTTGTCCACTTCCAATCTTGGAGGGCTTGCTTGCTTGCTTGCTACCTTCCTTCCTTCCTTCCTTCCTTCCTTCCTTCCTTCCTTCCTTCCTTCCTTCCTCAGTGTCAAGTGTCTCCCTGCTCCAACACACCTGCTTTAAATGAGTGTGATGTCATCAGGCTCTGTAGCAGCCCACTCATGAGCCGTCATTGGATTCAGGTGTGTTGGAGCAGAGGGACATCTAAAACTCCGAGGAAGGAAGGGAGGGAGATAGCTCCCTCAGGACTGGAGATAGACACCCCTGTTCTTAACTAATGTCTGACTCTTCTGAAAAGTCTTTTGTAGTTTTTTACTTGGGACTCACGAAAAAAACAGATGTTTCCATGAGCTTGTTACTTTTTCATTTTGCTGCACATGCAACAGATAGGAAGTTGCTACCTCCTTCTGTCCTCCAGCTGAGGTTGACTGTTAGTTTTAGCATTAGCCTAAGATATTTTTCATGATGGACGGGGAATGAACAGCCATTGAGTTCACCCTGATTTAGGCTTGAGCAGCAACCTTCTCTGAGGAGAACTTTTTTCCGAGGACAAAGTGTCATTGGTTGCACACTTCTAATCAAACCAACACATTGTGACTGGAGCCAAAACCAAAGAACTCAACATCATGTGTCACATCTGCTGGGTGATCATCTGCAACATCAACATCTGTTTGTGCAGAAGGTGCATTCCTGCTAGTCTTGGCTCCTCTTGATACTTGTAATGCACTCAGTGACTTGTCAGCTGGTAAAGACTCCTCCACCATATTCCCCTGAGGTCAGTGAGTCTTGCACTCAGCATTGCTGAGGAAATAAGGTTATGTCACATCATATATGTCAGATGTTTCCAGTGCTTTTTCTGTGGCAGAGAACTTTAGTCTCTGCAAGCGAACATTGCTCTTTTTATATAACAAAGCAGTGTTTGGCAGGCTGCACTGAATCTAGAGAGAGAAGTGGGAAATGTCTTCAACATTAACAACAGGAAGTAAATCTAATTCCGAATGGGAGGAGTAAAGACTGGGGATCAGGTGAAAGCTGCAAGAGAAAATAAGTGGAGAAATGAAAGATGCTGTATCATCTGCTAACAGAGCATGAACAAAACAAAGCTGAGAGGAAACAACGTTGAACAACAAGTCGCTGGAGCAGACTCGGGTTTAACAGTCAGCCATTAATTCTGCTCCGACGTGCCTCAGAATAAACGCTGCGACTCCAGGCAGAGGCAGAGCCCAGCGCTGAAAACAGCCGCTGAGAAACCAGGGGTGAGTAAGCAGCAGTGTGTCCCACAAGCTGTGCACTTACATTGGGTCAAGTTAAAAACAGATTACACACACTCTGATGATGAGCGCTGTTTTGTTTTTCACTCCTTCACTCATTTGAAGTCCATCTCATGTTGCTCTCAATGATCGTTGTGATGTTCGGTTCGGCTCTAAACGTTTAGAGGTTGCAGGAAGTTTTAGAAGTACATTCGAGGATGACAGAATGCGGCAGGAAAACAGACATGAAAGCAGCTAAAATACAACCTGGTCAAAAAAAAAAAGTAAAATATTCAAAATTCATCTAAGGAAGAAATACTTAAAACGGGTAAAATACAAACTCACGATGAATACACACACACACACACACACACACACACACACACACACAAACACACACTCACATAGACAGACAGACAGACACACACACACACACACACACACACACAGATTGATGGCAGATGGGTGGATTGCGGGGGCAGCCGGGGTGATGGTGTACCTTTAGAGAGTCATATATCATTCCCAGAGAACTCTGATGCCTAAAATTAATTAGCATAAACAAAGGAGAGCATCACTCAGAGGCTGACAGGTTTCATGTGTATTTTACATCAGGAGCTATAAGGTCAGTCTTGGCAGGACACATCCTGGATTAGAACAGGAAACCCTTCTTGCCGGGAGCTGTTTCCTTGATCCAACCAGATTGGTTCTTTGGCGATAAAATTACTGTTTCTGTTAGAAGCTTATCTTTTAATATTTAGTTTGGATGCATGCGACCTTGATAATTCTCCTGTTTCCCCCTTGTAATAATGCGTTTACGAGATTCGACTTCAGACTTTGTCGAAGGTATGACCTGGTGGTTGCTGCAGCTCGGTTGGTGTGGCAAGGTATGTCTGTTTGATGCCCCGCCTTGCCCTGTCCACAAGATCACACGCATTCACCACCACTTATATGCAATGACTGCTCGCTGTTTCACAGCATCACTTGTATGCACGCTCTGGCCCCTCTGCGCCATCTCCCCTGCTAATCCCAATGTGCAGATTTCTCTTTAAGGGTGGATCCATTGACCCCTGAGGCTCCAAGTAGAACCTGCCACACATGACAATCAATCCTCCGAGGTGGTGGCGGGGCTCACGGGGCGTGAGCGGGGGGGGGGGTGGGGGGGGGGTTATGGAGTTCAAATTAAACTATCAAGGCCCCCACAGTAACACATTGTTCAACCCTTAAAGGGCAGAGCTTTGGCATATTGAAAGCAGATCAAGGACTTAGTCATGTTTACAATATAAATGGCACTGCCAATTGTTGAGCCTCTGCTTGCCAGAGTGATTCATGAAGGAACAGCTGCTCCTCTGTTGCAATGGTTAAATGAGGAACATCAGCAGCCATCTAGCAGACAATCGCTCACTCTGCAGGGTGCTGTTTCCAAAGCCTCCTGCCGGCGCATGCGTCACACCATCGTCCATATCTGCGTCAATCAGGGAGACAGAGACTTGATGACATCCATTCAGGTGAACATGTGTGATGAAGAGTCGTGTGCCTTCCAGTGATGCACGTGACCACAGCGGCACAAACATGTTTTGGTTCACACATGGCCAATGGACACAGTTTGCATTAAAATCCAAATGCTGACGCAATGAATTCATCTTAAATGTTGTCAAGCTGTCTGTTAACTGAACTGCTGAGACTGCATGAAAGGCAAAGAACCCAAAACTATTTTTTTGAAAATGTTTTTTTCTTGGACACAATATCCAACCCAGCAGCCACTGGTGATGTCACCAAAACCTGCTGCAGGAGGCGGCGTCAACGAGGCGGCTCTCCAGGCTGTAGCCAATCACGTGTGCATACTTCACTCCGAGCAATAGGCAGTCGTTGCACTTTTTATAGTGAATCGATTCAAAATGACCAAGTATCGATTTTTCAATTACGCTTTTCAAACTCCTGCGCTTACTCGCTGCAACGACCTCTGTAGTGTATCATTTCAGCAACGGGCGGGTCCTGTACGGGAATTTGCGTCCAGTACAATACAGTGTTTCCCAACACTGGTGTTGCGTGAGATATGTTCAGCTGTGCCAGGAAATTGTCTGACATTAATGACGGAGCGCATTAAAACATGGTCGCCTAACCACTGGTCAGTTAGCGCAAGGCCCAGTTAGCCACTTGCTAATCGTGAGTGGTTAATCAGAGAATCGTGATATTTTCTGTTGTGTTGGTGTGATTGTGCTGCATTGGCACATGTTCAGTTTATGTGTTTGTGAATGGATCAGCTGCAATTTAAGAATTTAGGAGTGGGATATCTGTTTCTTCGTAACTATTTATGTATTTTTCATGTTTTCCCTTGGCCTATACAAAGAAAATATGACAGAGATTCTATTGTGTTACAAGGCAAAAATGTTTTGATATAAGATTCAGTTCAAACAGAAAGGGTATTCAAATAAATGTGTGATTTCTAAAAACACTTTGTCATTTTTGTGCATTTTGGATTATTTGGCACCTTTTTTTATTAAAAATATTGTGAATCGAGAATCGATTGTGAGTTGAATCATCACCCCAAGAATTGGAATCGAATCGAATCGTGAGTTCTAAGATTCACATCCCTACTGGTTTTGTCCTGCCTCAAAATACTTCACACACTCACACCTCACACTGGGTAACAGATGTCGTCCAAGGTGATCACTCAGCACTGTGCACAGAATGAGTTTCACTGACTGGCTCAAGGAAGCACGGGCACACTGACAGGTAGTGATGGAGGTCGGAGTAGTTTCCTCGCATGTGACAGGCAACCCACCAAACGTTGATCCCACATTGGTTTCGATGAATGAACAAATATCTATGTCATGGAATCATCCAAAATGACAGGTGAAGATATTTGAGGTTACCTTCTGCTTTGGCTCAGGAATTTGAGGATGTTAATATATGGCCTGAAGGGGAGCAAGTGGGCCAGCGATTCTTTGGCTCTGTGTTTTGGAACCAGGTTTGATTTACAAGCGATGACAGTAGAAAGTGTCGCTCGCATGCCAGTAGATTCCAAAACAAAGTTAACCATGGTTTGTTTATTTCCTTGAAGGTTCTGGCTTGCAATCATTTGTTTCAAATTGAGAGTTTGTCAAAGGAAAGATTAAAAAATAATAATAATAAAAAATATTAATTTCTCTTTCCACCGAAAGGTGCTGGAGAAATTATGCTCTTGATTGTCCGCTTGTGCATCTCTGATTCCTCAATCTCCTTAACTATATCTCCAGCATGCTTGGATAAATTACCTTCAGACATGGTCGGAGCTTCAAGGGTAACATGGGCACAGACTGATTCCACGTAGGCTTTCTTAGGTCAAAGGACAAGGTTTTATATTTGGAAGTGGATCAAACAGTTGAACAGTACATGAGACAGTGATATAAACAGTTTTGGTTATCAGCTGTCAATCAAGGTCATGGCCAGTGTCACAACCACATATGGGCAATAATTAGAGCTGTTGGTGATAAGCCCAGAATACCTGAAGCAAGTTTGTTTGAACCCCTTTAAATGAAGGTCATGATCCTCTGTCTATTCTTTACCAACTGCTGGCAGTAACTAAGCATACTAAAGTCACTCAAAGTGGGCATCATTTAGTAAGGGTAAAATTCTGTCTGTTGGTTGTGAAGCATTTCAGCACATCAGATTGTTGAGTTTGGAAATTATACACATGTCCTTCTGAGTGCAGCTTAGCCAAATACAGGCCAGAAAAGTGTCAGTTTGCCATGTGGAAATATGAATGCCGCTTAATCAACCAGTGGTTTGGTGGCCCTGGAACTCAAAGCAGGAGGAGAAAGCATCATTTCATTGGCTAAAAGCATTGTGTCATGCAATTGACAAGCAGCAGATCTAATAAACTACATTCAATATAATCTTTTTATAATCCATGCTTGTTTGGTGAACAAGCTGTGGATGTATGTCTGTGGGTGAGCTTCTTATGAATTAACCAATGAAAGGCCACGAACACACTGCTAGTTTCATTTCATGCCAAGGAAAAGTCACTGCTTCATCTTCTCCATACTATCGTCAAGATTATTGAAATATTATTCCAACGACTCCCACTGTCACACTGTGTTCAGATGATCCGCTGAATATATGAACAGATTTATCTTAGTGTTATTAGTACAAGTGAAAAACAACCGCCGATGAAAGAGTTGACAGCTTAGATGTTTGCTTGCATGCAGAAGCATTGGTTTCGCTCTATCAAAATAGGACTTTAAAATGCTTGAACATAGCCCAAGTAAAAATTGAACTGACAGTTACATAGGTTTGCGATTCCACTCAGAATTCTGTGAAGCACCTCTTTGTTCGTCAAGGGTTTCATCAAGAGGTTGGAGATGACGTATTAGCACCTCAGAGTGTAGCGGTACACAAAAAAACGAATAAATAACAAACTAATGAAGAAACATCACGCAGGCCAAGAAGCAGAAGATTCACTTCGGACTTGGTTGGTCAGAAATTTGACTTTCTTGTCTACATGAATACTCAGAGAAGCAAAGAAGTCCTGAGACTGACTTGTCGAGCGACAAAATGCCGTGTGCATGTTGTGAAGCTTATTATTTTTAGTGTGAACACTTCCTGCATTGTTGTGGTGTCATCTGCCGTTTCTTTTTTTTTAAAATGCAACTTCTCTGAAGTCTACAAACTGGACCTTTCAACAGGGTTCCAAGGACACAGTTTGTAGTTTGATCCTGATGCTAATTTGTCAGGGGGAACGATGCTGGACGGACACTTCGCTGTGACGGTCTGCGAACCGACGGTCGTTTTTCAATCTCTGGGGATAATGAGCTTCACTCTTGGTATTCCTTCCTGCCATTGTGCACCACTCATTTCATTCTGCCTGCCATGCACCGAGTGTCACAGCATTTGTATCCCATCTTTGCCAGATAAGCTAACAAATAAACATAGCCCCCCCCAAAAGAAACTACACACACTCCAAACAAAGCCGCCCACTTCTTCTGTGGCCGAGAACGTCAGCCCTCCCCACCCACCACCACCGCCTGCTCTCCTTTGATTCCTTTAATAATGGAACACGCTGGTGTAAGACTGATAAATGCATGGGCTCTTCCCCACCAGTCCTGCCATGTTTTTTCCCGGGGTGTTTTTTTTTTTGTTTACCCGCCCCAAAACAGTGCCGCTCTTCTCCCCTCCCGGCTTTTTAGGTCCACTTAAGTCTGAATCGATGTTCATCAGCAGGGGCCGAGGGGTGTCTGTAAAGGCCTGACAACCGTGGTCTATTGATTAGCACCCACCCAACTCATTTAAAGCGGGTATGGCATCATCAATACCAGGTAGTGACCCAGATTGGGCATTACTATTCAGCAAGCATTTGGCGGAGGCAGCGGAGAGGAGGAACGGTGTGTGTGTGTGTGTGTGTGTGTGTGTGTGTGTGTGTGTGTGTGTGTGTGAGAGAGAGGCAGCTGAATGCTGGGTAATTACAACGGAGAGTTGTTGAATCCCCGGCGATACGGTTTGCCAGCGGCGCTCTTTGTTTGCAGGCGCGCTTGTTTGTTTGAACCCTTTCCCTCCATAATGGACTGCTGTGTAATGAGGTCACAATGTAAAATTAAGAGGATGTGCACGGACCAGCAACTGCGCGGCAACGGCGTGACAGCACAATAGGCCCGGCCAGTCGATATATTCGGACCATGTGAAGGGATGGAGAAAGTGTTTTTTTTTTTTTTTTTTTTTTTGGGAGATGTTTTTTTTTTCCATTCCGAAAATCTATTTAGTCTGACTCTAAACAGTTTGGCAAACTCACTTGCAGGGTTCACGGACTCCTCTGTGACTTTGACTTAATTGAATTGTTAGGTAGCATTGTTTCAACAGCTCTCATGTCGATTTTAGGGGGGAACGTGGTACAGTGAAGTGTCGGGAGCTGAATGCTTGATGGCAATTATCAGAGTGAACGAGGCTGCAGTTTTACATCCAAAGCCTTTTTAACATTCCACCACCACTTAAGAAGTGGCCTATTGCATTATCCGTTAGCGCTGCCATCCGCTTTCCTCTATTTTTTAGCCAATCATTTTCCGAACGAAGTTTGTCTGGCAGCCTGAAAGTTGGAAAGGTGAGAGGAATGATGAGAGTGACGACCTTTAAGGAGATAGGGGAGGGTGATTAGGCCCGACTGTATTAATACCTTTTCCATTTTACTTAGCAGGCTTGATTTCTCGTATCTTCCTACGATGATCGTGCGGCATTGTGGCAGCTTCCATACGATTTTCTTCACAGGCTTTAAAGTGCTTAGCAAACGCCGTGGATCTCAACGCGAGTATAACGGCACGCCAATTGCCCTTTACTTCAAAGTGCACACTACTGGTGAAGTTAAGGTTATCAGATTGTAAAAGAGCTTTGCATCTTTTGTGCGCCAGCGTTTTCCAAGTCGGAGCGGCAGCGTTTCAACGAGCGCTTGATGGATTCTGTGGCTTTTGCTCCATACTCTGAGAGCACAAAAAACATCAGACCGCGGATGTTATTCGCTGATGAATGGCTGAGTTTTTATTAGTCAGTGGCTAATGTCAGGGTCGGCTGCTCCACGTTTTGTATTCCCTGCAAACAGTGGGGAATTAAAAGCCTCCAGCTATTCTTTGGATTTGTAAAAAAAAAAAAAAAAGATTAAAAAAGAAAAAAAAATATTTCAGATAAGTTATGGAGAGTTCATTTTCCAATGAGAAAGGTTTTTTCTTTTTATGTAACCAGGATGTGAAATGAGCTAAGCTTATTTAGCTAGCATCTGCTCTGCCGGGGGGGGGGGGGGGGGGGGGGGGGGGGGGGGGGGGGGGGGGGGGGGGGGGGGGGGGGGGGGGGGGGGGG